>OX421495.1:51425702-51613202 GCA_949126835.1 Anisus vortex | reverse complement strand
TAAGACATTAATTCTTTTGGACTGATTCAAAGTATCACATAATTTCAAAGAAAGGAGTGATAGAACCAGCGATCTAGATACGTCAGTCTACGTCACAGTCTTGCGGTCATTTGTTTGAATCACGTCACTATTTTGTAACAATCTCGAGTAGTGTTCATTTCTGAGGTTTTGGAATTTTGAAGCATGTGTAACATGTGTAAGATAGATTAGCAGTAAAAAAAACAAAAACAACACAAAAGGTTTTGGAGTAATAAATTTGCTGGGCTAATTTCTTCAACGTAGTCCAATCCACTTTTTAAATCATAATTACAGGTCGCGTAATAAAATAACGCTCCTTAAAACTTTTACTGGAAAAGTCATCAAAGTATATTTGTAAAAAATTGGATTCAACTTTTTAAAGAACCGAAGTTAAAACACAAGTAGAATAGTGAGGATTTTTAAAAATCTCGTTTTTGTTTTTTTAAAAAAAAGGCTAAGTGACGAGAGCTGGACCACGCTATTCTCTACTTATTGGAACGAGTTCCCTGCGACGAGTTGTCCCCGTGACGTGACCAGAGTTGTCTCTCTTGGATAACCAAAGACTTGCGCAGCCCCTTCCCCAGGCAACGCAATCGTCTGACGCTTTTGTTGTTTTGCTTTCATAAACATTTCGACCAACACTTTCTTTTCTTCAAAAAACGTGTCCTTTATCCGTGGATAATTTACTGGATATAACTGAACAAGACACGGAAATGAGCATCGTTTAGGAAAATATACCGTGTGATTGGATAGTGATTATTTGAGCAACAAAGAATCTACTTCAATAACTATTGTTTTGGTGCGGAGTGTCTTTCTAAAGTGTCTTTAAAAAAAAAGACAAAGAGACGCCAAGAAGAGAAAACACCATTGAGTATGCCCATAACAGGTAAGGCATAAATAAGATTAGTTTCAGAAATATATTGATTAGTTGTGGTTTGTTTTTTTTACTTCAGCGGCTCCGTGTGACAGCTGTGATGTGTCAGTTGTGTTGTGCCAGTTGTGTTGTGCCAGCTGTGTTTAGTGCCAGCTGTGTTTAGTGCCAGCTGTGTTGTGCCAGTGAGTGTGTGTCAGCTGTGTTGTGCTAATGATGTTGTGCCAGCTTGTTGTGCCAGCTGTGTTGTGCCAGCTGTGTTGTGCCAGCTGTGTTGTGTCAGCTGTGTTGTGCCAGCTGTGTTGTGCCAGCTGTGTTGTGCCAGTGTGATGTTATGTAAGCTGTGTTGTGTAAGCTGTGTTGTGTCAGCTGTGTTGTGCCAGCTGTGTTGTGCCAGCTTATTGTGCCAGCTGTGTTGTGCCAGCTGTGTTGTGCCAGCTGTGTTGTGTCAGCTGTGTTGTGCCAGCTGTGTTGTGCCAGCTGTGTTGTGCCAGTCGTGTTGTGTCATCTGTGTAAGCAGTGTTGTGTCAGTTGTGTAATGTCAGTTATATGATGCCAAATTTAGTTGCTTATGTTTTGTTGTTTGTGTCATTTGTTTATGCCAGTTGTGCTTTTGTTTAGTTAAGCCGTGTCATTATTTAATATTATCTGTGTCACTTGTTATTATTAGTTATTATAATATCATTTGGTACTGTTGTATGTCAATCGTGTCATTTATTTAGTTTAGATGTGTGTAATTTATGTTATACGCCTAAGTGATATTACTTTATTTCAGCTGTCTAATTTGTTAATGTCAATTGTACATGTGAAATGTGTCCTTTGTACATGTAAAATGTGTCATTTGGTAATGTTTAATGTATCTTTTGTTAATGACAAATGTGTCATTTGTTTTTCAGTTTGTTAATTGCTAAAATGTGAATAATTAATGTCAAATCTGTAATTTGGGTATGGCAGGCAGTGTCATTCGCTAATGTCAGGTTTGTCATTTGTTTATGTCATTTCTAAATGTCAAATGGGTCATTCGTTTAGTTTAGCTGTGTTATTATTTTATATTAGTTGTGATATTTAAGCTGTATCGTTTGTTAAATAAATTGCGTCATTTGTCTGTTGTTATTTGGTGGATTTTTATGTCAGATGCGTGATTTCATTCATTTTTTTTAATGGTGTCGTTTGATTACATCAGATGTGTCTATGGTCATGCCAGTTGTATCTTGTCATTGGTCAATATCCGTTTTCTCACGTCAGTTGTATTATGTCCTTTCTCTATCTGTCTGCTGTTCTGTGCAAATTTCTTATGCCAATTCATTTGTCAACTCTGGCTGTTCAACTGTGTCACTTGATTTTAAGCCATTTGTTAATATCAGCTGCGTAGTGCGTTGTATCATAATTTTATGTCATTATTATGTTGTCAGCTACTTTGGTCTGTAGTATTGTGACAGCTGTTTAGTGCTAGTTTTAGTTATTTATGCCAAGTTTAGTTACATGGTATGCGTATCGCCAGTTGATTAAAGTTTGTTGGTTGTGCCAGCATTGTTGGACAATACGACAAACATCTATAGGCCACCTAGCGTCAGTAGAAGACAAATCAGCTATAATTGCGTAACTCGTTTTAAATTAAACACAACGCAATAGCTATCTCCGCGATGCGGGCTCTCCTCAATGTTGAAAACAAAATTAAAACAGAAACATTGAAATTAAAACGTGGCTGATACATCTATATACATCCATATATAATTTTGCAACTATATATAATCTGTTTTCCAAACTGATATTGAAAACGTATTTTTCAAAATATAAACTTATATGTTGGTTATATTTTTTTTTACTTTCCATTCATTATCCAAGACATGACAAAAATGCCTTTTTAATAAATAATAATATAATATAAAAAAAAAATTATAGTAATATTTATGGAGCTTAGAATTTTTTATATTTTTTTGTAGAAAATCTGTAGGCCGTTTAGATCTAATATTTTATGTTCATGTCTAGTTTTGGAAGGGTCTGATCTAATTACTCTGTTTACATTTTGTGGACGAAAAGCCATTTGCGTATGTGCAGAAATTCAGTCTGAAATGTTGCAGAAAAACACTGAAATATATAGGCCATACTAATGCCCTTTCTGTATGTCTGTTTGTCTATCTATCTACCTAATAGCTATCTATTTATCTATCTAATATCTAATAATTTATCTATCTATCAAATTTTTCTGTCTATCTAGCTATCTATGTATCTATTTATCTGACTGTATCTATCTATCTATCTATCTATCTATCTATGTATCTATTTATCTGACTGTATCTATCTATCTATCTATCTATCTATCTATCTATCTATCTATCTATCTATCTATCTATCTTACATATATCTGTCTATCTATCTATCTATCTATCTATCTATCTATCTATCTATCTGTCTATCTATCTATCTATCTTACATATATCTGTCTATCTATCTATCTATCTATCTATCTGTCTATCTATCTATCTATCTTACATATATCTGTCTATCTATCTATCTATCTATCTATCTATCTATCTATCTATCTATCTATCTATCTGTCTATCTATCTATCTATCTTACATATATCTGTCTATCTATCTATCTATCTATCTATCCCCACCCCCATTTTCTCTCCCCACGGAGGTGTTTGAAACGAGAGTTTAAAAAACAACTGAAAATGCACTGCTGAGTGAATTGAAATTTCAGACGTCCTGGACTATGGTGGTTGGGCCAGTTTTGTCTTTCTTTCTACCCATGTGTATGTCTCTGTGTCTATGTTTCTGTCTTTCTGTCTATTTGTCTATCTGTCTCTGTGTCTATCTATCTATCTATCTTACATATATCTGTCTATCTATCTATCTATCTATCTATCTATCTATCTATCTATCTATCTATCTATCTATCTGTCTATCTATCTTACATATATCTGTCTATCTATCTATCTATCCATCTATCTATCTATCTATCTATCTATCTATCTATCTGCCTGTCTGTCTATCTTTCCTTCTTTTTCTTCTCTCTGTAGCCTACCTATGACTATAGGTCTGTTTGTCCGTCTCTCTAGAAGTAAAGAAGTAAAGAGGTAAAGCTAAGAACTCAACTTTTAAATAAATTATAATCTAAGTACAGTCCAGAAGTCAATTTACAGATCTTAGTTTTACATTTATCTTTGGGATCACATCCTTCACTTGCTTGGGTGGCAAAATAATCTCTTAATGGTTATGGGAAATTAGCTTAATGCCACAATGGTGACTTTCACAATGTTATTAAATATAAAATATTATCAACAACAACAAATAATTTTAAAAAATCATTTTTTTTTTAAAATCCAAAACTTGGATGTTACATGTTCTTAACTGGCATCTAGTCAACCGGAAGCTTAGAATTTTGGCTTCATATCACGGATCTATATAATGTGTCGTCAAGTAACCCTTATAGAGCATGCTGGATAGTAAGTTAGGGTTCACTAGTTGCTTTGGTCACGGCGTAAAAGAGGATTGTGTTGCCAACCGATTTCCCACTCCGGACACCCGAAAATAATTTTTTCTATTTGTTTAAATAGCACTAATAGAGATCAGCTGATGAGCGTAGGAGGCAAAAATCTTTATAGAAGGAGCGTCTGTAATGTATATGATAAGATAACGGCTCAAATTTTAAAAAATCCTTTACATTATTTCCAACATCATTTGATGGCGGAAATGACGTAATCAATTTTAGACATAAATATATTGTTTCTAGACCGAACTTTAAATGCATATAAAAATCCAGAAAAGAGATGGCTGGTTGATTACTAGAGAATTTTCACAACTGACAAGAGTAACACCAATAGTTGAATCACTAAAGCCAAGAAACACTAGAGGACGGCAGGGTAATGAGAAAAGTAGTAGGCCTATAATTTATAAAGCATTACATTTTTAAAAAAATACAAAAACAAAGACTATAATAAGATGGACAGATTGCTTTAATATTTGTGCTTTTTGGTGACTCGAATGACTTCTTTTCGGAATTCCCGATTCCCTTTTGGAATGTACACTTCCGTTTTATTTAATCGCTAAGATTTTCTCAATGAAAAATTAAAATTAAATCGATAGTTGTATGTATTCAGCGGAAACATTTAGGCAAACGTAGGAGCGTGGAAGTCATTAAAGTCAGCGTTATTGTATGCGCACGAAAAAGAACATATAAGCTCTAAAAGTAGAGATAGCGGTCCATCTTATTAAGCTTATAGTCTTTGACAAAACAAACAAAAAATCTATTACAATGCTCAGATAAACAAAAGGACAAAAACATTTTACTTATCCCTTATGCGAGAACAAATGCATATAAGTACTCTTTCTTCACGAGTGGTATCCGGGCATAGACTGGTTTACTTGAACAATCAATGAAAAAAAAATTAACATCATTGAAAATACTAATCAAAATGCAAGACTAGACTCAGAGCACGGATAGAAGAAGCATCTGTAACATATAAGATACGGCACATCAATAGACTGACAAATATAGGAATAGATAGATAGATTTAGATAGATTAGTTTATTAATTCATAGATTTTGGACATTTCTTTTTTTATTATTAAATTACACTAGTATTACCGAACTGTAGGCAAATTAACCGAAATGTTTTTAATAACAAAAGGAGCAGCTTCCTACACCAGATATCATTGACTAAGCCATTATTAATGAATGAAGTCTTGTTGACATATCTTGATTGAATAATGAAGGAAATTTTTTTTTTGTATCTTTCTTGTATCTTCTGTTAGAGATCAATCATCCACCTTGTGCTGATAAAAATCAGTTTCTATTTAGACATATTGAGAGAATATTCAGATTGGTCTCGTCTATATTTTATGCAAATAGCCCAATTTTTAATTAAGTGAGGCCGACTGGTCCCGTGGTTAGTTCACCGGAATGTCAACCAAACGACCCAGGTTCTAGCCAAAGCCCTGCCCCCCTGTTGGAGTTTTGGGACAAGTGAACGTAATAATCTTCTACCTAGAAGGAACATCTGTAAAACTTCTGAGTCGTCCTCCCCAAAAAATGAGGTCAAGCTGAACTATCCATATAGTTAGAAGATAAATAGATATAAGGTTTGGTTGGTAGACAAGCAGATAGCTAGATACAAATATCTATGTCTATATCTATATTATAATATATATATCTCTCCCAATCTATATAATATGTATATGTGTATGTATATTTTTCGAAAGAAATATATGGCCTATGTATTATATAGCGAGATATAGAAAATTAGGTAGATAAAGTGACATAGAAATATACATAGAGAGAGAGAGAGAGAGAGAAAGAGAGAGAGAGAGAAAGAGAGAGAGAGAGAAAGAGAGGGAGAGAAAAAAAGAGATATAATATAGTATGAGATTTTCAAGCCTTCATATTCTAATCAAGTCTCTCTGTTCAAGTCTCTCTGTTCAAGTCTCTCTGTTCAAGTCTCTCTGTTTACATTTAAGATTATTCCGACTCTCCGTGTCAGTCACGTAGGCATGTAATCGCATACTTGTAAACAGTATCGATTCCACTAATCAGAATTTATGCATCCTCCTTACCGGTCGTTTGTCAGTCGTATTCTCGAATCCCCCCCCCCCCCCCCACACACACTTCCCATTTTGTTTTTCTTTTGCTTCTAAGACTACTTTTCGACGATCTTTTCTTTATGGGCGATTATTCATTAATACATAACAGCGTACAATTATCTCATAATATGGACGAAGAAATCGATTACTCGCTTTGTTTATTTTTGTGTGTTTAATATTCAGTTGAGTTTTACGTGACCGAGTCTGAAAGAATTTGTTAAGTATCGCGCGCGTACTCGACCAGAGAATTTAGAAATAGCCCCATTATTTGAAGAATGAAAAGTTGGCAGCCAATCAGAATAGCCTATTAATGTAAAAACATTGGCCAGAAAAACTAAAAGCCACGTCATCACAATTTCAAAAAATCTGATATGATATAAAAATAGTTTTTAAAAAAGTTGATGTAATGTGTTAGCATAAAAATATGATATTGATATGATGTAAAAAAAAAATACTAATGTAAAATATGATATGATAGGCCTAAATTTAAAAAACAACAACCTAATAGCCAATATATTATAATTTGAACAATTCGAAAATTTATAAATTAAATTTAAATTATATATTGACAAGTCTTAATGATAATTATGCATGCTTGGTGAACCTAAAAGGTTGATGCATTCTAATACTTCCGGTCCTATTCGTTCATTTAGTGACTAAACATGCCTATGTGCAGCGTTTCTGTTTTTTTCTGCGAGTAGTAAGAAAAGATGTAGGAGATAAAATCATTTCCAAAAGATGTTGACGAAAGATAACGATTGATTTTGAACATCAGACGTGAAAAATCACTTATTTTGAATGTAAGAATATTTAAAAAACTAATTCAAATATGTAACCGGAAGTAAACTGGAAGTACATGTATGCATTGACACCTGACCTATATAGCTTAGCTTAGTGTATGCTAGTTCTAAACTAAACTTTGTAAATTAAACTTAAAGGTCCGACACCTGTCTAGAATTTTTATTTTATTTCGAATACCTCACAATTTTAAATTAACCTATCAGGTTCAGCTTTGTGTTCTATGTATACTAGAGGAGAATTTTTTTTTAAATATCTCTTTTTGCCAAAGCAACCATAAAAATGGCCGACAAACAGTTTTATAAAGTTCTTATAACTTTTTTTTTACAAAGAAGATAATTCAATTCTGTTTTCTGTAATTATCTATCTTTACATACATGATTATGCAGATAGCTTTATTGTTTAAAAAAAAATAGAATTTTCTACTAAAAAGGCAAAACAAATTTGCATATTGACACATGAAAATAAAAAAATTAAAACAAAGTTCTCATCGAATCTTCAAAATCATGCAAAGGATTAAAGAAAACATAGTGATAAAGAAAACGGCCAAGTTTTAACCTTATGCGATGACTAGTTACATAGGAGTAGCAAAATAACCAAAGAAAAAAAAAAAATACTAAAATTATAAAAACCGGAAAAAAAAAGAAAACTGTGCTCTGAAATATAATAATGACATTTGTATAGCGCTGCCAACAAGCATAATGCAAGCTCAGAGCGCATTTAACATACAACTAAGAACACGGATACAATCTATTAGCTAAGATATAAAAAACTCAATGATGATTCAAAACTTTACAAACATGGAACAAATCAAACAACCAAAACAAAATAACCGACCTAACATATAAGTAAGACAGTAGGGCTCAAAGCGTGTTACTTAAGATAAATATTGAAAAAATGAGTTTTAAAGTTCTTTTTGAAGGAATCAATGGAGCTTGTTTGCCTGAGTTGAATGGGAAGTAGATTCCACACCTTCGGACCGGATACTGAGAAGGCTCTAAGGCCAACGGTCGTCAGAGAGAAATGGGGCTCTTCCGAAGCGATGAATAGGCAGAACGAAGTGTTCTTTGAGGGACATATGGTGTGATGAGTTCTTTGAGTTAGGACGGAAACTCGTTATTAAAAATGCACTGATGGCAAAGTAGCGCCACTTTATACTCCGTTCTGGCTTTCACGGGGAGCCAATGGAGCGAGCGTAGAACTAGAAGGGCGGTTCCCGAGTCTCGCCTTGATTTGCGCATGACCAAGCGCGCAGTTGATGAACAATGAACTAAACATGTATGTCTGAATGTGTTATGTAAGGATTTTAAAGCTCAAATCTTGTGAAACAACTGCATTTTATTATTAAAGCAATAGTTAAACTGTCTCAATATGTAAAAATCTCAAATACGCTAAAAATATTTTTGTTTATGCATAATTAGACAGGTGTCAGTCGACTATTAATTATCGCAAACTCACTTTTGATGTTAAAAACGGATTCCTCATAACTAATCTATGCCCTAAATGCGAAAATATTTGATTTATAGAAGAAAAAAAGAATCCAATGGGCCGTATTGCTGATGAGAGTTAACACCCTTGCCCATTTTACAATTCAGTCATATAAGATTGACTTGTATAAGGGGCAAGGGTTTTAACTCTCAGCAGCGATCTTTACAATTACGGTATATAAGATTGACTTGTATAAGGGGCAAGGGTGTTAACTCTCAGCAGCAATACGGCCCATTTCACGGAATTTCAATTTCGGTGTTAAAACTATAATTAATTAAGCTATGTAAACGAATGACGATTTCAAGTAAATTGTAGTCCTATCGTTTGGTAATAAATGTTTACACTATTAGGCCTATGACCAACACTTTAAGGGTAACCAAATCAAAATTACCGAAATTTCTATAATCACAATCGTCGTTAGTGTTCAGTATATTATGCCCTTAATTTAATTGACCAATAATGACACTTTTACGAACAAGCTTATAGTAGGGATATCAAACATTCAATAAGATAGAATAAAGATGTTAAAACTAAAACAAGAATTAAGTTGTAGTCATTCGTTTCTCCGTCATTTTGACGGGCATAAAAACTAGTAAAATACTAACTATGCTAATCTCCCAGTCTTAAGACTTTTACATCTGGGTTTAGTGATGTACTAAATAGTCCCAGTGACGTCAGTCTGGACTAGAGGAACCGAGGAATTCGACGTGGATGAATTTAGAGACGGGATCCTAATGGCCATTAATGGTTACTAATGGATACATTGAGTAAACAAATGGCCGAGGGCGTCACGTGACTAATGTTTACATTTTGACAGCTTAAAAAATTAGTGCTTGCGTTATGTTAGGCTTGGTGTATGTTTTTTGTTGTTATACACACTACATGGCAACCAAACAAGCATGGCACGCACATGTGACACAGGCACATACATGACAAGAACATGGCACACAAGACACATATATTTAATTAGAAGTATGTCAAAATAAGTTTCATTATTAATAAATGGCTTAGTGACTACACCACTGAGCAAAACATGTGTTTTTTTTTTATTAAGGGATTTCGTTAATTAAAAACAACAACGACAAAATAAAATTATAAATGGTTACGAAAAAAAAAAGTTTTAAAACGTGATTTTTAGCTTCGTGATGAACTCAAACCTTTTTTTTTAAATCAGAAAGCAAGATCGCATATTCTTTTTGAAATTAATCACTATGCTTTAAAAGTAAAGGCGGCTGTGCATTGAGCTGACCACACAATCCCCTAGTAAACCACAGAAACTTTTGAACCCTGCTTCACTGGTCCTATGGATAAATTGGGTTCGACTGGATACTTTACTACAGTTTAAAGACTTTAATTATGTTCATTTGTAGCTAGGGAAATACAGCCTGCATATCAGATATTTATTTTACCATTCATAACAGTAGCAAATTACAGTTATAAGATAACGGCGAAAATAACTTTATGGTTGGGAGGTCGCCACAACGTGAGAAGCTGTATTACACGGTGGCAGCATTAAAAAGGTTGGGAACCACTGCTTTAAGTGCTAATATGGTGTTGTTGTTTTTTTATACAATGACGAAATATAGATGGAAATTGATTGTCCAATCACTATGGACGTCGGCAATACAATCGCCCTCCCTTTGATGATGATGGGATGTTTTCTTAACCTATAACCGAAAATTGACGCAAACAACGACTCCGTATATAAGCCGCCGGTGTCGAGGCTAAGTCTGTCCCACTTAAAATACATCCGCTAGCGGGAAGGCTGGTATTTCAACAAGGCGAATATAGCAGATCGTGCCCGCCAGAATGATGACGTCATTTGGAAACATCTCTCCCCCCTCCCCCCCCCCCCCCAAAAAAAAAAACAACAAACAACAACAACAAAAAAACAACAACACGTTTCTGGTGTGGAGAATAACGACTCGTTACTTTCGACTTTTGGGCTTTGAGGTTAAAGATCCCGCAAAGCGGGACATGCGGTAGTTTTTTTTCCTTGATAAAAATTCTGTGAAATGTCGCCCCTTAAATTTTCCGATTGTGTTTAGATTTCGCTGCCTATGCCGCTCCATTACGGTGCCACCCGAAGCCGTCGCCTCTCGGCACCATCGGCACCATAGCATTGAACGGCCATGACTATGGTATAATTATAATTCAAAATATCTTATCTCTGCAGTTATTAGTAAGTAAAGTAGGGCTACCCGTCGGACCGAATTGATCCACCAGTTTCTGTGGCCACTAGGCATACTAGGTGATTGTGTGGACAGCACTATGCACAGCCGCCTTTACTTTACCCCAACTAAGGTCAGGTACCCATCAGAGCTGGGTAAACTCAGGGACACCCTCCAGACCCGGGAAAAAATCCTAGCCTGGACCAGGATTCGAACCCGGGATTTTCGGCTCGCCAGTCGAACGCGCTGCAGCTCGGCTACCTACACATATATAATATATATATAATTATATTATCGTATATTATATTACAGACTCTCTATAAAGAAGATTTTTGCGTCCTACGCTCACCCGTGGTCTGAGTCTAATCTTAGATTTTGATCCTACATCCTACATCCTACATATCCCGTAGTCTGTTAGACCGTTGGGGCGCCACAGATGACATGTAAACCAGCCTCCTCCACTCCTCCCGTCTCTCAGCCGTTCTCATTGCCTCGCACAGTTTTGTACCTGTCCATTACTTGATATTATCTTTCCAACGTTTCTTTTGTCTTCCTCTCTTTCTGCCTCCTCTGGTGGTACCCTGCAGGATGGTCTTTGCAAGCCCGTTGGTTCTGGTGACGTGGCCATACCATTCCAGTTTTCTTTTCTTGGCTGTGGCCAGCAGGTCTTCATACTTTCCAATTTCCTGTTGTATTCTTTTTCTTATCTGTTCGTTGGTGATATGGTCTTTGTAACAGATACCGAGCAAGGTCCTGAAGCATCTCATTTCCATGGCGTTTATCCTATTTTCCAGGTCCGCTGTTAGTGTCCATGACTCGCAAGCATATAAGAAAATGGAGAGGACCAGTGAGCGCATCAGCCTGATTTTGGTGCTGAGGGCTAGGTTCTTGTCTTTCCATATTGTCTTGAGCCTCTTTAGTGATGCTGTTGTCTGGGCAATCCTGGACATTATTTCTGGTTTGGAGCCCTCTTCGGATACAATAGCTCCTAGGTACATAAAGCTGCTAACTGTTTCCAAACTCTGCCCACCAATCTTGATCTTCGTGGTTATGCTGCTGGTGTTACTAGTCATTAATTTAGTCTTTTCGGCACTGATTTGCATGCCATAGGATGTGGAAGTTTTGTCTAGTCGCTCCACTAAATTTGGCTAATTCTTCCTCACTCCCGGCGAGTCCATCTATATCATCTGCGAATCGAAGGTTGGTGATCCTTCTGCCATTTATGCTGATTGTCCCTTCATGATCCTCTAGTGCATCTGACATGATTCTCTCCAGGAAGATGTTGAACAGTGTTGGCGAAAGCAAGCATCCTTGTCGTACTCCAACGGTAGTCCTAAACCAATCTCCAATGTTGTTGCTGAAGAAGACTGCACTGGTGGCCCTGTCATAGAGGCTACGTATCAGCATTGTCAGGTTGTCATTAATATTGTAATGTTTCATGGTTGCCCATAGGGCTGCGTGCCAGACCCTGTCGAATGCTTTTTTAAAATCAACAAATATATGGTACAAGTGTTGTTGGTGTTGCGCGTGCCTCTCACAGAGTTTTCGCAGGTTAAAGATCTGCTCTGTGGTACTACGTCCCTGCCTGAAGCCTGCCTGTTCTTCCGCAATGATTCTTTCAGCATAAGGTCTGAGTCGGCTTAGAATTATTTTGAGCATGACCTTGCTTGGGTGGCTTATTAGGCTGATGGTGCGGTAGTTCTGGCATTGTTGAAGGTTGCCTTTCTTGGGGAGGGTGATGATGAGCGACTGGGTCCATGGTTTGGGCCAGTCTCCAGTTATCCATATTTTATTGCAAATGTTCAATAAGACATTTACCATGGCTTCCCCTCCTGCTTTCACCAATTCAGCAGGGATGTTATCCACTACTGCGGCTTTTCCTTTTTGAAGTGCTTGGACTGCTGCTTCCACTTCTGTACAGAGGATAGGGTAATTGTCAATGTCTGTGGCTGGAGGAACGTTTAGTATATCTGGATCTATAGTGATATTGTCATTATATAGTTCCGAGCAGTACTCAGTCCATCTTTTTAAGATATCTGGTTCCTCAGTCAGGTTTCTACCATCCTTGTCCTGTATGGTGGTGGTGCGCCCGTGCTTAGTGGTGGTTAGTTCTTTTACTAAATTGTATGCTTTTTTGCTATTGTTCTTCCTTAAACAGTTTTCAATGTCGTTGCACTGTTCTTCGATCCAGTTTTTCTTTGCCCTTTTCATACCTTTCCTAATTGTCTGGTTTATTGTTCTGTATTTATTGGCTTCTTCCTGGTCTTTTGTCTGTGTTTTCTTTAGTCGGCGACGCTCGTCACACAGCTCCAGGATGTCTGGTGTTATCCATGGTTTCCTGGCCGGTCTATGTTTGCCAAGAATCTCTTGAGCTGTGTCGGTCACAACTGTATTGAATGTGTCGATCAATGTGTCCATGTCCATAAAATCAGAATTTAAGATATTGAGGACTGCAAATTTCCCTCCTATCTTTGCCTGGAAGGCTTCGGCTACTTTAGGATCCTTCAGCTTTTCGAGGTCAAATTTGATCCTGGTGTACCCCTTTTTCTGTATTCTTTTCAGGTGTAGCCTAAAGGTCATCATAACTAGGTCATGATCGCTTCCAATGTCAGCTCCAGGGAAGCTGCGAGTCTTAGCAACATTTATACTTGACCGGAAGCGTGTTTTTATCATGATTTAGTCGATTTGGTTGTGGTGTTTCCCATTTGGGCTGTGCCATGTGGTTATTCTTGAGGACTTGTGAGGGCCGAGTGTGTTGGCCAGCATAAGGTCGTTAAAGCTGGCAAACTCCAGAAGCCTTAGTCCTCGCTCATTTGATTCCACATTGCAGTGTTGTCCACATGTGCCTTTCCAGTTTGCATAGGCATCTTTTCCTACTTTGGCATTCCAGTCACCTTGAACAACGAGAACGTCTTTCTTGGGAGTTTGGTCTATGATCACCTGGAGTTGAGTGTAGAAATCCTCCAGTTTTTCGTCATCATAGTCTGTTGTTGGCACATAAGTCTGTATGATGGTTATGTTGAATGGGGTTGCTTTCAGACGGATAGTGATAAGCCGGCTTGAGACTGGTCGGTAGCTCATTATGCTGTGAATATTCTTTTTGTGGACAAGAAATCCCACTCCTTGTTCATGTGTGTCCTCCCGTCCGCTAAAATATATCATGTGACCCTCATCGGTTGATGTTTCTCCAAAGTTTTTCCATCTTATTTCGCATAGACCCAAGATGTCCCATTTGTAGTTATTCATTTCGTGTGTGAGTTCCTTCAGTTTACCAGTTTGTCTCAGTGATCTTACGTTCCAAGTACCTATGGTAATGTTTTTTCTGGCATTGATTCTGTTTGTTGTTTGACCAGTAGCATACTTTCCACCTCCGCCCCGGTCAGAGACGGTAGGCGCGGCCCTTGGTAACCCGGGCGACGGCCGAGCCGGTATGTATTGTGGATCTGTGTTCATAATCATGTGGCGTATCTAGGGCAGATTTAGCATGGCGGCGCCCATCCCTCTCCATGCCTGGCCACAGCCGGGTACCTCCAACTAGGTGGTCCGCCTTGGTCGTGAACACGTGGTCGTTTAAAGGTATAGGGGGCTCTGGGTAGAGGTAGTACCTTTCGATGTCTGGCATGCTGCACCTTCGGGTGGACAGAATCACTGGTCCTCATCCATCCTCTAAATCTCTCACATGTGGCTCCAAGTGCCATACCCCGGTAAACTGCCTCAGCTGGCAGACTAAACCATGTGAGGGGGTGGTGTTAACACGGCACCACTGGGCGTAGAACCTCCTCGATGCAGGTTACCGGCCAGGGCGCAAGAGTTCAAAGACGAACTTAAACGACCACGTGTTCACGACCAAGGCGGACCACCTAGTTGGAGGTTAAAGATTTTGATAAGTTTTTTAAATGATGTTAAGTTACTGTTTTTTGCGGTTTGTTCAGGCAACCCATTCCATGCCCGGATGCCACTCGGGAAGAAAGAGTACTTATAGGTATTTGTTCTCGCATAAGTGATAAGAAAAATGTCTTTTGTCTTTATGTTTATCTGAGAAGTGTAACAGATTGTCATTTTGTTGTATTTCTGAGTTAGTGTTTAATGCCTAGTGTATTATTACTACTTTACTCTTTGCCCTTCTGTCCTCTAGTGTTACCAGGCTTAGTTATTTATATGAAAAAACATAATTACATCCTCAGTGTTGATTTTCATTAAGTAAGTAAGTAAAGTACCCTTCGGAGCAAACTGATCATAGGGCTGGTGAAGCAGCGTTCACAAGTTTCTGTTGCCACGGCATACTATAGGATGTGTGGCAAACAAAATACCCAGCCGCCGTTACTTTACCCAACTAATGTCAGGTACCCATCAGTCCAGGAACAAAATCTTAGTCTCCACCAGGCTTCAAAACCAGGACCTTCGGATCACCAGTCGAACGCGCTGCCGCTTGGCTACCTGTTAAAGAGACACCGTAAATGAAAATGGAACTTATTAATTCTGTTCTTTATATTTTTTTGCGCTGAGTTTAAGCTCCACAGTATTGGAGATGTAAGGCTTTTAATTGTCATAGCATAAAAAAGCCCTACAATCGTTACATTAGGATTTAACGAGCAAAACCACTCATCTAAACATTTTCAAACTGTAAAGGTGTAACTCATCAGACAGCTGAAAACCCTTTTACAACGTTTTAGTGAAAAATACATTTCTTGAGGTCTCTTCTCTAAGACCAATTCCCGCCAATATTCCTTCTGTTTCAAAATAAAGTGGTTCATCCATCTTCTCGTCTGCTACAACGGCTTCCCCCCCAGGCACATTCTGGAATGTTCTTTACAGATCAAACAATTCATTTTCTCTGTCGTCTGCTGCTGAAAATGTCCAAATTGTCTTAACCCGCCGGGAATCGGAGCGAAAAGCCATTTGGTTAAACAGACGATTATTTTAGCAATATTTGCTTTTATAATAGGCTATTGTGTAAAGTTCGGAGTTTAGAGGATTCTATCTGCCTCTTTATGACTCTCTAACTACGTTTTAAGGTAACGGTGACCGAGCGGGAGAGCGTTCAGCTGACGTACCTGGGTTTGAATCCTTCGGAAGGCCAGTATTTTTCCCCGGCACTGGAGGATGTCCCAGCTATGTTGGGCACTTGACGTTAGTCTGGTTCAAAGTAAAAGCGGACTGGGCATTGTGTTGGCCACACAATCCTTCTAGCATGCCGTGACCACAGAAACAGTTGAACCCTTCAACGGCCCTATGAACGATTTATGTCCGACGGGTACTTTACTTACTACGTTGTTTATTTTTAAAGATTTGATGACTGTAATTTTTTTTTAAAATTTAGCAAATGATTTAAAATATTATTTTGCGTTTTAAAAAAAGGGAAATAATAGTCTACCCTGTTTTTTTGTGTCTTCTAGGAACAAGAGTATTATAGTAATGGTCATTTGAATAGCGCAACTATCCATGCTATATTATTGTGGGTTTGAGCCGTAAGTTAAATGGAATTCACACACCATTGTCCAAGCTTAACTCAGCACAATTTTGTTTACGTCCTATGCATCTCTTTTGGTTTAAGTTTTAGTTTTTGCCTTTGTTTTAATAAGCACTTTAAAATCATGCAAAGTTTTTTTTTTAGTTTTCTGCACTACATCAGGCAACCCATTTCGCATCCGAATGCCTCACATCGATAGAGATGCTTTTTACGAGCCCATGGCGGTGCTAAATACGGTTTAAAACGCCAAGATAAAGCCGTAATGATGTAATTTTGAACACTGTTTTGACGCCATTCTTACCGGCATCCCTAATTGTAATAAGCCGCTCAACGTCATTCGGTGTTGTCACAAAATACTCTCCAATACCTGAAACTGTGGATGACATCATTTATTCATACGGCAGTTTTTGAGCATGCGCCGTTGCGCGTGATTCTTTATTTAGCTTCTTGGCGGTTTCCCTTTCGGTTACTTCTTGTCTTTGTGTTCCGGTTATCTTCCATTGTTGTTAGATCCTGACGTAGCGAGAGTCCCGACGGAATTACGTCATCCACCTGAAAAATGTTGCTTTCTAGCTAATCTCTAACCCGCCGGGTATACTCTCAACTCGTCGGGGCTCCTTAAACAAGAATTATTATGTTGTCGAAGTATTTTTTTCTGTATATCTGTGTGTATGTATGTCTGTCTGTACTTCTGTGTGTGTATCTGTATGTGTGTCTGTATCTACGGGTGTGGGTCTATATGTGTGTGTAATTATTCCTCTCCGTGGTGTATCCCTGTGTATGTGTAGTGTTTACATCATAGCAATTCAATTTACACGCCATTTTGTACGGTAGGTTTGGGGGGTCGGCGAGTCACAATTCTGTATAGCTTGATAATTTAAATAAAGGATTTGATTAGCATTCGGATACCGAAACCATTACAATAAATTGCAGTGTTTGAGGTGAAAACCTGTTCAGTTGGTCTTTACGTCTTTCTCGTCAATGAGTTAGGGGCCCACGTTCTCTTGTTTATCCACATTTTAATGTTGTTACTCATCCACACAAAATATTATGTGGCATTCGTTGATTTTCAATGTCAAAAACTATTAATCTTGACTTATAATATATTACAGACGCTCTTTTTATAAAGAAGATTTTTTTTTTGCGTCCTACCTCTCACCAGTGGTCTAGTCTTGCATTTTGATTAGTGTTTTAAATGATGATTAAGTTACTGGTTCTCCCTGGTTTTGTTCCGGCAACCCATTCCATGCCCGGATGCCACTCGGGAAGAAAACGTACTTATATTTATATGCATTTGTTCTCGCATAAGTGGACGTTACTACATTTAACATAGTCTCTTGTCTTCCATTTAAAAAAACGTTAATACAGTAAAAACAGTAGCTGCATGAAAGCGAAACAATACAAAGGAGACAAACAAAAGATTTTGAATGTATTGGTGAAGCTTTTAGTTGGCAATCTTTTATTCAAAGCTATTAACTCATTCTCTCCCTTGGTCTGCCAACTCTGAAACGGAAACCCACGGGCTAGGATTGTCTCGTGGATGTAATGTATAGGACTACTTCAACGATACATCCAAGTGCTGTTGGCAGCGCCCCACCCCCATTTTCTCTCCCCACGGAGGTGTTTGAAACGAGAGTTTAAAAAACAACAACTGAAAATGCACTGCTGAGTGAATTGAAATTTCAGACGTCCTGGACTATGATGGTTAGGCCAGTTTTGTCTTTCTTTCTACCCATGTGTATGTCTCTGTTCTGTCTTTCTGTCTATTTGTCTATCTGTCTCTGTGTCTATGTGTCCATCTGTCTGTCTATCTGTCTGTCTGTCTATCTTACTATCTGTCTATATCTGTCTATCTGTCTATCTGTCTATCTGTCTATCTGTCTATCTGTCTATCTGTCTATCTGTCTATCTGTCTATCTGTCTATCTGTCTATCTGTCTATCTGTCTATCTGTCCGTCTGTCTATCTGTCTATTTGTCCATATATCCATATATTGTCCGTCTGTCTATCTATGTATTTCTATTTATCTATTTACCTGTTTCTATCTATCTATCTATCTATCTATCTGCCTGTCTATCTATCTATCTATCTTTCTATCTATCTATCTATCTATCTATCTATCTATCTATCTATATAACTATCTATCTATCTTTTTATCTATCTATCTATCTATCTATCTATCTATCTATCTATCTATCTTTTTATCTATCTATCTATCTATCTATCTGTCTGTCTGTCTGTCTATCTATCTATCTATCCATCTATCTATCTATCAAACTGTCTGTCAGTCTATCTACCTGCGTATCTCTCTGTGCATCTATCTGTCTCTCACCGCCTGTCTCTATCAGACTCTATCTAGTACGCCATCTTTGATAACTCCCACCCAACATCTATCAATGTATATATACACACCTGTAATTAACTGCAGGTAAACCGCCTGGTGTGAGTGTGTGTGTGTGTGAGTGTGTGGGGTGTGGGCTACTAAATCAAGCAAGTTATGATATCATTGGGGGAAAAGCTAAACTCGCCTGGGCATTGTGCCGACCACTAATCCCCCTCGTATGACACGTCACTATGGCTATATATAGACCGTCTAATAACTTGCTGCTGTAAAAAGAAAACAACCATAAAATATTACTGGCAATCACTTGAAGTTATTTCTCCAAGGGAAATAACAGCTTAGGCTTTTTTTCTCCAAGATGATTAACTCTTGCAGAAACCAGTGCAAATGTTGTATTTTTCTTCATTACTAATGCATTAAGCGAAAAAAACAAACAACAAATACTCTCCGTCTTAAATAAATCATGACGAAAGTCTATTATAACTTTAAGGGAAAGATAACCAAGATCTATTTATAGAGTCTGACCTTTTCTTTAAAATAGATTATTTTTTGCTTTTTAAACAAAAATTGAATCTCCATGTTATTATTTCGCAATAGTCAATAAATCAATAACCTTTCTTGTCAATAATTACTCCATTTTTTTACTAATAAAAAAAAAGGAAACAAACTTAAAAAAAAACAAGATTGCAGATAGGAACTAATAACGGGGACAGGGGAAGTAAGTCATGGAAGGGGAGAGAATACGGTTAGATAAGGGGAGACTATTTTGAGAAAAAAAATCTTTCTAAAGAAAAAAAAATTGAATGCATTATTAAAACTAAACCTTAGTCTAGACACCATTGAATGCAGGAGGGACATAGAGCTATTCTTTGTGAGCTACGGCATGCAATGGGATTTCGTGGCCTGTAGAGTATCCATGCGCCCAAACTGCAAACCCGCTCCGACAAGCCGCTGCTATAACGGGTGATTGATAGTCTAGTGAGAAACACCCGAGCAGGCAGACCACGTCGTATCGACGAGGAAAAAACGTGAAAACAAAACAAGCATAAAAAAACAATCCGTGATTTTCTATGGATTACTTCTTTAATGAGCCAAATCAAAGTTGGCAACAAATCACGTGGGATGTAAGAGAAAACAAAGAAGAAACTCTCCTTCGATCGAAAAACAATATCTTGCACCATGTTCTTCTACAACATGGTTGTCACGTTTTTGAACGAAATTATTGGAAAATTAAGAAAAATAGAAAACAGGATTACGAGCAAAGTTCCAAAAAGAAGTTAAGAGATTTTAAAAAATAAAAGGATTAGACTACTTGATAGTGTAAGGAAACACATATTTTAATACTTTAATTCTCAGACTCATAAATTATTAATTATTGAGACTCCGTTGAAGAAAAAGAACACTATAAACAAACTATATTTTGTTTTGTTGTTTTGTAGAAATGTCAGAACATTGGTTACTGATGGCTAGCACGTTCTTAGAGAAGAGACACTTGAAACGGAATGAAATCACAAGCGAAATGGAAAATTACCCGGTGCAGAGTTGGCTTGAGACTATCAAAAATTTTACCCGGTTGCACGGTGCAATGTGAACAAGCATCCCCGCCTGAAAGGGTGGCTCGTGTACTGTTTATGAAATGTTACGCTTTAAGGTTAAAGGAGTTACAAGCTTTATGTAGAGATCTAATAAGAAAAGTTACAAATTTTAAGCTCATGCCGAGGTTTAATCATGGTTTAATGTTGACATTCAATCCGATTCAATCTCTTTAGATTGTGATTAGTGTATACCATGTTAATGTTATACGAGTTTTTATATTGCAATTGAATTTTCTTGTCAGTTCATCTAGAGTTTAAACATATTTTTTTTGTCAATTTTGAAGCAGAGCTTATTTGCGTATAATTGTATAGGTATTTATTTTATTACAAGATAAATTAACCGGCTCTGGCTGGGGAGGAAACTAAATAGGCTTGTATAAGCTACAGATAAAAATTTCATAAATTACAATGAACAGAAAGCTATATTATAGTCTATAGATATAAACATTTTAAAATATAATTATTATTTATTATTTATTTATTAATTTATTACATATTGTAATCGGGTTTAATATAGGCAAATCTTTTTATTTAACAAAAAAGCTAAATTGCCCGGTGTTGCCCGATGAAAAAAAACAACATTGGCCTATAAATACATTTAAAAAAAAGTAAACCTATAATGAACAGAACTCAGTGAGATCGCAAAAGTAAAATATGAGACGATAAGGTCACGTTTCTTGAAATTAACCAATGGGGATCAGAATCCACACACACAGTCTACTTAATATATATATATAGATGACGTAAAAACACCAATATGTTTTCTCTTTTTACGACTTTCTAATACACATTTTTTTATCTTTGGCATTCTGGAAACTTCGGGTAAAATCCATTCTAGCACTTTCAGATACTATAATGTATTTTAGGCACGCAATACTGTAGTTAGGTTGTTGTTGTTTTTGCTTAGCAATAAAGAAGCTACCTATTAATGACCCATGAAGTTGAATGTTTTTATTGTACATAAATTCAAGCATTCAATTCTTCTTTAAACATTCATCGAGTGTATTATTACAAATTGAAAAACAGATCCTTAACTCTGGACTCCAGACAGACGTGAGAAGACCTGGATCTGTAACAAGATTATAAGGGTCACGGTATAAATAGGTCGCTATTAAAACAGGTTAGTATAGGTCTCAGTCCATCGCCCCCCCCCCATATTCAATGTATAAAGAGGGCGCCGAAAAACGGTCAAATCATTCCGACATCCCATTTAAAGTACCACCACACAAACACCATTACAGAACTGATTAATCGGACATGAAAAGGGGGAGGTTATAAACAAAGGGGAGATAACGTGACCAAAAATATCAGTCGAAGAATCTTTCTTTACGAAAACATGGTGTATTGTTTTAAAGGTAAACATCCATGTTGACTTCAGGTTTTAATGTTGGCGGTCAGCGGTGGAGAATTTAACAGTACACAAAACACGTGACTGTCCAGTCTGAGCACATGATGGCCTACTTACTACGTGATGTCAGGCAGACTTCTGAAAACGTGATTGCCTACTTACTACGTGATGTCAGGCATACTTCTGAAAACGTGATTGCCTACTTACTACGTGATGTCAGGCAGACTTCTGAAAACGTGATTGCGTACTTACTACGTGATGTCAGGCAGACTTCTGATAACATGATGGCCTACTTATTACGTGATGTCAGGCAGACTTCTGATAACATGATGGCCTACTTATTACGTGATGTCAGGCAGACTTCTGATAACATGATGGCCTACTTATTACGTGATGTCAGGCAGACTTCTGATAACATGATGGCCTACGTATTACGTGATGTCAGGCAGACCTCTGATAACATGATGGCCTACGTATTACGTGATGTCAGGCAGACTTCTGAAAACGTGATTGCCTACTTACTACGTGATGTCAGGCATACTTCTGAAAACGTGATTGCCTACTTACTACGTGATGTCAGGCAGACTTCTGAAAACGTGATTGCGTACTTACTACGTGATGTCAGGCAGACTTCTGATAACATGATGGCCTACTTATTACGTGATGTCAGGCAGACTTCTGATAACATGATGGTCTACTTATTACGTGATGTCAGGCAGACTTCTGATAACATGATGGCCTACGTATTACGTGATGTCAGGCAGACCTCTGATAACATGATGGCCTACTTATTACGTGATGTCAGGCAGACTTCTGAAAACGTGATTTCGTACTTATTACGTGATGTCAGGCAGGCTTCTGATAACGTGATAGCGTACTTACTACGTGATGTCAGGCAGACTTCTGAAAACGTGATCTCATACTTATTACGTGATGTCAGGCAGGCTTCTGATAACGTGATAGCGTATTTACTACGTGATGTCAGGCAGACTTCTGAAAAATGTGATTGCGTACTTGCTACGTGATGTCAGGAAGACATCTGAAAACGTGATTGCGTACTTAATACGTGATGTCAGGCAGACTTCTGAAAACGTGCTTGCATACTTATTACGTGATGTCAGGCAGACTTCTGAAAACGTGCTTGCATACTTATTACATGATGTCAGGCAGACTTCTGAAAACGTGATTGCGCTTCTTATTACGTGATGTCAGGCAGACATCTGAAAACGTGCTTGCATACTTACTACGTGATGTCAGGCAGACATCTGAAAACGTGATTGCGTACTTACTACGTGATGTCAGGCAGACCTCTGAAAACGTGATTGCGTACTTCCTACGTGATGTCAGGCAGACATCTGAAAACGTGATTGCGTACTTCCCACGTGATGTCAGGCAGACACCTGAAAACGTGATTGCGTACTTATTACGTGATGTCAGGCAGACATATTAAAACGTGCTTGCATACTTACTACGTGATGTCAGGCAGACATCTGAAAACGTGATTGCGTACTTCCTACGGGATGTCAGGCAGACATCTGAAAACTTGATTTCATACTTACTACATGATGTCAGGCAGACATCTGAAAACGTGATTGCATACTTACTACGTGATGTCAGGTTGACAACTATAAGGGCGTATACTTAAATAGGCTGTAAGTCAGTGTAAGCACAGTATGTAAAAAAAATATTTAAATATATTCAAGCCGAGGAAGAAAGCATTGTACGATACAGACTTTATAATGGCTTCCCGGCGTATAACTGATTTCAATCTGCACTTTTGTACCCATAAACCTCAAAAGCTGGAGATGTGTTAACCACCGATACGTTCCCATTGTGAGTGCACCGGTGGGCTAACGCAAGGAGGACAGCCCCTTTTGCCCTTTCCGAGATTTCATTGCTCTGGCGTAAGCCCCCGAGACTCGGTGGGGAGGAAGCAATGTGCACAGTAGCCCGTATCGCCAAGCCCGTCGCCTGGATGTCCAGGCTTATAGTCTGGAATTTGTGCTACTGGACAACAGTGCAGGAGTACGAGAAAGCCACCAAATCGCTTAGAAGCAGAGTCACCATCGAAAACACAAGCCGTTTTTTAAGCTGAAAGTTTTGATCTCTTTTAGCTTATCTTTTTGTAAATGCATGTTATCGTTGTCATGGTTTACATTGATTTTGGGGTTTTAAATCTTGTACACAGAGGGATGATTAACAGGTTAAGATTACATTTAAATTCTTAAGATCAAGTTCAGCTTTACGTTTTAAATTATACTTTGACAATTTTTTTATTTTAACTTATGGTACCCATGGGGACTAGTTCCTAATTTAACTGATTCATTTACATAGGTTAAAAGTCAGCACAACAGCAGACGATAAGACCGGGCCGGAAGGGCCGCTTTAATCATTGCGTGGACTAAAATAATTTCAATTCAACAGCCGCGTCCTGGTCCTTTCTTTCCGTGGCATGGGCTAATTGGCATGTCGCACCAGTGTAAAACCTTGCGGCGACCAATGTGGTGACTGCCGGCGAGCTATTCAGATTGGCCAGGGAATAACTGAAAGCCAACGACAAAAGAATACAATTTCTTTCTGTCATTGTATTTTTTAGTTTTTAAATCATATTACAGCTGTAAGGTCAGGGTTTATTAGTCTAGGAGACCAAAAAAGCTTAGACAAAAATATCCAATTATGAATTGTATAAGGGGCAAGAGTGTTAACTCTCAGCAGCAAAACAGCCCATTAATTTTAACATTTTTAACATTTTAATGAAAATAAGATAAGATGAGTTTTTAAGATACAATAAGGCTTTAGTTCTCTTCTGTATATCTTATCTTATCTTATCTTATACATTACAGACGCTCCTTCTATAAAGAAGATTATTGCGTCCTACGCTCATCCGTGGTCCGAGTCTAGTCTTGCATTTTTATTAATGTTTTAAATGATGTTAAGTTACTGGTTTTCCTGGTTTGTTCAGGCAGCCCATTCCATGCCCGAATGCCACTCGGGAAGAAAGAGTACTTATATGCATTTGTTCTCGCATAAGGGACAAGGAAAGTGTTTTTATCTTTATGTTTATCTGAGATTTGCAACAGGTTGTTATTGTGTTGTATTTCTAAATTAGAGTTTAATGCCTTATGTATTATTACTACTTTACTCTTTGCCATTCTGTCTTCTAGTGTTTATAGGTTTAATGATTTGACTAATGGTGTTACTCTTGTTAATTGGGAATATTCGCTAGTTATGAACCTTGCAGCTCTTTTTTGAATTTGTTCTAATTTTTTAATGTTTTCTTTAGTTGATGGGTCCCATACAGATGCTGCATATTCTAGTATAGGCCTAACTAATGTGAGATAGCATTTTAGTTTTATATTCTTATTACATTTGTAAAAGTTCCTTTTTATGAATCCTAAAGTTTTGTTTGATTTTTTTTATTACTTCATCAATATGAGGGTTCCAAGATAACTTATCATTTATTATTACTCCTAGATACTTAGCATTGTTAGTTTGAGTTAGTTCTTTACCATGAATGAAGTAGTTTGCTATTATTTGTTTCTTTTTCTTGGATACCCTTATTCGTTGGCATTTTTCTGGGTGAAAAGACATACTCCAGTTTGATTCCCATTTTTGTAGTTCATCTAGGTCTTTTTGTAGGAGTTCACTATCTTTTCCTGTCTTTAGTATTCTATAATTACACCATATATACAAAATACAATTTGTTTGCTATAATAGTTTTAACTATAACTGATAGATTTCATGGTCATCTCTTCAATAAATATGATCCATCCGGCTGGTCCTATGGTTAGTACACCGGAATGTCAACAAAATGCCCCCCCCTCCCCCCCCGGGTTCTAGCCCTGTCGCCGGCCGAGCACTGCCACTCTGCAGGAGTTTGGGCCTAGTGGACGTAATAATCTTCTATCTAGAAGGAACGTCTGTAAACTTATTAGATAAGTGAATCCAAAGAACTGGTATTCGTGTTATACATACACCTGATAGGCTGCATTTAACCCTTCCTGTACCGACCTACTTCTATCTATGCTGCCTTCAGTTCCGCTATATACGCGCCCGGGACTGTAAGGGTTAATAGGTGGTTCCGTGCATTTTTGTTCTAAAAAGTCCCTAGTGGGTTAAACCGTGTGTGAAAATCACTGCGCATCTATGCACTGACTGAAACTTAATGACACTCAGTGGACTGTATTATTGTAATGTGTTGACTGGACTTAGTGACCTGATAGCTCTGTGTGGTAGTTTATATTCACTGACTGGACTTGCTGAGTTGTATTATTCATTAGTGTCGTGTGTTGATACATGAATATCGGTTGAATGACTGGAGTAAGGGGGCTTTACAATTAGGCCTATTGTCAATTAAAAATAAAAAAATATTACGTTTTTTTGTGTTCCAAAGGTCGGCAACCTACAAAATGCGTGCCACCCGTGGCACGCAGGTCGATTATCAATGTCATCCGTAAGATCCCACTATAAGAAATTAATTGAGTGCTAGAGCAGGATAACTTGTAAGCGTTTGGTACGCTGAATGAATTAGAAATCCTACTTTCACACACTGTTATCAAAAGTTTGCAGACCCCTGGTGTAGTCCAGGGGTTGGCAACCTAAGGCGCGCGTGCCGAACTTGGCACGCAGAGCAATTTTCAATTGCACGCGAGAGACCTCCAAAAGGTGTTTTTTTTTAAATTGATTTTCCGGTTCTGTATGAGGAAAACTGACTGTTGAAGCTGATTTTTCTGAATGACATAGCGACACATGTCAGTGAGTTGAACGCATTTACAAGGATGAGGTCAAACGCACTTGAACTGTTAGACCACTGGAATGGATTTCCATATATCTTGAGGGAAATCTATTTTAAAACATTTATTATATTATTATGTACTTCCCCTTATAAAGGCATTTATTAAGATGGATAGTTCGGCTTTTTCAGAAGTACTTCGAAGCAGCCAAAGCGGAGTTTTCTAAACAAAGGACTTTCAAATTTATGGACATACCTCATCAAGCCTAACTGGCTTTAGCCTACTCAGTGGCGTATTTAGGCATGTTCCTCATGTTCCATTGGAACAGGGGCCCCCACACAAAAGGGGCCCCCAAAATTCCCCAAAAGAAATTTATTAGTGACATCCCCATTTTTCGTTGAAAATGTAAAATAAAATTTACTTATTCCCCTACAATTTAAAGCGCTCCAGTCCAACCAAGCTAAGGGCAACATAAAATTAATAATTTTACATAATGTAACGTGAATCAACGGGTCTTTTATGAGGTATGTGGAAGGCTGAAGCGAGATCGCGAGGGGCCTCCACATAAATTTGGGAACAGGGCCCCCACAATCCCAAATACGTCCCTGAGCCTACTACAACCTTCTTAGATGTAGATGTATTTTAAGTGGATGAATATTGACGAATTTAAAACGCAGCCAGTTGAATTTTAAACATCCAAAAACAATGGGCATCGAAATGCCGATCCGCGGGAAAACCTGGAAGGAAGATGCTTAGGAAAGTCATCTGCTATTCTCAACTGCCAGGCATTCATTCGCTCTACTTTCAGCTTTTGGTTCAACTTACACCGGTGAACAGTACCGAATTGCACATGAAAGCTGTGTTAAGGATTCAAAAAGGTCATTTACACTTCACTACTCAGAAATGAGTAAATAATATGTATCTGCCATTATAAATTAGCGAAGAGTAAGACAATGCGCTCATTAATTGACGCAGACTAATTACATTTAAACGAGTTATTTTGCTCATCTTCTATAATTAAGTATAGATATAAGTTATTCTAAAATAAAATTAGCTTTTATTAATTTAATAAATATAAGAGACTTTTTAATATCATTATATTATGCTGAGGTGTCCATTCGATCCCCCCAACGACCACGACGGTCATGGGATTGATGATGATGATGATTATGCAATTGTTATAATTATTAGGCTCAATTTATTTAAAGAAGATAAAACTCCTTAAGGTTAAAAGGACAAACAATTAATCCAGGAAATGTTTATTTACAACATTTACAACCGTTTAACGTAAATTAATTGTATCGCTCTAATTGAATCTTGTAATGAATACCATAATGGCAGAATTATATAAAGAAATAATACTTAGCCAGTAATAGTCAGTAATATTATTTATGTTACAAAACATAACTTGTATGGCATCACCATTAAATCAAATTTAGAAACTTTATTTTAATTAAAGGGAGGTAATTAATCCGTTTTATTTGCGCTAATATTTCTAATATAATATTGTGTTTTTTATTTTTATTTTATAAAATACTAAATGGCCTACAATGGCCAAAAAATTAACAAACTGTTAAAAGTAATTGAAAATTAGATCTATATAAATATGATATGACTGAAAAAATTATATGCACATTTTTATAACATTACATTAACTACTCAGTTTGTATGATTACTTCGTATCATTTCCGCTTAACAATAATGTCCATGTTATAATGATAATTAATACAAACTAAAGAAAATCTCAGTTATCACTGAGAAAACAATTTAATCAATAGAGCAATTGCAATAGGGCGTTTGCAATCAAGTGACAAAAAGCGCGTTTTTCTTTTTTTTACTTTGTGTAGTGGTGTACACAATGGCCGCTGTATCAATAAAGTTTCGTACAGGCTTGAGCTTGTTTTTATTTATGTTTTGTGTTTAAAAATAAATATTTATTTTAAAATGACATCCACATATTTCCATACATTGTCGGCTGATGAAAAGTCAAGGTATGATCGTAGCCTTAGACTTTAGAGCCTTGGCCCTTGCTGCCCTACTTAGCCATTAGCCTAGCCTACGAAACATTAAAAGTGTAGGCCTATAAAGTAGTGAAATTGAAAGTGTAAATATGTCTAGCCGGCCCTAGCCTAATCACATTAATCAATTAATCTGCAGTATTTAAATTTTAAAATAGGGGAATACATACCGAACTATTAGGCCTACAATTATTCGCAATGACATCAATAATAATAATATCAATAAAATCAAATCAATTGCAACACTTACCGGTCGGATATAAAGATGATAAAATGAGCGTAAAATGTTGAAAATCGTTGAAAAAATACCACGTCAGGCTTTCTCATGGACTAGGAAGATGATCTACGACTATTTACCTCCTTATTTGTGAGTAGGATAGCCAATATTCAGATGTGAATTTGGCATGATAAAGAACAACTTCACCACATTTGTTCATCAAGTGGCTTATATTTACAAATGACGTCACCAAAAAAACTTAAGCTCCGCCTATTGCAAACGCTCTATAGGGCGTTTGCAATCACGTGACAAAAAGCACGTGATTTGTGTTTACTTTGTGTAATGGTGTACAAGTAACAATGGCCGCTGTATTAATAAAGTTTCATATAATTTTAATTTTAATTTAAAATATTCTTTTTGGAGGTCATTACTCCCGCCCGCCCCCTCCCCATCTTCCTTTGGTCTCTAACACGGACAGTGAAGGGGTCAAAGCTCAGTACACTTTCTATTTATAACTCAAGTTCCTAAGACGTGCTGTGCTATTCAAGCTGCGTTTTATTGTTTTAAAATGAGAAACGTTGTTATTCTTTCTGGTTACTGATTTGCGCGTCTTGATCTATGGATTATCGACACTGATTCATAATTATTTAACCCCCAACCCCTTTTATTTGCAATCCAATTCATGATTTTTTTTAAGTAATGCTATACACTGCAGTCACTGCAGTTGATTGATGATTACTGATTAATGATTTTTTGTTACCGAGTCGCCGAATCATGATTTATGAGTTTTTATACACATGTCCTTAATGAATGTTAACTAGGGCCTTACAGGAATAAAAACGGACAGAAAATCTATTCTATGACAATGATGAATCGCACTTATTGATTAAGACATTTTTTTTTTGTAAACCCTCGTTAAATTTGAGCTATGCGGCTTTTCTTTCATTTTTTTTGGACAAACCATTGACTTAAGATTTTAGCTCGTTTCGTTTCTTTCTAAGATGAAAAAAAACCAAAGCATTATTTTTATTGTAATTTTTTTCTTCCTCTATTTCAGTACCTGCTGCGGAAGTTGCTGGGATTATATCAGGGGGAATAACTGTGGTAGTGTTTGCAGCAGTGGTCGGAGTTCTCTGCTGGCGGTTCCCGGCATGCCGGTCCAGATCGTTCTGGGATAAGAACATCAAGCGGGCCTTGCGGAAAGTCTACGGTAATGGTTTGATGTTGTCTCTCTGCTGTAGAGTTCCATGTTGTTGTGGCTTTTGGTGGTGTGATGGCTGGTGATAGTCTCCCCCTGTTGACGTGACGCCATTGTAAACGTGACGTAATAGTTTACGTCACCGTACAGTGCAGTACACCAAAACGCTGATTGACAAGTCTCAACAATTATGCATGCATAAAAGGTCGAAGTGTAAAACATTTCCGGTCACATTCGATCATTTGATTTTTAAAAAAAACGTGTCTGTATGGTCCGTTACTGGTTGTACGAAAAAAAAGTAGTGGATTAAATTTTATTTCATTTCCAAAAGATGTTGCCAAAGGAAAACGACGAATTGTCAAACGTGAGGAATCCCCTATTTATAACCTCAAACTTATTGCTTGACGCAAAAGAATTTTCGTACATGTTTCTACGCATTGTTTTCTTTTAATAACAAGGACGCAACTCTTAAATAATATATTTTATAAACAAAGCTCAATTATTTAACTTAACGCGACTAACACTTCGAGTATTAATTATCGCCACTCCCTTTTGATGTTAAAAACGGATTCCTCATAATTAATCGCGAAGCCTTTGTATATTTCTAAAAGACTAGAACTGGCCGTCGAGATTGGAATTAATTGTTAAACACCAGCAAAAGCTTGCTTTTTTGTTTATGGAAATGCCTAAAATAATGTTAAAATTTAAATAGCAGCGGAAGTTCATGATCTTTTCCATTTGTAATGATCAGGCCTCATTAACCCTTCCGGTACCGACCTACCTCTATGTATACTGCTTTCAGTTCCGCTATATACGCGCCTGGGACTGTAAGGGTTAAGACTTGTGAATGATCTATTCGGTCTTACGTACACCAAAATGGTGGGGGACCTTGAGTGTTCAAATCGTTTGATCCAGACTTACAATTTAGTGTGTGTTTGGCCTGTGTCTGGTGAGGCAGGAGGAAGGGGAGACGGTGTACGTATCAGCACCCGTATCCACAATAACATAAAATTATTTTAATAATTAATAATAATTAATAACAATTTAGAGATAAAGAAGGACAAAGTGAAGAGAACACGGTGGAATGAGAGAGATATTAAGAAGAGGATAAGGAATGAGTGTGTGTGTGTGTATCAGAGAGAGAGAGAGAGACAGAGAGAGATAGAGAGAGAGTGAACGAGAGTTGAGAGAGAAAGACACAAATAATGAGAGAAAGAAAAATAAAAAGCGATACATGGAGAGTTAGTAATGGTGAGACAGGCAATTTATTTCATTTTTTTAAGGAGTAGATAAATAGAGAGAGAGAGAGAAAGAGAGAGAAAGACGGTAGGGAAAGGAGAGATCACATTCAAATTAGGAAAAGAAGGGAGAAGAGTGAAAGAGAGAAATAGATCAAAGACGGAAAAAGAGAGAGAGAAGGTTAAAGAGAAAAAAAGAGAGATCAAAGAGACAAAGAGAGATAGATAGAGAAGGGAAAATATGGTAGAGGGAGAGAGAGAGTGAGAGAGAGAGAGAGAGAGAGAGAGAGAGATCAAAGACAGAAAGAGAGACAGAAGTAGAAGCTTCTGTTTACCGAGTCTAGGCCAGCAATTAAACTCAAATCGATTTTTAAACGTTCATGAATGCCAACATTCGTACAAACGTTAGTGTTCAGTAGGTCATCATTCCACAGAGTGCAGCCAACTTAATCACGCACATGCCAAATCTGGCACATTTTTTCTTCTTCTGATGTCCTTAAACATCAGTTTGTAGACTATTTTCGTTGTTTTATTTATAGATGTTCCAAATTTGTCTAGAGTTATCTTGTCTTATATATTACAGACGCTCCTTCTATAAAGAAGACTATTGCGTCTTACGCTTATCCGTGGTCCGAGTCTAGTCTTGCATTTTTATTAATGTTTTAAATATGTTAAGTTACTGGTTTTCCTTGTTTGTTCAGACAACTCATTCCATGCCCAAATGCCACTCGGGAAGAAAGAATACTTATATGCATTTGTTCTCGCATAAGGGACAAGGAAAGTGTTTTTGTCCTTATGTTTTTTTGAGCATTGCAACAGATTGTTATTGGGTTGTATTTCTAAATTAGAGTTTAAAGCCTTATGTATTGTTACTAGTCTACTTTACTCTTCGCCCTTCTGTCCTCTAGTGTTTCTAGTTTCAGTGATTAAAACTATTGGTGTTACTCTTGTCAGTTGTGAATATTCGCTAGTAAGTTTAACATTGATCTATATAATATGGTATTATTAGAAATATGTATTGCCGTTTCAGTCTGCTATTTCCCGCTCCTCCCCACACCAAATCGCGCCCCAAACCTCCACTGCGTACTATTTCTAACCACCTTGCAAGGTCTCTGCAGGCCAAACCAATTCCACTATACAGCTGATAATACAAGAGTTTAAATGAATGAGATTCCATGCCCGTTTTGTCCAGAGCTAATGACTGGTGTAGTTGAACCTAGCGTGGTGGCTCACAAGAGGTGAAGGCCTGCAAACGCGTCTAGTCTAGTCTAGTTGCCAAGCTAGAAACCAATCGTCACACACACACACACATTCATGACGTAGCGCGCAAATTAGCGCATGCGCCTAGCAAACATTTGAATCCTAGATACATCCGCCCCCACAATTCATTAAACTAAAACAAAGATTAAGCAAGACATTAACACTAAAAAAACAACTATATATAGCTGTAACTCTAAAATAACTATAAAATAACTATAAAATAACTATAAAATAACTATAAAATAACTATAAAATAACTATAAAATAACTATAAAATAACTATAAAATTACTATTTAAAAAAACCTATGAAATAGCTATAGTAAAGTATCCCGTCGGACCAAATTGATCAATAGGGCCGGTGAAGCAGCGTTCAGAAGTTTATATGGCCACGGCATACTATGTGATTGTGTGGCCAGAACAACGCCCAGGCACCTATACCCCAACTAAAGTCAGGTACCCATCAGAGCTGGGTAGACTCAGGGGCACTCTCCAATCCCTGGAACAAATCCTAGTTTTCACCAGGATTCGAACCCCAGGACTTTCGGTCCGCCAACCGAACGCGCTGCCGGCTCGGCCAGGTGACCCATAATATGATATAGTACAATAAACTTAATATTGCATTCACTGAACTATTCACAGAAAACTGTAATAAAATATCGAATTTCACATATATAAGATATTTTAACACAACTCACTAGCCTTCTCATAAACATCATTTTTTTTTATTTCATAAAAAAACAGCCAATATATATTACCTGACACCGGCTTGTTTCGTCTCGGGATCAAATCTCAGTGAAACTTTTTTATCGACAATTTGTCACTCAGCACTTTTTTTTCTTTTACTATCTGTATAATTTTTAACGTTATCCCTTATGCGAGAACAAACGCATATTAGTACTCTTTCTTCCCGAGTGGCGTTCGGACATGGAATGGGTTACCTGAACAAACCAGGAAAACCAGTAACAACATCATTTAAACATTAATAAAAAATGCAAGACCAGACTTGGACCACGGAAGAGGGTAGGACGCAATAATCTTCATTATAGAAGGAGCATTTTTAATACCTAACTCGTTTGGTCGCTTCAGATGTTATAAAAAATATTGTGCCTGCATATAGTTTTATCCATTTATTATGTTAATTAGTGGGTACTAAAAATATCATATACTCAAGATGCTTTTTTAAACTGTGAATTGTAGATTCAAAAGAAGTCGCTTCCTTCCCTTCCTTTCAAAACATTATCATGTTTATTGGTCAAATGTTTATTGTGTATGGTTAATATAGTACTGAGCTATTGTCGATGACCTTTGCGTATTTGGAAGAAAAATTTGTTGACGTCATCAGTCGGCGGTGGTCACCCAGCGTCCAGTCCGGCTTACAGGTTTGTGTGGCTTCTTTCATCGTCGTATGGAGCTGTCAGACTATCTTTTATATAGATAGATGATAGTAGATATATTTTAGTAAAGTATCCCGTCGGAACAAATTAATCCATGGGGCCAGTGAAGCAGCGCTCACAAGTTTCTGTGGCCACGGCATAACAGTGGAGTGTGTGGCCAGCACAATGCCAAGCCTCCTTTACTTTGTAAAAAACAAAGTCAGATACCCATCAGAGCTGGGTAGACTCAGGGACACCGTCGAAACAAATCCTAGCATTCACAGGGGCTCGAATACCACGATCTTCGGTACGCTAGCCGAACATGCTGCCGCTCGGCCACCGACCCCCCATATAGTTAACCCTTACAGTCCCGGGCGCGTATATAGCGGGACTGAAGGTATACATGGGAAAGTAGGTCGGTACGGGAAGGGTTAAAATAGTTCTAGGTAGTTTGTTTTACGTAAGTTGAAGTGTTATGACATAGTTATTTTAATCCAAATTTGTCATTACGAATTTGAGGTAGGCTATACATTTTTCTTTACCTTGTTATTACGAATTTATATGGAAATTTTAAGTAGACAGATCTGAACATAGTACAAATGAGTAAAGTATCCACGGAACAGACGGGATCCTGTGGAATAAACGCATTTTCGGTTTATTGTTTATTATTATGCAAGTGCGCAGGTTTGTGCGCATGTCATTTCTAAACCATGGGTTCATGGATAATAGTTCAAGGCCAAACAAGGGGACATTACTCACTTTCATCTGTTTAATTAACGAAAGATTTCTGGCAAACTTTAAAATCTGTTTGCACGGCAAAGCGAATCCGATGATACGGAGAGGCGGGTCAAGATGAAAGTAAGCGATGTTTAGAGTTTGAGAGAGAGAACACGGATATAATCTCTAGGCTAAGAAACATAAAACTAATTTATGATTAAAAATTTTACAAACATAGGACAAATCAAATAAATGAAGCATTAACTGACCTAACATATGAGTAAGTCGGTAGGGGTCTAAAGCATGTTATCTTAGGAAGATATTGAAATAATGAGTTTTTATGTTCTTTTTGAAACTAACAATAGAGCTTGTTAGCCTGAGTTGAATGGGAAGTAGATTCCACACCTTCGGACCGGATATTGAGAAGGCTCTAAGGCCAACGGTCATCAGAGTAAAACGGGGCACTTCCAGAAGCGAGGAATCGTCAGAACACTTTATGCGGAACATATTGTTTAGTTAGTTCCTTGAAGGAAAATGTTTCTATCCTTATGTATAATACAATATAAATACAACACAGTAACAATCTGTCACAATGCTCAGATAAACATAAGGACAAAAAACACTTTCCCTATCCCTTATGCGTGAAACAAATGCATATAAGTTCTCTTCCTTCCCGAGTATCATCCGGGCATGGAATGGGTTGCCTGAAAAACCAGTACCGTAATACCTTTTAAAATCAAAATTTAAGACTAGAATCAGACTACGGGTGAGAGTAGGCAGCAATAATCTTCTTTATAGAAGGAGCGTCTTTAATATACATGTATAGTGTCACGATTCTGGACTGAACCGTAACCTTATTAGCACTCATGGATAGATCATAGCGCAGAAGTAGTGTAGAACTAGAAACATAGGTTAGCGTAGAGTTAGATTAGGGAGTAGAAAAGTAGCCTGAAGCTATTACCTCCTCCCTCCCTCACGCAATAGGAACACCTTAACCACCCCCTTCTTCACCTGTTCTTTAACCCTCTCTGCACTCTTTCATTCCCGTATTCAGAGTTGCTACTTGATTCAGCCAATTGGTATTACACTATTTGTATGTGTGATTGTATGTGTGTGCATTCTTTAATGTATGTATATATATATTCTATTACGCTGTCAATTATGATTCATTTTGTATTTGGATAGTAACTACTCATTTATTTTGCTAAACTCAGCATACACGTAAAACCCCCACCCACCTGTAGACACCCCCACCCTATGCTACACCTTTTTCATTATCTCCCCTCTTCGTCCCCTACTCAGCGCCCGTGGGCATAGCCCTTGATCCACTCGCCGTAGTGACATCTGGAGCGAAGCGTCTCGCACATACGTAAGCACCTTGGGCTGAGCTCGACCAGCACCAATTGACACAGGTACATCAAGGGAAATAAGTCATTATCTTATCCCTTGTATCTCCGTATACGTCTACCCACCCCCCCTTTTCCCCTGGGCCCCACCCCGCAAAAGTCGGCGGTACTAATTGTTCACCTACACCCACTCCTAATCCCCCCCCCAATAGTCAATCCTTTATGCAAGTATATTTCAAATCAGCCAACCAGAACATATGTAATTCTAAACTAATGTAGCTATCCAATCAAATTGACCTCTGATCACGTGATTAAGATTTACGAAAGCGCGCTTAACTAGTTTTAGAACACTTCGGCTCAAGCGTGAGGCGGAGAAGGTTGTTCGATTCTAGCCTCTACTTATTCAGTTTGTTCCATAGGATATACCGCCTGCATGTGTATAGATAGATATTTTGTCAGTCTAAGTATTTTCATGAACACAGCTACGTTTGCCTAAATTTTGGATAACCTAGCAGTGCCATGTGTTGAGTGTTAACTGAAGCCTGTGCAAATTCGTATATGTATCTTGCCATTGAGTGAAGAATTGAAATGATAATAAACACCTGAACTTAACCAGCGATTTATTTGCCTACTTAGAACTATTTGTTGTGTCCGTCATAATATCTAACGAGCCAGAGAGAGAAATAATAATTATTCCAGGGCGATTCCAGTCACGGTAATTCATACCCCACGACGACCTGCCACTACTACCCCACTCACCTACGACTCCGCACCCCTCTCATCGCCCAACTTCTGCCAGGTTGATGTCCTAATCCTTAACACATCCTGACATATAGGATAAGACATTGTAGGAAATTTAACAACAAATCTACACTCATGTTGCATTCTAATCCCTGAGAAAAATATAAAACAATAAAAAATGTTTTAGCGGCCATGTTCTTGTCATCATAAACATGGCTATTGATCGTTTTCTTTATCTGTTTTTATCTTAATGGAGACCGGAAGCTACAGATTTACACAGTCAACACTATTTGTAACATTAAAAAAAATATAAAAAAAAGCTTTGCGCTAAAACAACATGAAATAAAAATGGAGGGTTAGATCTAGATCTATTGATCTTCAGACTTTTACTACTGTAGTCGCTTGTAGTTTTACCCCATAAGTAAGTAGAAGCACTTATCCCGAGTGGCTTTTGGTCATGGAATGGGTTGCCTGAACAAACTAGGAAAACTAGTAACTTAGCATCGTTTAAAACATTTATAAAGATCAAAGACTAGACTCGGACCACGGATGAGCGTAAAACGCAATAATCTTCTTTACAGAAGGAGCGTCTGTAATATATAAGATATGATCTACATTATAAATAGGGCCACTCACTGGCTTACAAGCAACGTAATTGATACAAATATCTTACTATACAATTCATAATAATAGACATCTCCGTAACAATCAATGAAATGGCGGATTTCGGGGAAACCCCGATGTTTGGCATTTTATTACAGTTTGTTGTTTTGTTTGATATGTTTGCGGGTGTTTACATTACGCTATGTTTTTTTTTCCATCTGTTGTTCTCGTTTAAATTTCTTTTAATTAGCGCAACCTCTGTACGGACACATGTGTCAACGGGCCAGCTAATGATAATAATAGCAATAAAGATGTAATAATAACAATCAGTTCCAGAGGCGAGCCAGAATGTGGCACTGCAACAGACTTGCTACACATTATCCCTTATGCGAGAACAACTGCACAAAAGTACTATTTCTTCCCGAGTGGCATCCGGGCATGGAATGGGTTGCCTGAACAAACCAGGAAAACGAATAGATTAACATAATTTAAAACTCTAATAGAAATTCAGGACTAGACTCAAACCACGAATGTGCGTAGGTCGCAATAATCTTCTTTATAGAAGGAGCGTCTGTAATGTATAAGATAAGAAGGTAATGCAAAATCTTAAAGGGTTATGCAAAAACATGAAAAGCTGAACTTGGATTAATTGAGAAGTAAAATGCCCAACTATATTCTGGATCTATTGTTCTTAATGGTGAAAACGTCATCATTAACAACATCACCAGTAAAACAATCTTATCAGAACATCTTTATCAAAAACATGGTCAATAAGAACATCATCGTTATCATCAACAAAAACATCAACATCCTCGTCAACAACATCATCATCAAAGACAACATCATCAACAACGTTATCATCAAAATCATCATCGTCATCATTATCGTCATCATTATCGTCATCACCGACAACATCATCAACAACAACATCATCAACCACAACAGCAACAACAATAACATCATCAAGAAAACAACAACAAGACTTGTTTGTACTTTAAGAGCCTTCCATTTCTCTCTCTCTGTCTCTCTCTCGCTATTATTACCATCAAGCCCAAGAAAAACGTTCCACTGACCACAAGTTGATGATAGGCCTGGGGGGGGGGGGGCGGAGAAGGATTGCCACAGAAGATCGAACCTGTCAACATGGACACTGTCTCAGAAAAGCCAAGTATCGTAACCAGACCTGATTAGCCGTGAAACAACGGATCGACTCTATCTTCTCTTTCTTCTTGTTTCCGTTTGGGTTTTTGTTTTTAGAAACCGGTTCGATACTCTGGAATCGATACCACCCCAATCCCAGCAAGCCCTATCCTTGCTAATCCAAGTTCCGGAGACTGTCTTTGCTTTTGAGCATGGCTTCAAGATGGGGGAAGGTAGGGGGGCTTTAAGGGGGGGGGGCCGCGGCCCTGGAGGCCGTTAAATTGATGCCTCTCTTATTATTATTAGGCCCTGGCATTAGTGCTGGGGTCCCAGGGATAGCCGGCCTGGAGTCGCAGAGGGTGTTAAAAGGGGCGTGGGTAATTATTAGGGGCAGATGTGTGTACAGTGTGGGAGGAGGTCTGAAAGGGGTGGCGTAGCGGTGGCGCGCTGGCTATTGTTTCCCGCCATTTTGTTTGTAAAAAAAAACCCCGTAAACGTCTGCGTAGGAGGACGGCATTGAGAAATTACCGGAACAGACAGAAAATTCCGATAAAAAAAAACCCTGGTGTGGCTATGATTATGGAATAGAGCTAAAGAAATATAATGAAGTTATCTTATCTTCTTATATGTTAAAGACGCTCATTCTAGAAAGAAAATTGTTGCATCCTACGCTCAACCGTTGTCTGGTCTTGCATTTTGATCAGTGTCTTAAATGATGTTAAGTTTCTGGTTTTCCTGATTTGCACAGGCGTCCCACATTCCATGCCCGGATGCCACTCGAGAAGAAAGAGTACTTATATGCATTTATTCTCGCATACGGGATAAGGAAAGTGTTTTTGTCCTTATGTTTATCTGAGCTTTGCAACAGGTTGTTATTTGGTTGTATTCTAAATTAGAGTTTAGTGCCTTATGTATTATTACTTCTTTACTCTTTGCCCTTCTGCCCTCTAGTGTTTCAAGGTTTAATGATTTAACTATTGGTTTCACTCTAGTTAGAAGCAATAGAACTCACTCAATGAATGAATACAACTTAATACAGTCAGCATAATTAAAGAGAGTAGATGAACTCGAAAGTGAGATGTTTACAAAAGAGTCTTGCTCAATAGACCAGTTTTATTAAACAATTTGAGCTCGGGTCGTCTAACCGGAAATTGCCTGTGACATTCGCTTCAGCAGAATTTCTCGTTTTTTTTTCTGGAAGTAGATCTAATTACGCACAGAAATAATTCAAAAAAATAAATAATTTTTTTATATATTAATAGGCGTAGGCTGCCCCTAACAATCTCCAACGGTCCAGCTTTCAAGTGCCAGAGATGCGATAGAGCCTGTCTCTCAAGGATAGGTCTCCACAGACACAGTCAATTTTGCAGGGCTAGCCAAATCACAGGAGCGCAAATCTAATCGTCTTTCGAGACTATGGAGCCAATGATGATGATGAATAGGCGTGAATGTCCAAACTTGTTTTTTCATAATCCAGGCTGGATCAGTTTTAATAATGTCCTTTCTAAAATGGTATTGTTGTAATTAAGAGCGTGACTTGAACATGTATTTATGGGGATGGGTAAATGTATTAACCAGAGGATTCGAATGTGCATAACATGATAGGCTAGTACTCGAGTAGCCTGGGGGAGGGGGGCGGCATTCTCCAGACCAGGGAAAAATATCCTATATCCTTCACTAGGATTCGAACCCGGGACATTCGGTAGGACAATCTGTGCATGCGCTGCCGCTAGACCTCTGTAGGGTTTTCCACCCTGAGTCTACCCAGCTCTGATAGTAGCTGAAGATAAGTAAAGAGGCTGGACATTGTGCTGGCCACACAATTCCATAGTTGCATTAGCCCACAGAAACGTTCAAAGGCTGCTTCGTTGTGGGTATGGATTTGATTAGTCTGAAAAAGGGGGATACCCACTCACATAATTTGAGACTCAATGTAAGTTACTCCTACACACCACTGAGACAGTCTCTCTCCCTCCCCCCTTTTCACACGCGCACACACACACACACACACACACACACACACACACACACACACACACACACACACACACACACACACACACACACACACACACACACTCTCTAATGCTTTGACTCTAACGACCTGCTTAGGTTCTAATAACAAACAAGATGAAAGTCTGACGCCCACACCGATTTCAAACCTTATCTAGAACATAAATGAAAAGATATAATTAGATTAACGACATAGAGAAACCATTACACTCGAACTCCCCCTTCATCCTCCCCCCCCCCTTTCTCTCTCTCTCTTCTTATTTTTTAAGGGGATGATGTACAATGTACATTTTCATAGCTTTGCAAGGGAAGATAATTTGCTTTTGTAATACATCGGCTAGAGTTGTTGGACTTGATGATGGCAGTGGTTTTTTTGTTTGTTTGTTTGTTTTTTTTCTTCTATATTTCTTTTTCTTGAGTACAGTAAAGTAGACGACTTAAGTAAAACAGCCGGTGGTGTGGAAATACGAAACCAAGGCTGAATCAATATTTTTGAGTAGCTTTATGAACTTCCCATAGCCGGAAGTCTTGCAGACGGAGAAATAGATCCGCCATTGTTAGGACTATTACTTGTCTCTTCAAATATCTCTCTGTCCATCTCCCTCTCTCTCTCTATCTCTTGTCTTAATCTCCGTCGATCTCTCTATCTTGCATTTTTTTTACAAGTCTCTCTCTGTGTCTTTCTGTTTATCTCTCATTTTCTCTATCTATCTCGCTCTTATTATCTATCGCTCTATCTATCTTGCTAGCTGTATATTTCTCTGTTTCTTTCTATTTATCTCTCCTTTTCTCTCTATCTCTCTCTCCTTCTTTCTCCTTATCTTTGTCCCTCTCTCTGTCTCCCTCTTTCTATATATTTATCTTTTTATCTTTCCTCTCTCTTTCTCTCCATTTTTTTAAGCAATGTTTTGTCTCTGATCAATTTTAAACTATCTAATACATTACAGACGCTCATTCTATAAAGAAAATTATTGCGTCCTACGCTCATCCGTGGTCCGAGTCTTGTCTTGCATCTTTATCAATTGTTTTAAATGATGTTAAGATATTGGTTTTCCTGGTTTGTTCAGGCTACCCGTTTTCACCCCCGAATGCCACTCGGAAAAAAAAGAGTACCTATATGCAATTGTTCTCGCATAAGGGAAAAGGAAAGTGTTTTTGTCCGTATGTTCAATGATATATGTAAATAGTTCACGCTAAGCAGTTTTCAGAAACAAGATCTAAAATGATTGAATAAATTTATTTTCTATCCTAACATTAACCTAGATTTAACTAGATTCTACTAGAGGCTGGTGTCTGCCATTACAAAAACGCTTTTTACATATATATATATATATATATATATATATATATATATATATATATATATATATATATATACATAATATAATAACGTGCCAGAAGTGTGTGTGTTTGTCTGTTACAGTTATAGGTCAGACATAATTATCTAAAACAGAAATTTGAGCCTGACTTACTTATTGAATTTGAAATTCTAGCCACATCACACACAAACTAAAGGTTATAGTTCAAATGACATATTTCACATGGTATAAACCTTTTGTAAGTATGTCATATGCACCATGTAGTGTATTATAATGTATATTTGTATCCTTAAGTGCACCATATGTATCATGCAGTTGGCTTTTTTTGTATGTCATTCCACAGACTAGGGCTCGCGGTCCGGATCCGGCACGCCAGGGCTTTTAAACCAGACATAGCAATGAACTTCTGAGCAGTTGGCATAGCCATTTGTTCTCTTTTCCTTGCACCTAGTAGCGTTCGAGAGATGTTAATTAAGTTAACCTGGGCCCAGTGGTTTGAGGGCCCCATGCCAGCATACATTGTGTTGTTCGGTGCATACACTTAATTAACACATCTATAGTCAGTTTATCTTTTGTCCTTCTCTCGCTCCACAGGAAAATGCAAGAAGAAAAAAGTGAAAGAAGAGAAGAAAAGCCTGATCATTGGCCCCATGCTGCGGAAGAGGAGCCGGGACGAGCCCCCGTTTGTGGTGCCGCAGATTTTCGTGGATTACGGCAGCCGGAGGACGTCGTACGCCTCAGCATCGGACCACATGATGCTCGGGGCCCTCGCTCTGGACCTGCGCAGGTCCTCAGGGAGCAGCGCTGGAAGCAGGAGGACCTCACTGGCCTCGGACTCTGACAGGTAAAAAAAATATTGTTACAAATTCGGGCCTTTCTAGCTAGGATCTTGTCCACTATGAAATAATACACTCAAGCCACCTTTATTGTTTAAAGAAGAATTTGATGTTCGAACTTATGTGCAATAATAACATTCAACTTCAATGGTTAATAATAAATAGCTTCCTTGTAGCTAAGCGAAAATAACAACAATAAAACCGCAGCGTGCTTTATAATGGCTATAGATATGGTTGCAGGAAAGGGCTAGAATGGAATTTAATCGAAGTTTTCAGAATGCAAAAAGTTAATGCGTACTAGAAAGTTGTAGAGTCTACGAGAAAACCAAATTGGTGTTATTACATCATCATAAATAACTCTCTACGCAAATAATCTCTACACAAAAATTAAAAATCTATACATGAACTAGCGAGACAATTTCAAATATAATATCAAGTTTCTATTATAAAATGCCTTACACTCATAATAAAAATATTATATATATATATATACACCATCGCAGGAATATCACTGCCGCGTGAAAGTCGCCATGTTATCTGTGCGGTCTTTCTCAATCGTGCTCATTATCTGTAGCTGATTGCTATGAATAATGAATGATCGTTTGAGCATTGAAGCTCTCGTTGTTTGATTTACTGAGCTAAGCAAACACCAGGCCTTCTATAAATACAGGGCCACATTGATCAGTTATCAAAGCTAGTTTTTTTTTCCTTATTAGTGTGTGTGAGTCGTTTTGATATGAATCTATTGTAGAACGTGAAACAATACAAAGCAGCAGTATTATGATTGTTGTGTATGGGGGGCAGGGGGTGTAATGAAATACAGGAATATCGAAATATGTACCAAAATGCGCACATTGAAGAGATATGGTCTGTTCTTCTTTATGGGTGTGAATGTTGAACAATAGATAATGAAACAAGGAAAAGATTGGAGGCAGTAGAAATGTGGTTTCTAAGAAGGATTATGAGAATATCATGGATTGAAAAGAACACAAATGTTGAGGTATCAACAACAGCGTGTGCCACAAGATCACTCATCAAAACTATAAGGAACAGAAAAATGCAATTCTTAGAAAACGTCTATAGGAAAAATGGAATAGAAAGACTAGCTTTGTGTGGGAAGATATCTGGTAGAAGAGACAGAGGAAGACAAAGAATAACAAAGTGGAAAGGACTTCATTGAAACAGCTAACAACTGAGAGAAAATGGAGAGTCATGATCGCAGATGTCTGTTCCAGACCTGGCGCCTGATGGTGAATATAAGGGGAAAGGGTGAAGGGTGGGGGTCTTATTTCAATCGAACAGACACTACCGTTTAGATTTAAGTAAAGCAAAGTAACTATTCTTTTAAAGTTACTTCAGACTAAATGCGGGCTTTGACAACCAAAACACTTACAAAAGCTATAATATATGTTTGTGGAATAGTAAATGATATTGGAACTGGCGTAACCAGGGCGCCTCGGGAGTGCTCGGGTTGAGGCGGAGGGGGAAGGGGGAGGGGATATAGCGCCTATTAAGAGTTTTACTTCAAATGTATAAGTAAGCCAAGCTTTAAAAGTTTCAGTTTGGCGCCTGGTGGGACCGCGGCCCTCCGCCCAAACCCCAAACCTTAAGCTACTGTTAACCAGCCAGCAGAGCAGTTTTCTCTCTTGCAGTCAATGCCAGGCAAACATAATATTGACGTGTCTTTGTTAGGTTGTTCTGTATTGCTGTATAGTGTGCTGGTAATGCCAGACAAACATAATATTGACATGTCTTTGTTAGGTTGTTCTGTATGGCTGTATAGTGTGCTGGTAATGGATAACAGCGCTGCTGAATATAAAACTACGTAATCTAAGAGCATCAAGTTATCAGAACGCCGTGTATAACAATTTAAATGTTATCAGATTGAAACCATTGCCATTTGCTTGAAGCCATAAACCATCTTCCTTTAGCGCCTGACCACGTGACTTTCCCTAGTTCCATTTTATTTTCTCAGTATTTCTCCTTTTATCTAAAAAAAGATTTTTTTTTTTCTAAATATGTCATTAAATTTTAAATTTACGAACTGACATTTTCCCTGACAATAATTTTGCTTGACTGTTCTTGTTACATGATTTTTTAATCGGAAAAAATATTTTTTTTTAGAGATCAAAATAGGTCAAGGTGAATTTAACCTTGACCTATAGAAGAACATTTGCGATGATCGATGAAACATCCGGTGGACATTTCTGTTCACAATTATTTGTTTTTGAAAAGAAAAATTGTAATTAATGATTAATAATTATCCATAGGTGGCCGGCGATATATCCTGGCGAACGAACGTTGAAAAAAAACGAAATAAAAAGAAAGTAAGAAAAAAAAAAAAACGCAAGAAAGAGAGGAAAAACTTACAAAAGTGAGAAAGAAAGAGAGAGAAAAAGAAAGAGCGTGGGAAAGAAAGTAAGAAACAAAATGTGAAAGAAAGAGAGAAAAAAAATAGAAAAGAAAAAAGAAAAAAAAATAAGAAAGAAAGAAAAAGAGAAAAAGAGAAAAAGAGAAAAAAAGAAAAAGAGAAAAAGAGAAAAAGAGAAAAAGAGAAAAAGAGAAAAAAAGAAAAAGAGAAAAAGAGAAAAAGAGAAAAAGAGAAAAAGAGAAAAAGAAAAAAAGAGAAAAAGAGAAAAAGAGAAAAAAAGAAAAAGAGAAAAAGAGAAAAAGAGAAAAAGAGAAAAAGAGAAAAAGAGAGCAAAATTGTGAAAGAAAGAAAGATAAAAAAAGAAAGAACAAGAAAAAAGAACGAGAAAGAGTAAGAAAGAGAAATAGAAAGAAAACGAGAGAAATAGTTAGCGTAATAATTTTTCCTCAGGTGTGGGTCCCCACTCCTCCTTGATATGAGTACATCAGCAGAAAGTTATGACTGGCGACACAATCTCATTTTTTTTTTTAACGGCCATTGAAGCTGGTGAAATGTGCTTCACTGGCCTATAGACCAAGGCGTACTAGAAAAAATGGAGACTAGATGAGATAAAACAATTAGCGCCAGACACAGAGCGAGAGATTGGGGAGAGATTGAGAGAAAGAGATAGAGAGGGAGGTAGGTAAGGGAGAGAGAAGGTGAGAAACAAGAGAGAGAAAGAGAGAGAAAGAGAGAGAAAGAGAGAGAAAGAGAGAGACGAGAGAGAGAAATAGAGACGAGATGGAGAGTGACGAGAGAGAAAGAGAGAGAGAGGCGAGAGAGAGAGAGAAAGAGAGAGACGAGAGAGAGAGAGAGAGAGAGAGAGAAAGGATAGAGAGAATAAAGTGAGAAAGAGGCAAATTAGCCCCAAGAACTCAGGAGGGTGCCTAACAAAGGGGAAAGAAAAATAACTTAAGCGTTCGTTTGTTCGGAAGGTCAAAATCAATAGTGTATGACCTTATGACCTTTGTGGCAGTCGATAATCTGGACTTGGAGAATTAACGAACAAATAGGAACTCATTCAGAATCATTTAGAATTCATAAACAGTTAGAATTCATAAACATTTAGAATTCATAAACATTTAGAATTCATAAACATTTAGAGCTTAAAAAAACTTAGAATTCATAAATATTTAGAGCTTAAAAACACTTAGAATTTATACATATTTAGAGCTTAAAAAAACTTAGAATTCATAAATATTTAGAGCTTAAAAACACTTAGAATTCATAAATATTCAGAGCTTAAAAACACTTAGAATTCATAAACATTAAAATTTAGAACTTAAAAACTTTTAATATTAATTAAATAACATTAATATAACATTAATAACATTAATGCTTTATGTATTATTACATTTAATTAGCAATATTTAGAATTTGAAAAACTACAGAAACTAACAGAATCCCAGATATATTATTCCAATATTGTGCATAAACTCTGCTTGGCATCAAGTTAGGGAAATGTCTAGCCACAAAAGTCCGTGCATGTCCAACAGAACTTCTAGAGCAGAGGTCGGTAACCTAAGGCACGCGTTCCAGACGTGGCACGCGGAGCAATTTTTTTACTAGCAAACGGAATATCCCCGAAATTGCTATTCAAGTCTATTCTACAAAAAGAGTACGGGATGAAGTTTAGGCTGTTGGCGTGCTGAATGAATTAGAAATCCTACTTTGGCACACTCTTATCAAAATGTTACCGATCCCTGTTGTAGAGAATTTTTACTTTACTTTTTTCTTTACACTTCGTAGAAAATAATGAACCTCTCAGATTGTACGTTTTTGTTTTTAGATCAAATTCGATCAAAACTTGCTTGTTGTGGAATTCTAAATGTGAGCCGGAAAATAAATATTTGTTTTACAAATATAATCGGGAACTTTTTAGAACAATCGTGTTTGACCTTGGACAGAATTAGATGGATAATAGGACAGGTGGATACCCAATGTATTGGACAATAGGACAGATGGATACCCAATGTATTGGACAATAGGACAGATGGATACCCAATGTATTGGACAATAGGACAGATGGATACCCAATGTGTTGGACAATAGGACAGATGGATACCCAATGTATTGGACAATAGGACAGATGGATACCCAATGTATTGGACAATAGGACAGATGGATACCCAATGTATTGGACAATAGGACAGGTGGATACCCAATGTATTGGACAATAGGACAGGTGGATACCCAATGTATTGGACAATAGGACAGATGGATACCCAATGTATTGGACAATAGGACAGATGGATACCCAATGTATTGGACAATAGGACAGATGGATACCCAATGTATTGGACAATAGGACAGATGGATACCCAATGTATTGGACAATAGGAACGGATAGATACAGCATCATTTTCTTGTATATATCAACAAATATAATGACCTGGAGTTTGTTTATATTAAACTACATGTGCTATTGAATGTTTTCGCTTTAAAATAAATGAAGTTTGGCCCGAATCGCACTCATGGACACATCTTAATGAGGCCTGGCCTTTTCAATAGGTCAAGGTTGAATAGTATTCTTGAACTTCCGATGTGTTGCCGTAAACAAAAAGCAAGCTTTTTGCTGGACTTTGACACTTTATTAATTTCAACCAGGAATCAGTTTTTAACATCAAAAGTGAGTATGCGATAATTAATACTCAAAGTGTTAGTCGCGACAAATTTAAATTTAGCTTATTTATACAATAAATTAGTCAAGAGTTGCGATTCTTGGTTATTAAAAAAAAACACAATCCGTAGATACATAAAAACAAAAAACGAAAATTCTTTTGCATCCAGCAGTAAGTTTGAGATTACAAATAAGTGATTCTTCACGTCTGACGTTCGCAATCCATCGTTTTCTTTCGGCATCATCTTTTGGAAATGAAATAAAATTTAATCCTCTACATCTTTTCTTACTGGCAGTACAACCAGTAACGCAGCACACAGACATGTTTTGTTAGTAAATGAACGAATAGGACCGGAAACGTTGATACATTTTTAACCTTTAGGTTCACCATGCATGCATAATATTTAAGACTTTTGTTCATAGGGTGCATAAAAGCTGAAATGAAAATTCAAACAAACAAACATGGTGACAGTATCAAAGTATGTACACAAAATTAAACTAATTTAATATGGAGTCATTTCCCTTTCACTTAAAGTGTCGAATGGGTTTTAAGGGTTTTCCCGATAAACATCGCTGTGACGTCTGTTTGTTGAAAGTGTAAGTGTGAACTGTGTTTTTTTTTTCTTCAATTACGTCTAATGTTTATTTCGCTATTTTACCTACTGATACACAAACAATTGTATGGGACACAAACAATTGTATGGGGCGCAACGAGTCCGCGGGCCAACAAAATATCAACTCTAAGTTCGACAACTCCCACTTTCTCAACAACAATAAATATAAATCAACCAGCCCGTGTTGATGGATTACTTCCCCCCCCCCCCGTTTTGCTTGTAGAAAGCTGTGGCCATTGACGAGCTTTGACGAGTGGCAAATGGAAAAGAATACAACAAAGACGCGCTTGTTAAGTTGACATTGATGGCCTATCAATCAAAGCCAGTGTAGATACACTTGGTCTAATGGAAAGTGGAAGGGCTCCATTCATAGGGGGTGGGGGGGGGGCTGTCTTGTCTTATTGTCTGGGTCAGTGCTGAAGATGTTATAGGGTCATCGGTTGTTTATTTTCCTTTTATATTCTGATCACAATAGCTTTAGTTAGTAAAGCACCTTTCGGACCGAATCGATCAATAGTGCCGGTGAAGCAGCTCTCACCAGTTTCTGTGGCCACGGTATACTAGGGCAGGGGTCTGCAACCTTTTGAAGATAGTGTGCCCAAGTAGGATTTCTAATTCATTCAGCGTGCCAAAAGCATAAAATGTATCCTGTTCTAGCATTCAATTTCTTGTAGAAAATACATAAATTGCCATTTTTGGAGGTCTTCCACGTGGCATTGAAAATCGCTCTGCGAGCCAAGTGTGGCACGCGTTTCGTAGGTTGCCGACCCTGAACCAGGGAATGGTGTGGCCAGTACAATGCCCAATGCCCCAACTAAGGTCAGGTGCCCATCAGGGCTGGGTGGGCTCGGGGACACCCTCCAGGCCCAGGAACAAAACCTAGCCTTTACCAGGATTCGAACCCATGACCTTCAGTACGCTAGCCAAACTCGCTGCCGCTCGGCCACTGTGCCTCCCTTTTTTCTGGATTGTTCAGGCAACCCATTCCATGTTCGAATTCCACTCGGGAAGAAAGAGTACTCATATGCATATGTTCTAGCATAAAGGATAAGGAAAGTGTTTTTGTCCTTTGTTTATCTGAGCATCGCAATATTATTGTGTTGTATGTCCTAGATATATTTTGAATGCTTTATGTATTATTACTACTTTACTCTTTGCCCGTCTGTCCTCTTGTGTTTCTCTAAACTCGCGCACCGGTACGCGCAACGCTACGTACCGGTACAGGTAACGGCAACCACAGCTGCTGTATCCGTGTTCTGTACTTTAGATTCAGGAGTCGGCAACCATTTCATTAGATTATGCCAAAGTAGGATTGCTAATTCGTTCAGAGTGCCAACATCCTAAATGTCAACCTGCTATAGCACACAATTTTCTATAGAAGAGACGCGATCTGTCTTTATGTCGGGCTTTCCGCGTGCTCCTGAAAATCGCTCTGCGTGCCACGGTGGCGCGCGTACCGTAGGTTGCCGACACCTGCTTTAGATAATCTATGGTGGATCATTTGACATGGAAACACAAGTGTTTCAGCTATGCAAGAAAGATCTCCTTAAAAACAAAAAGAAGCTGGATCCCTATCCATGATCCATGATCCATCGGCGCGTGATGACACTGTGTTTACAGCGCCACCGCCCACTCCCTGCGTCATCAGCACGGGCTTTCCACGTGACCGGAAACTTCAGCATCAAATTTTTTTTTGTACGCCTCACTTGGCGGTAAACTTAAAAAAAAAACCACGAGATGTGGCGAGATGTGGCGAGATGGGATAGCAGACGTTAAGGAAGTGAATGAGTTCTTCCATTCAGCCAATCACATTGCACTTCTGGCTAACAAGGGAAGTAAACAACTTGAACTGACCAGGTCAGCCGTGTAATTGGTTTAGAGGCGAAACAAATGTCAATTGTTGTTTGTGTAAAACCATTTAAGAACGCCCAAAGCTTTTGATAACAATATTATTGTTTTTACAAACATTTATATGATAAATATTTCGATTATTCTTACTTTACTCTTTGACGTCAACTTTTGCTTTATTTAGAAACTATATTATCAATGTGTTGACTTGAACTATGTTCTAAACATTTCGACTCAACATTTTGGCATTCGGACAGAAACAGCAATCACAAGTTAAACATTATGTCTTTGACTATGCCTTTATTGTACGTATGTACTACCCAGCGAGCACACCACGTCGTATCGATGGGGAAAAAACGTGGAAACCACGAGCATTATTGTGCGACCATTTCTCCCGAAAAGGCCGCGTAACTTTTTCCACTAACGAGCAAACACAGAGAAAATAAAAAAAAACTACAAAAACAGGAACTTGAAGAAAAAACAACCACAACGAAACAAAAAAAAACGAAATCAAAACACAAACAAAGAAAAAACAAAAACACCACAAAGTGTGAACATTTCAATCTGATATTGATTTTTTTTTTCTGAAAGAGAAGAACAAAAACACCCCCCTTTAATGCTGAACACGTGCCGTGACGTAAACAGGTGGTCCATTCCATTCATGACATTTAGAAATGAAATCTTTCCTTGGCGGACAAACAGACAAACACATCACCTAACGCTATCGTTTTCTTATATAAAGGACCACTGATCTATATATAAAAAAAGAATGGATCGGGCCCCGGAAACTATATTCTTGAAGCCAGAATTAATAGGCTTTAGTGTGACTTTCAGTTATCAATAAAATTAGACATCCTTAACTCTGACCTGGCGACGCGACCTTGAGGCCGACACTGAAAAGATGTGTGTGTGTGTGGGGGGGGGGGGTACAGCTGGAGCCAATTAGAGAGAATGGCTCAGGACAGAGGACTCTGTGGAGACCTGTGGTTGGCGGCCCATATCCCCCCCCCCCCCCCGCCCAGCTGGGGTGACGGGCAATGATGATGGTGAAACACTGACCTGTAAATATATTTCAAGTGACTTTCTAGTTTAGATTTATTCTAATTATGAGTGTTTTTTTTTTCTCTATAACTCGTTTATATGAATACTTGAATAGTTTGAATGATGTAATCAATTATGGCTTCCATTTGCGCATACCAATTTATTATGGAGGCCCTATCCATTCTATTTATAGATCAGTGTAAAAAGGCCAACAGCAGAATGTTAAATTAGTTTGTTCACATTTCTTTCAATTTATTTTTTTGTCCACCATATTATTATAATCTTGTGTTGAATAATTGTGCATAGGCCTACTAACCAACTTACTTTGGTATTTGTTAAATTAATTGTGCTTTAGACCATCTTACCATAATCTTCTCTGAAGTGTGCATACCAACCATCTTACCATAATCTTGTCTGAAGTGTGCATACCAACCATCTTACCATAATCTTGTCTGAAGTGTGCATACCAACCATCTTACCATAATCTTGTCTGAAGTGTGCATACCAACCATCTTACCATAATCTTGTCTGAAGTGTGCATACCAACCATCTTACCATAATCTTGTCTGAAGTGTGCATACCAACCATCTTACCATAATCTTCTCTGAAGTGTGCATACCAACCATCTTACCATAATCTTGTCTGAAGTGTGCAAACCAACCATCTTACCATAATCTTGTCTGAAGTGTGCATACCAACCATCTTACCATAATCTTGTCTGAAGTGTGCATACCAACCATCTTACCATAATCTTGTCTGAAGTGTGCATACCAACCATCTTACCATAATCTTGTCTGAAGTGTGCATACCAACCATCTTACCATAATCTTGTCTGAAGTGTGCAAACCAACCATCTTACCATAATCTTGTCTGAAGTGTGCATACCAACCATCTTACCATAATCTTGTCTGAAGTGTGCATACCAACCATCTTACCATAATCTTCTCTGAAGTGTGCATACCAACCATCTTACCATAATCTTGTCTGAAGTGTGCAAACCAACCATCTTACCATAATCTTGTCTGAAGTGTGCATACCAACCATCTTACCATAATCTTGTCTGAAGTGTGCATACCAACCATCTTACCATAATCTTGTCTGAAGTGTGCATACCAACCATCTTACCATAATCTTGTCTGAAGTGTGCATACCAACCATCTTACCATAATCTTGTCTGAAGTGTGCAAACCAACCATCTTACCATAATCTTGTCTGAAGTGTGCATACCAACCATCTTACCATAATCTTGTCTGAAGTGTGCATACCAACCATCTTACCATAATCTTGTCTGAAGTGTGCATACCAACCATCTTACCATAATCTTGTCTGAAGTGTGCATACCAACCATCTTACCATAATCTTGTCTGAAGTGTGCAAACCAACCATCTTACCATAATTTTGTCTGAAGTGTGCATACCAACCATCTTACCATAATCTTGTCTGAAGTGTGCATACCAACCATCTTACCATAATCTTGTCTGAAGTGTGCATACCAACCATCTTACCATAATCTTGTCTGAAGTGTGCATACCAACCATCTTACCATAATCTTGTCTGAAGTGTGCATACCAACCATCTTACCATAATCTTGTCTGAAGTGTGCATACCAACCATCTTACCATAATCTTGTCTGAAGTGTGCATACCAACCATCTTACCATAATCTTGTCTGAAGTGTGCATACCAACCATCTTACCATAATCTTGTCTGAAGTGTGCATACCAACCATCTTACCATAATCTTGTCTGAAGTGTGCATACCAACCATCTTACCATAATCTTGTCTGAAGTGTGCATACCAACCATCTTACCATAATCTTGTCTGAAGTGTGCATACCAACCATCTTACCATAATCTTGTCTGAAGTGTGCATACCAACCATCTTACCATAATCTTCTCTGAAGTGTGCAAACCAACCATCTTACCATAATCTTGTCTGAAGTGTGCATACCAACCATCTTACCATAATCTTCTCTGAAGTGTGCATACCAACCATCTTACCATAATCTTGTCTGAAGTGTGCATACCAACCATCTTGATATAATCTTGTTTGAATTTTTATTGTCCATATTAATCATCTGGCTATGACCTTTTTTTGAATATTCCATCATTATAATATGATTTTGTTTGAATTTTGAAGTCCACAGTATGATATATATATACATCAAGTAGATAAGTGTGTAATAAATTCTACATCAGTTTGTGGGATGTGAAGTACTAGGCTTAAAAAACAAATTCATCATTTGAAGATATGAAAGATACGAAACTAAACATAATACAGATGATCGAAAGATGAGAGATACGAAACTAAAAATAAACAGATTGTAGGGAAAATGAAAGATACGAAACTAAAACACGAATACTTCTTTGGGGAAGATGAAAGATGTGAAACTAACACTAGTCTAGTACGGTGTGTTTGATGAGATGTAAAAAAAATACCAACGAGATGATATCAGGTGAAGCTTTTCTGTCTGGACTGAGTTGTCTCCGCATGATCACAATGACTCACTCTTTAAACGCCTTATATGGCTTCACTCCGAGGCTTAAAGTGTCAAGGTCAAACAAGAGAGGGGGGGGGGTAGTGCGAAGAGGGTGATGGTGGCATAGACTTAGTGAAGCCATCCGCTTTTATCCCTCCCCAACCTTCCGCCATCATCAACCGACTTGGGCAGGAGGGGGGTTGGATTTCTACTAAGCTATTGTCGATGACCTTTGAGTATTTGGAAGAAAGATTTTTTGACGTCATCGGTCGGTGGTGGTCGGCCAGTGTCCAGTCCGGCTTACAGCATTGTGTGGCTTCTTTTGACGTCGTCTGGAACTGTCAGAGTTAATTATTACTCTCATCTTTTATATAGATAGATGATATTAGATGTAGCTTAGTAAAGTATCGCGGAGGACCTATGTGATCCATGGGTCCGGTAAAGCAGCATTCACTAGTTTCTTTGGCCACGGCATACTAGGGGATTGTGCGGCCAACACAATGCAAATCCGCCTTTTATTAACCCCAACTAAAGTCAGGTAACCATCAGAGCTGGGTAGACTCAGGGGCGTCCTCCAGAGCTGGGTAGACTCAGGGGCGTCCTCCAGAGCTGGGTAGACTCAGGGGCGTCCTCCAGAGCTGGGTAGACTCAGGGGCGTCCTCCAGAGCTGGGTAGACTCAGATACGAGAACAAAATACTAGCCTTCAACAGGGTTCGAACTCAGAACCCTCGGTACGCCAGCCGTACGAGCTGCCGCTCGGCCACCGTGTCAGATCAGTGTATACAGGCTAACTAATTTAAGAAAATCTCTTTTTTTTTCAAACTGTGTAAAAGTCAATGTTTTTTTTCTCCGTGTAGTCAATTACATCATAAGTGTCAATATGTGTAATAGCACACGGTACATAGGGCATTCTCATGGCATAACGTCCTATGGATTCTATCAGTTCCCCCCCCCTCCCCCTCTTGTTCATCTTCTAAAAGCAAGGCGGAAAAGGTAGGGAAGGGGGTGTAGTAGTCAGTGATCCAGAGACCTGATTTAGAAGTCCTTAGAGAAACAATCTCCATTAGGATTACGTTTGAAAGAAAAAAGGATTCTTTAAAAAAACAACAATAATGGCTTTTAATTTTGGAATGGGTCGAATTCCCCGATGCAAAATCATGATATTGTGAGTGCTGCACACCCATAGTGTGTCAGTGTTAAAGCGTCAGCGAGCTATAGACTGACGCCTTGTGTTGTTTGCCTTATTACCAGCCACGAGATCTTGACATGTGACCTTTATACGGATGTACCCTGTTCTTTTTCAGATAGCTTAATTGGTTGTTAAGGTAAACAAAGGGGAAGCTACTTCAAAGTATGTTCATTTAAAGTCTGATTTCAAACCCTTTAATTATTTGTTCGCTGATGCTTTTGTTCGACGCAGAATCATATTTCGTCAGTCATTTTGTGATTAAAATTTTGAAAGCACGTTACAGCCTTTGAAATTTCACACATGCGTTCTTTCAGATGTTTAAAGGAACTCGATATCGCGGCGGCATATTTTGTTGGATAACGGCGAACGCACGCGTATTGATACTGAACTCACTAAAGAGCTTCTAAATGTCGACGATACACTAAGAGAGCTGGCGCACAAAACAGCCCTGGGTTTGAATCCTGGTGGAGGCTAGGAATTTTTTCCCGGGTCGGAGGATGTCCCTGAGTCTACCCAGCTCTGACCATAGTTGTGGTAAAGTAAAGTAAAGGCGGCTGTGCATAGTGCTGGCCACACAATCACCTCGAATGCCGTGGCCACAGAAACTGGTGAACGCTGCTTCACCGGTCCTATAGATCAATTTGGCCCGACGGGTACTTTACTTCATAGCAGCTATGTGTCAATGAAATATCCATTTCTGACTATGTTTGTGTCATCGTCATCATCAGGTGTCAGGTCTGGAACAGACATCGGCGATCATAACTCTCCATTTCTCTCAGTTGTTAGCCGTTTCAAGGAAGTCGTTACTGCTTACAGCTATTGTTTGTTGCCCATTCGTCCAGGCTTTCCACGTATGTTATTCTTTGTCTTCCTCTGTCTCTCCTACCAGATATCTTTGCACATAAAGCTAGTCTTTCTATTTCATTATTCCTATAGACGTGTCCTAAGAATTTCATTTTTGTATGTGTGTATATTTGTATAAGTGCGCGTTTGCAGTATGCCAGGCGTCTATGTATTTCACTAAGGTTTTCTTATCCGAGTAGTATTTTTTTGCTTTAACTTTTAGGTTCTTTACATAATGATTCAGTATATAAGACAGTATATGAGATAGTATATGCAGATACATCTCAAAACAAATCGAAGTTTAAGGAATTCTAAAAACTTTTTTTTACACAATCCTCAGCAATATTTCTGAAGGTCATGGAAGACACCGAAATAGTCGCCTAACTTATGGCAGTGTTTGAGGGAGGGGGGTCTTTCTAATATTCTTATAGCTTATAAGTACCCTTTTTTTCCCCGAGTGGCATTCGGGCATGGAAAGGGTTGCCTAAACAAACCTGGAGAACCAGTAACTTAACATCATTTAAAACATTAGTAAAAATGAAGGACGTAGACTCGGACCACGAATGATCGAAGGACGCAATATTTATCTTTATAGAAGGAGCGGCTGTAACATATAAGATAAGATATTTCATTTATTGATAACCTTACGAAGTTTGACAAAAACTGACACTGTCTTAATCTCTCTTTGAGTAATAAGCTTGGTCATAAATGAAAAAGTAACAATTTAAATATACACTCATTTTTCAATTCCCACAGGTGCCATTTTCCCTAGTTATGCCACTGCTTACATTTATGTAATTATGTCCTTATAAATATATTAATACATTTATAAAAAAAAACACTTTAATATATGCGAAAACAAAAGAAGAAATCTCGTGAAAAAAAAAGTATGTCACATCAGAACCCAAACACGACATCAGAATTCGACCAGCACTAATGAAGTCAGCTAAACCCGTAATTCCTTTTGATATCCCGTTACTAAGGAACACAAAGGGGAGATGACTCTCAGATATTCTCTTTTGAAGTCTGCTTTAAAAGAAAAAACATCTTTTCCATTTTGTTTCTTCTAGAGTTTTTATTTCTAAAAATAGATTCACATGCAATTCTTTTTTTTTTAAATCAAAATTTTCCATAAATGAACTTATTAGTCTATCTTTGAAATCATACCCAAGCATTATTTAATAGTTTAAAAAAAAACGAAAATATAATGACATAGGACAGTATAATCTTCCGTATCAACAAAGCTTCTCTAACATAACATATTTACAAGTCTTAAATATTATGCATGCATAAAGGTTGAAGTGTAAAACATTTCCGGTCCCATTCGTTCATTTGCTTCAAAATATGTCTGTGTGTGTTATTCCACTAGCAGCAAAAAATAATAGAAATAAATTGTGATTGGTGTCAGTGACTATTGATAAGTCTAGTCTTAACGATTAAGCATGCATAAAAGGTCATTTGTTTCAAAACATGTATGTGTGCTACATTACTGGTTGTACTAAAAGATGTAGAGGATTATTTGTTTTTTCATTTCCAATAGATGTTGCCAAAAGAAAACGATGTATTGTGAAAGTCAGTCGTGAAGAATCACCTAGATCTTTTTATAATCTCAAACTTATTGCTTGATATATAAAATAATTTTCGTTTTTTGTTTTTATGTATCTACGGATTGTGTTTTTTTTAAACCAAAGACGCAACTCTTTACTAATTTATTTTATAAACAAAGCTAAATTTAACTTAACACGACTGGCGACTGACATTTTGAGTATTAATTATCGACTACTCACTTTTGATGTTTAAAACGAACTCTTCATTCCTAATCTTGTAGCTTTTGTATATCTCTAAAATACCAGAACTGGCCGTCGAGATTGAAATCAATTGTCAAACACCAGCAAAAGCATGTTGTTTTTTTGTTTACGGAAATAAGGGCAAATGGCACCGGAAGTTCATAATCTCTTCCATTTTAAAAGGTCACGCCTCATTAAGACTTGACAATAATGTGGGGAAAGGAAGTTTAGCGCTTATGCGAAGAGCTGCATTACCATGTATAAACGTTCTATCTTTTATTGTATTGGTAGTAGCGTTCTGATTTTATTATCGAATGCTTTTAGCGTTTAGCGTCGTGCTTTTTCAGGCCATTTTTTTCAGTTCCTGCACACTCATTATGCTAATAGTCTCTTCTTCTTAATGGAGACAAAAAACAATGATCTGAAAGCTTCAGTACTTACAACACTTTTATTGAAACATCTTAAACAATTCTTGATGATACTTGTATTTACTACAAGCTAAATTTCCCGGCATTGCCCAAGGGGAAAATTAAATAAGCCTGTATAAGCTACAGATACAAATTTCATAAACTAATAGTAATTTTAAAAATATAATTATTATTTAGCTAGCTGAAAACATTTAAGAAAGTCATTTGAAATAAACATTGTAATCAGTTTAAAAATAGGCTTGTCATTTTCTTTCTGTCTCTTTCTCTGTCACGTTTTTTCTGTTTCTTTTTCTGTAACTTTCTTTCTCTGTCATGTTTCCTTTCTTCTGTAAATGGTGTTTATTAACATTTTCATAATGAATATAGAAATATTGAAAAAATAGTTTGCTTGTTTGATTCCTTAAGGCTTGAACACTAATTGAGTACTAGGATATCCTCTATTCAAAGCAGCCATCTTGCATTCTTATGTTCTACATGTCGAAAACAACAGTTCTAAAAATATACACAATAACTCAATATCCATTATTTTTTGCTCGCTAGGTGGCGGCACGTACAGCTAGACTATTTTTGTAAAAACATGTAAAGGACCAAATCGGTCATACGGGCCGGTGAAGCAGCGTTCACCTTGTTTCTGTGGCCACGGTTACTAGGTGATTGTGTGGCCAGCACTATGCACAGCCGCAATTTACTTTTACCCCAACTAAGGTCAGGTACCCATCACAACTAGGTAGACTCAGGGACACCCTCCAGTCCCGGGAAAAAATATCCTAGCCTTCACCAAGGTTCACACCCGGAAAATTATGTTCGCCATCCGAACGCACTTTCACCCTGCCCATTGCACACATGCACATTTAGCCAAAGCATACCCAGTGATTATGTGGCCAGCCCAACGCCCAGCTGTCATTATTTTGTCTTAATAATCCTAGTCTTATGATTCATTATTCGAAGCCAGGACCTTCGGTTTGCCACCCGAACGCGCCGCCAGTCGGCCAGCGCACGCCATCGTTAAGTAAGTGTACGATGCCAGTAATCTGTTTATCCGTTGTGTTTACCGTTAGGCTCGGTTCCGATTGGGCAAGACTAAACCGGCGGCGCCTTTCGTTACATATCGTTATGTCCGAACAGGAAGTTAGAGTTTAGGCTAATCTTTTTATCCCTTCCCTCTCTCTCTCTCTCTTGACGCCTCATCATCGGCCTGTGTCTTCCTCACAGAGTTCTGGAAACGTGTTTACGGCCCTCCTCACGTGTGCGTCAAACGAGACATTCGCGCCCATAATTTGTCCGAGTCGTCTGCTGACCCAAATTGATCGACAGGGAGAGATAATTAAGATATTTTCACCAGAAAAAAAATTGGGGGATTTGATTGCCAGTTATCTCCCCATTCCTTTCATTCAGAGATATGTATCTACTCTAAGTAAAACGTATAACTGCATCACATAATTTAACCACAGCTTTGTGTGTGGGGGGGGGGGGGGGGGGAGAGAGAGAAAGAAAGAGAGAGTGAGAGAAAGAATGAAAGAGAGGCAGAGTACGGGAACTTTAATTCAGATAGAAAACAGAGTAAAATAAAAAAAAAAGAAGATGTACAAGAACGAAAAATAAGTTCTAGTGACATATATATCCTGAAGTGACAGATAGAAAATGACAGAAAAAAAATTAGCAAGGAAATGAAAAAGAAAGAAATTGACAGAGAAAGAAAAGTGACAGAGACGTATTCTCGACAGGGATAGAAAGTCTTGACAATGAAAGAGAGATACAAAGTGACAGAGAAAGAAAATAGCGGTAAGAGAAAGACAAAGCAAGTAAAATTAAATGTAGGAGAAGCAAGAAATAGCACACATAAAGAAACAATAAATTGACAGAGACATTACGACTAAACATCAAATAATTAATCAACAGATTGAACATAAACTTCATGGAAGAAAATAAATGAGTAAATTGATTAGAACAAAAACAATAATAACATGGACCGCTTGCACTATTATTAGAGTTGATATGTTATTTTTTTCCGTGCGCGGCCAATAACGATGCCTTAAATGACTTCTAAGAGTGCCTAAAGGTTTCCGCTGTATACAACTTTCGAATTTAATTTCAATTTTCCACTGAGAAAATCATAACGATTAAATAAAACGACAAGTTTTTGTATTATGAAGAAAATTGCAAATGCCAGCAATTTGAGCGTTTCCATGGAAATACCGGACCCAGAAAACTAATAGGCAGTCAGGACTGTCTTAGTGACGTGGCCAATGCCGCCTGGTAATTATTAGAGTAGGCGGAGGGAAAGCAATTGCAGCCTCCAAAACGAAATTAGGTCAGCATTGTATTAAGTGGGGGGGGGGGAAGTGTGGGGGGGGGGGGGAGGGCGATCAGGAACAACAGAAAAGAGCTGCAAGGCTCATTACTAGCGAATATTCACAACTGACAAGAATAACGCCAATAGCTAAATTAATAAAACTAGAAACACTAGAAGACAGAAGGGCAAAGAGTAAAGTAGTAATAATACATAATAAGGCATTAAACTCTAATTTAGAAATTCAACCCAATAACAACCTGTTGCAAAGCTCAGATAAACATAAAGACAAAAACACTTTCCTTGTCCCTTATGGGAGAACAAATGCATTTAAGTACGCTTTCTTTCCAGTGGCATTCAGGTATGGAATGGGTTGTCTGAACAAACCAGGTAAACCAGTAACTTAACATCATTTAAAACACTAGTAGAAATGCAGACTAGACTCAAACCACGGTTGTGCGTAGGACGCAATAATCTGCTTTATATAAGGAGCGTCTGTGATGTATAAGATAAGATGTGAACAAATCTATACTGCATAAAATTTCATGGCGCCATTTTTAAAAATGTATTTACAGGAGAGGTTCCAATTCCAGCATGGGCAGCAGACGAACTTCCTTCGCCTCGGACACTGACCGTCGTGGCTCCGCATCGAGTATGGGCAGTCGCCGGACCTCGATCTTCTCTGACCAATCCGACCGGAGAGGATCTGCCAGCAGCAGAAGCAGCCGGAAAGGTTCGGACGGGAGTCGCATTGACGACACGGATGTCTCTTTGGCAGGTAAGGGGTGGTCAGATAGATAGATAGATAGATAGATAGATAGATAGATAGATTAGATAGATAGATAGATAGATTAGATATATAGATAGATAGATAGATAGAGAGAGATAGGGAGATAAAGATAGATAGACAGATCGACAGACATATATTTATTGGTCTGTCTCTGTTTGTCTGTCAATCCTATTTATTTGTCTATCTGTTTGCTCTAGCCATCTGTATCTCCGCCTATCTTTCTCTGTATATCTGATAGGGCAGACAGAGAGATAGATATATACGAACAGACATATATATAGATATATACATAGATGGATAGGCGTAAATATATAGACCAGTAGACAAGCATATAGATGATAGATATAGATATAGATAGATAGGACAGAGAGACACAGAGACATGTTACGTGTAACGCAATAGAAGCTGTGTCATCTCAAAGGGAGCTAATCAGAAATAAAACGATCATATTCATCTTCCTAAATCCTACATGAGAAGATAAAAAAAAAAAAAAAAATGTTTTATCATCGATTACGTCACCTTTATGCCAGCATAACTCCAATCTTAATGTTTACCTCCCTTACTCCACACCATCCCCCCACGTGTAATAGCCTTGGCATTGTGTGAGCAATTCATATACCGCAAGACTCTAAGGCAGTGATTCTCAAACTACAGGGTACAGCGACGCCGTTTCTGGCGGACAGTGAACGAGTTACTTTCCCGATATAAAATTTCCGGAAATGATATGAACAATAGAAAAGGTCGACACATTTTTTGGGACAATGCCCAGTTCGGATTTGGACAATCTTGGAATGTTCCCTTCTGGGTAGCCTCAACCAAAAGTCAGCTCTGTTGTCCGTTTTAGTTGCTGCTCCACACATCGGCCCTTGTCAGATTCACCAACTGACGAAAAACAAATATTTCACAAAGAGAACAGATTTTTTTTTTTACATGCTTGGAATCAGATACGGGAAAATGTCACTGGCGTGTGTTTCGAACATTGTTTTAAGTTTGAAGCAAAAATCCCCAAAACATTTATATGGTACACACACAGCGGGAATTACCGTTAAGCAGAATAAGAATGGGCTTATGGACTTAAAGGGTTAGGAATGCCAGTCGTAATTTTGTTCCATTGTAGGAATTCGCCACAATCTATTTCTAAAACCACTCAATACTATAAAGGATGCAGCTAAACCAAGTTCAGTGAAAAAGGGGGCACTAGTTTGCATTACAAAAACAATGTTATCAATGAAATTGCAATTTTTTAAAAATTTTACTTTTGAAATATTATAAACATTCTAAGTCTACAAAACAAAACACACAAAAAATTTCAACAACATTGGTTTAAATCGTGCTGTAAGTTTTGCTTAATTGCAATAAAAAAAAGTATATGCTATGGTTTATTATTTTTTTATAATTTGAGTAACTTGTATACAGGAGAAAGGAGCGCCGACAATTTTTGTTAGTTCTTACCCGGCTGAAATACTCTTGCTTTGCTCAAACTTGACGTGCCTTTCCAATGGAATTCGTTTTTAAAGTTTTCATACTACGAAATTCAGCAAATTTCGGACAAGAAGCAATGCCCTACGCCATACAGGCTTAATGCATTGGTGTGCTTTTTTCCCCCTAATATTCCTTTCATTTTTTGTTGGCATACTTGTTTCTTGAAATAATACCAATTTGGTTCGGTAAGGAAAAGAGATCACAGTCCTCATGAAATAAAGTATAACTTTCAAAATGAAGATCAAACCATAGACTATAAATGAGATGGAACGCATGGTCTATTTTTAGATCTTCAGTGTTGTGTTTTCCGTGCGCAGCCAATAACGCTGCCCAAAATGTGCCTTAAACATTCCGCTGTATACAACTTTCGATTTTAATCTTAATTTGAGTTTTAATCTTATTATATATTACAGATGATTCTTCTATAAATGCATTCTTCTACAATTCTCCATGAAAACTAATGAAACGACGAAATTTTTTAATGAAAACATTTACCTTTAAAAATACATTGTATAAAAGTTTTAATTTACCTCTAATATTCCATCATTCTCCGACAACAACTGACAACTGATATAGACTAGCCATAGTTTATAAGTTTTCTATTCATAAAATCATAGCGAATTACAAAGCACACGGCACGCCTACCAGACTTGGCACGCAGAGTGATTTTTAATGGCACGTGAGTAAAAGTAAAAGTAATCCGTCTGACCAAAGAGATCCAAAGGGCCTGTGAAGCAGCGTTCACCAGTTTATGTTGCCACGGCATACTATGGGATTGTGTGGCCAGCACTACGCACAACCGTCTTTAAAGTAATGGCACGTGACGACCACCAAAAAGACAAAGAAGATTGTTGCGTCCTACGCTCCTCCGCGGTTTAAGTCTAGTCCTGCATTTCTATTAGTGTTTAAAAAGATGTTTAAGTTACAGATTTTCCTGGTTTGTTCAGGTAACTCATTCCATGCCTGGATGCCTTTCAAAAGTGTGAGAACCACTGCTGTTATTTTTTTCTTTTCAAAGAGATACATTTTCGGAAGTCGTAATCCAAGTCGTTAAAAAAAAGCAATTTATCTTTTTATTCCATCAAGGAAAGGGGTAATAAAACAACACACACCCTGAGCCTCTGATATGTGTATCGTAGGGTTACTAGCAACCGGGTAAATAAGACCATACAAATCAACAATCTATACGTCTGGCGGGATGCAATGTGTCCGAAAATGTGTGTAGCCGACATTTTCAAACAAATCTCACATTTTCCTGTCAGAAGTAAGATGGCGGATTAGGTCAGCGTTAACGATTTTGTTTTGTTTCTTGACCAGTTTATTTTTTATAATTTAACTTCATGACCCACTAAACATTTACGGATAAAAGATTATAATGCTAGTACATCAAGATTACCTGAACTAGTTCTCTTCAGCCCTTCTTAATTAAAGACGCGTACAGCAGCGTTCAATTGGGATTGTGTGGCCATCACGGTACCCAGTTGATTCTACATTTTCCCTATAAACGAACTTCAGATACCCATCAGATGTTCTTAAATGTGTTTATTTTATTTCCGGTAGGAGGCGCGTCGGAATTTGATCTCCTTGCCCCTCCTTTGGGCCTATTAGGCATCGTATAGTTTTAGGGAGCCGTAGCTCGGGGGGTGGGGGTGACTCAGACTTCCTACACCTTTGTGAAAAATCTAATCGCACAAGGTGGAGAAGATGTGTGCAAAATCTAATCGCACAATGCGGAGATCTACAATCTACACGTTGTGTGGGGAAGCCAGAGTGATCGACCTTAGCCAAAAGGCCGAGAATGTGTTTTATAATTTTTATGGGACTGCCAATATACTATAGTCAAGCGGAATAGATACGTAGTAATCATACAAACTGGGTAGTTAATGTTATGTTTGGGAATATACATATAAATTGTTTAGTCATATAATATTTTGAAATACTTTTTTTACAGTTTGATCTTTTTAAAGTATAAAATTGTAAGCCATTTATTCATTTATAAAAAGAAAAAAAAAAAGAACCATATAAGAAATATTTGCGAAAAAAAATCGGGCTTATTATCTCCCTTTTAATTAAACAACAAGCACATTTGATTCAATAGTGATGTTAAACAAGTTATGTTTTGTAATGTAACAAATATTATAGACTAATTATTATTATGTTATGTAAACCCAATTTATGGATTTCATTACAAGATTTAGTTATTAGAAGATTAAAATAATTTACGTTAAACAGTTGTAAATAAACATTTCCTGCATTGTTTGTCCATGTAATAAGTTTATCTTTTAAACATTAATAACTACTGAAATTACATAATATAGTGCTATTAAATAAGTCTCTTATATTTATAAAATTAATATAAAAATGTGTTCTAGAATTAATTATATTTATGTTTAATTAAAGAAGATGATCATAAAAACTCTTTTAAACGTAATTAGTCCGTATCAATTAATGAGCGCCTTGTCCTTTGATGCTCCTGGCTAATTGTATAATGTCAGATACATGTTTAGTCACGTCTGAGTGGTCAGTTTTATGTGACCTCTTTGTATGATAAAACAGCTTTCATATGCGATAAAATATGTTAACAGGTGTAAGTTGAACCAAAAGCTAAAAAGTAGAAGAGGCTTAGGTGAGAAAAGCAGACGACGTTCCTAAGCAGCTTCCTTGCAGATTCTTTCCGCCCGTTTTTAAATTCAACTTGCTGCATTTTAAAAACACCATATCCCCCCACTTATAAAAATATCTACAACAAGAAGATTGTAGTAAGATTAAACCAGTTAGGCTTGATGTGGTATGAAAAAATGAGTCCATCAATTTGAAAGTCTTGCCTTTGAGTAGAAAAATCCGCTTTGAGAGCTTCGATGTACTTCTGAAAAAGCCAAATTATCTATCTTATTAATATAATGCCTTAATATATGGGTGTACATGTAGTCAAATGTTTTGAAATTGATTTCACTGCAAGATATTCCAGTTTCAATGCAAATCCATTCAATTGGTCCTTGTAAATGTAAACTCATTGAAAAGCGTCGCTATGTCATTCAGAAACATCGGCTTCAACAGTCAGTTTTCTTCATTCAGAACCAGAAAATGTTTTTTACATCAATAAAAAACACCTCATTGAGGTCTCTCGCGTGCCATTGAAAATCGTTCTGCGTGCCAAGTTCGGCACGCGTGCCTTAGGTTGCCAATCTATGGTCTAATAGACTATAATTTGGTCCTGTTCTGAGTCGGAGTAAGATGGCCTGCTCATCTGTTATGTGTCCAGTAGTCTGCAAAAGCAATTATTAATCTTCTCTTTCTTCCTGAGAGCCGTTCTGGCATGGAATGGGTTCCCTGCAGTAGTAAGGAATCCCAACAACTTGACATGATTTAAAAAACACTTATACAAACACGATGTTACTCAAAGCATAACTATAGTCTTATACATTACAGACGCTCCTTATATAAAGAAGATTATTGCGTCCTACGCACATCCGTGGTACGAGTCTAGTCTTACATTTTTATTAATGTTTTAAATGATGTTAGGTTACTGGTTTTCCTGGTATGTTCAGGCAACCCATTTCATGCCCGGATGCCACTCGTGAAGAAATAGTACTTTTCATAGAACGTAAAACTTCTTTTATTGAACTTAAAGTCTGTACATTATACGATAGATAAAATAAAAATAAATTATTCCCTCAAAAAGCACAATTGCAGTTCAATACAGAGTTGAAACAGAACAAAACTCTTTTTAAAAAATATTTTATTTCGTTTGTTTACCTTTTCCATTCATCTCATTGGTCAATTCCGTTTTGACTGTTCCATCTGATTGGCTAAAAGAAAAAAATCTGGTTCCTTCAACCCGTCTAAAGCAATACTTTCCAGTCTCAGCCGGTTAATAGAATGTTGATGCTGAAACTGCTGCCATTGTTTCTTGTGGAAAGGTTATTGATTTTTGTTTGTTCCTTCTTTCTTTCTCTCTCTCCTCGTCAAGATGCAACGGGGAAAGGAAAAGAAAAGACAAACAAACTAACAATAGATCAAAGGTCAAGGCCATTATATGAAAGAGTTTTCGTCATATATTTCGCTTCGTTCAATTAGATATTTGCTTGTTACTGGCTATATTTATAGTTGGTGCTCCTCAAAGGGAGATTTTAACCCCCACCAGAATTTCCTTTTTTTTTAACATTTTGTCGCTGTCTCTCTCTCTTTTCCTCTCTTTCTCTCTTTCTCTATCATTATTTCTCTGTATCTTTCTCTTTATATATCTCTCTTTCTGTATCTTTATGTATCAATCTCTCTCTTTCTCTCTCTCTCTGTAATTCTGTTTATGTAGGCTATCTTTCTTTCTCTATCTTTCTCTCTCTCTCTGTGTCTCTCTGCATCTCTCTCTCTCTCTCTCTCTTCCATACTTGCTGGATTAACGTTGAATATTTGTTTTTGTTAGTCTTGGATCAGATAGTGTTGATCAAGAATCAAGACTAAAGACATTTTTTGTTTTGAAAACCGCAGAGTCTCCTTTTCTAATCATGTTGAAGCAGCAGTCACATCTCCTAGTCGATGCATACGAGGGGGATTATGCGGCCAGAACAATGCCCAGCCACCCAAAGGTGGGCTTGAAGTTTTCTAAACATTTCTTTATGTTCTTTTGTTTTATTTCCTCCAATTGACTTGCTTTTAAAAAAGTATCCAGAATCCAGAGACACAACACAGTGATGCTACTAAACGTGTTTAAATCAAGTATTGCGACATCTTCCGTTAATAACTGACCCGGCATTGATCTCTTTTTGTTGTTTTTATAAATGTCTTCTTCATCTTCTCGGCACGACGTCCAATCAGGGACGCTGTTACATGCACTGATAAATACTGGCAGGCTGGATAACTCCGGACGAAGTTTGTTCTTTTTTCTTCAACTAAAAACGCAACGACGAAAAAATCAGCATGAAAATGGGAAGGGGGTAGGTGGGGGGGGGATTCAATCTGTGCTGGCATTCTTCTGAGTCCCCCCCCCCCTCCCTTAACTCCCCCTCCCCTTCCCGCTCTTTTTGTGATCTAACTATCTCGTGTGACAATTATTAAAGTGACATCTTTGTTCTCGAAGACCCACCCATCCCATCCTGTTATACATTTTATTTGCACGCTAAGGATGTTGCTTTCAAAAAAAAAAAAGGACAAACATGTGTACAATGTTTCAAACGTCGTAAATTATAGAAGTAGACAAATGCTTTGATCGAATAATTCGTCTGCGCGGGAATCGTTTATAGACCAGTGGATAGGCAATTTTTTTGTCAATGCTGTGCCAAAATAGATATTCTATTGCATTCACCCTAGACATAACCATCAATCAATCCCTTGACCGTTGTGGTCGTTGGGGGGAGCGAATGGACACCTCAACAGTCAACTTTCTCCACCTTTGCCTATCTTGAGCGGTTGTCAATAGTTGAGTCAACTGCAGCCCACGTCCAATACTTTATCTTTTCGATCCAGCATCTCCGCTGACGTCCACCTTCTACAGTGCCTTGGAGGATTGTTTTTGACAGGTTATTATGCCGCAACACATGACCGTACCATGTCAGTTTGCGTCGTTTGGTTGTTGTCATAATCGTTTCTTGAGGACCTGCAATTCATGGCATTTTGTCCCAGACATACGCATTAGTCCTGTGTTCTACGTAAGAGATTCGAAGTATTTTTCACATGCTTTTATTTTCGAAAGCCTTCTAGGTGTTTTCAGTTGCTGATTGCAGCCTACAGGTCTCACATCCATACAGAACAATAGTTCTGACAAGGGCTCTGTAAAGTCTGAGCATTGTTGGGAGACTAAATGCTTTTGCTGGTCCAGATTCTTTTTAGGCAAACCATTGCCGCCATCGCTGTTCCAATCCTTGCTCGAATTTCCGACTCAAGGCGTCCGTCTACCCATATGAATGCTCCTAGATATTTGAAATTCTTTTCTTCTTTCAGTTTTTGTTGGTTCATTATGATGCTATGATGTTTAGGCAACAGCCTAAAAAAAGTCAACTTGCGCCACCAATCAATGTCTTATAGAAGAGACTTGAATTGCCTGATTGGGGGGCTCTTCCGAATGCCATCGAAAAAAATCGCCAAGTGAGGCACGCGTTCCATAGGTTGCCGACCTCTGGTATAGACAATATTATATTTGCTTGTGTTTGTGTGTGTGTAGTATTATTGTTTCTTTCTTATTCCTAAATCCGGTGCTGTGAGTTATCGACCCCTTATCAACAAGTTTAAATCTCTCAGATTGTGGACAGATAACTCCACCAGTGTGAGTGACGTCATTGAAATAAAAACTTAAAGATGACGTTACGTATCTTGGAAGTAGAAATCTAGTCGCTCAGCTAACAATGGATGCCGTGGGCAGTAGACAATACACATTTTATTTCACTAAGCATACAATTTTATTTCACTAAGCATTCACTTTTTTTTTAACCCTTACAGTCCCGGGCGCGTATATAGCGGAACTGAAGGCAGCATAGATAGAAGTAGGTCGGTATGGGAAGGGTTAATATTTCAAGCATTTACCACCTTTGTTTTTTGTTTGTGTTTTTGTTGTTATTCATTTGTTTGTGTGTAGTTATGGAATCTACTCCCTACACAGCTCAGGCAGACAAGTCCTGTCATCACTTTTAAAAAGAACTTGAAAACACATTATTTTAATATTTAGTAAGTAAAGTTCCCTTAGGACCAAATTGATAATAATGCGGGGGCAGCTGTCGCTGTTACAGAGAGAATTAACCCTTCCCGTACCGACCTACTTCTATCTATGCTGCCTTCAGTTCCGCTATATGCGCGCCCGAAACTGTAAGGGTTAAACTTTAATTTCTTTCTCTACTATATTTCTAACATTCTATTTATTTACATTAAACTTTATAAGAAACTTTATAAGAAACTTTATAAGAAACTTTATAAGAAACTTTATAAGAAACTTTATAAGAAACTTTGTAAGAAACTTTATAAGAAACTTTATAAGAAACTTTATAAGAAACTTTATAAGAAACTTTATAAGAAACTTTATAAGAAACTTTATAAGAAACTTTATAAGAAACTTTATAAGAAACTTTATAAGAAACAATAATTACTCTCATGTTCTTTGATTAAACCGAGCCTTCTTCTTATAAGGCTGTACAAATAAAGGAATTACTTTAGTAATTACTCTATAATAAAATAGATTTTAAAAATGTATTTAAATATATATAAGTATATCAAAAAGTGTTCAATAATTTGCATAAATAATGTGAAATTATAAAATACAATCTTTTATTTCTTATTTTTAATAACCATTTGTAAGGAATGTACTTTTGATTTGCAAGCACTAAGACTATTTACTATTTAAAAAAAAATGTTTTTAATGTTAACACTTTTTTCAAATTATATAATTAAAAATGTTAAAACTAATTCCCTTGTTAGAGTTACAAAGTCTACACAAACATAATGTACTGTCTACAGTTAGGGCAGGAGCGATTAAGGGTTCAAGTCCTGGTAAAGTCTAGGATTTGTTCCTGAGTCTACCCAGCTCTAACAGGTACCTGACGGGTACCTGACGGGTAGCTGACATTCGTTGGGACAAAGTAAAGGCGTGGCCACGGAAACTGGTGAACTCTGCTCTATATGGATCAATTTGGACTAAATGAATTTTCACACACAATTTCGAGACCAGTGACAATGACCCTATATACACCTTCAGAAGTTGGACGTAGGACGCAATAATCTTTTTTTAAAGTAGGAGTGTCTGTAACATAAGTAAGTCTACCATTAGACCAGCATCATATTCTGACTAGGAATACATATAAATACTCTTTCATCCCGAGTGACATTCGGGCATGGAATGGGTTACCTGAACAAACCAGGAAAACCAGTAACTTCACATCATTTAAAACGGTAATATAAATGCAAGACTAGACTCGGACCACGGATGGGCGCAGGACGCAGTAATCTTCTTTATAGAAGGAGCGTCTGTAATGTATAAGATAAGAAAAGAAGGAGTCGAAATATTTTTTCTTGTTCTGTTTTTTTGCGACTCTGTTCTTTTACTTTCTTGTCCCTGCAACGGTTGGTGACCCAGCATACGGGAAAAAGCTGGATTAAATCAAAGCATACTGTACCGGTATAAACGAATTTATAATTCACAACATGGAAACAAGAGCAGAGACCACACAAGCCTATGTGCAAAAAGTTAGAGCGCCGCCCCCCTTGCATACTGTAACTGCTTTGTTGAGTGCTATATTTAGACTATATTTGCCGCCCCCTAAAAGTGTCGCCCCCGGGCATATGCCCCCTCTGCCCCGCCCCTATGTGGGGGCACTGAACGAGAGACTGGTGTTCCAGGCATTCTCTCAGAAAATCCAGTCTTTTCTTTGAAAGTACGATTCGCCCTAAAGGATACGTTGGTCTGGCCACACAATCAACATGTTGGCCGTGGCCTGAACTTTTGGAAACTTAACTTCATGTTCCCGATGGACCCACAGAGTTTAAAACAGATACTTTTTATTTATTTCTTTTTTTACTTTATCTGATTCGGACCAAACTGTGTCCAGTTTCTGTGGCCATGGTATACTAGGGGATGTGTATGTGTGGCCAGCACGATACCAAACCATATTTACTTTACCCTAAATAGTGTATAGGGGGCTCTGGGTAGAGGTAGCACCTTTCGATGTCTGGCATGCTGCACCTTCGGGTGGACAGAATCACTGGTCCTCATCCATCCTCTAAATCTCTCACATGTGGCTCCAAGTGCCATACCCCGGTAAACTGCCTCAGCTGGCAGACTAAACCATGTGAGGGGGTGGTGTTAACACGGCACCACTGGGCGTAGAACCTCCTCGATGCAGGTTACCGGCCAGGGCGCAAGAGTTCAAAGACGAACTTAAACGACCACGTGTTCACGACCAAGGCGGACCACCTAGTTGGAGGTACCCGGCTGTGGCCAGGCATGGAGAGGGATGGGCGCCGCCATGCTAAATCTGCCCTAGATACGCCACATGATTATGAACACAGATCCACAATATGAAGGGACAATCAGCATAAATGGCAGAAGGATCACCAACCTTCGATTCGCAGATGATATAGATCATAGGTTCTCAACCTTTTTCAGCTCACCGCCCCCTTTTACATTTTTTTCCCGCTCACCGCCCCCCCAACTGAATTTTAGCGGAAACATTTGTTGATTAAAGGGAGATAATTAACACTTTTCATTTGAGGTAATATTTCAATTTTTTTTTCTTTTATAAAAAACTAAAGGGCTTGCATTTATAACTTTGAAATGATATGAACTGTAAAAGAATTATTTGAAAATTATATAAATATTATATGACTAAAGAATTTATATGAATATTTATAATCATTACAATAACTACCCAGTTTGTATAATTACTACGTATCTATACCGCTCAGCTAATCTGAACTATTGTGGTTACCTGTTTACGAAGGCTTCAAACGCATTAAAAGAACATCTCGGTAAAACAAAAAGAGCAAAAGAGTAATATTTGCAGATGTTAAGGCCAATCAGTGGTTGAGGCGACAGTCCGGTGAACCAACCTTAAGACGAGACGGCCGCATACCATATTTGCCAAAAACTAACCCCTACTTCATCGAAAAGTTATTGCGATTCTTATTTGTTCAATAATATGTATGAATACTGTTGGGGGATATCAGATATCTAGTTGCACTTGCGTTTACATCATATTTTATCCAAAAGCTAATCGATTCAAATAGCTGAGGTGTTGAAATTATCGCAGGTACGTTTGTACCGCCCACTTGCCCTTCATCGCCCCCCAATCGCCCCCGGGAATTTTATCGCCCCCCTAAAGCTTCTCATCGCCCCCTGGGGGGCGATATCGCCCCCGTTGAGAACCTATGATATAGATGGACTCGCCGGGAGTGAGGAAGAATTAGCCAATCTAGTGGAGCGACTAGACAAAACTTCCACATCCTATGGCATGCAAATCAGTGCCGAAAAGACTAAATTAATGACTAGTAACACCAGCGGCATAACCACGAAGATCAAGATTGGTGGGCAGAGTTTGGAAACAGTTAGCAGCTTTAAGTACCTAGGAGCTATTGTATCCGAAGAGGGCTCCAAACCAGAAATAATGTCCAGGATTGCCCAGACAACAGCATCACTAAAGAGGCTCAAGACAATATGGAAAGACAAGAACCTAGCCCTCAGCACCAAAATCAGGCTGATGCGCTCACTGGTCCTCTCCATTTTCTTATATGCTTGCGAGTCATGGACATTAACAGCGGAGCTGGAAAATAGGATAAACGCCATGGAAATGAGATGCTTCAGGACCCTGCTCGGTATCTGTTACAAAGACCATATCACCAACGAACAGATAAGAAAAAGAATACAACAGGAAATTGGAAAGTATGAAGACCTGCTGGCCACAGCCAAGAAAAGAAAACTGGAATGGTATGGCCACGTCACCAGAACCAACGGGCTTGCAAAGACCATCCTGCAGGGTACCACCAGAGGAGGCAGAAAGAGAGGAAGACCAAAGAAACGTTGGGAAGATAATATCAAGGAATGGACAGGTACAAAACTGTGCGAGGCAATGAGAACGGCTGAGAGACGGGAGGAGTGGAGGAGGCTGGTTTACATGTCAACTGTGGCGCCCCAACGGTCTAACAGACTACGGGATATGTAGGATGTAGGTAGGGAAATAGTGTCAGGTACCCCATCAGAGCTGGCTAGACTTAGGGACACTCTTCAGTCCCGGGGACAAATCCTAATCGAATCGGAAACCAGGAATCGAAACCAGAACCTTCGGAACGCCAGACAAACGCGCAGCCGCTCGGCCATTGTGCTCCATTTTAAAATTTACCTTCGTTAAACATTTCTTTAGACCGTTACAGTAAGATGGGGTGACTATGGTCTACTTTTAAGCTTTGTTTCTATATATCTTAAACAGATGTCATCTTATAAAACTAAAATTAGTTGTAAATCCAGGGGACTGGCAAGTACTCAAGATAAAAACCTGAATATATTTCATATGAAATTTTTAAAAGTTTAATTTAGACATATTTTGTAGGGTGGCCAGAGTATCTCCGGCCTGGGGTGACTATGGCCAGCTATTATTTTTTTCTAATTTAACCAATTTCTAATTCTTACAGGGTTGATTTTGACGGGTATTATTGGTGCGGGAATTAATGACATTTACGTGTCAACGGATGTTTTTAGAACTTATTGATAACCTTTTGACTGTGCCGTATAAAGCATAAAACATCAGTATATAACTGTTACTTGGCAAAATTTGTTTAATATCCAGACAAAAAAGTGCAGATGGAACAGATTATGAAAATATGGTATTACAAATTGAAATGAAAAACTTAAATAATAAAAAAAAAACTTGTTTTTTATTTTTATGATCTACTAATGCTAGTCTCAATGGATTTTTAATTGTAGCGTCGATTGGTAAGTCCTGAGCATGGTGACTTGTTCTGTGAGTTAAAAAAAAAACAAATTTGTTTAATTTGGTACATTCAATGGTTTGGTATTTATAATAGTTCTATAAAATTGTTTTACTGTGTGAAAAAAAAATGTCATTGCCAATTTTTTCACAGACATTGTTTTCTGATATAAAAAAAGTTCATTTGTTGCTTTAAAATCGGATGCATTGTTCTTTCTCAGTGCAAATCTGTATAAGTGAACACAATAATAAATAATAAACCGAAAAAGGTTAACTGTGTGCAATAAATACAAAAACAAAACATCTACTCACCATGGCCATAGTCACCCCATCAACGCTGCCATTATAAGGGGTAACTTTGGCCACCCTTATTCAAGTAAAATAGCGGTGATAGTTTTTATTTCAATAATAGTCCCCGTTAAGTAAATATTAGAAAGATAGAAAACAAAAGTTAAATAAATATAATAACCTTAAAAAGATCTGTGTAGTATGAATTTTACAGGTTGACTTAGCTATGCTTAAAATCGCATGTCAGACGGCCATCTTGAAAAAATGTCTGTACCTCAGAAAATACTCTGTTCACCGTGAAAAACTGCTAAATAGTTACCTAAATCCTTATCATGTATTTTATACCATTGAAAGACCTGAAATTAAAATGTTTTTTTGGATTTATGGCACTCCAAAACATTTTTTCCTTAATGGCCCAAAGTCACCCCGGGTAGCCACGTTCACCCCTTCTTACGGTACTGTTTTTTTAAATATATATTTAATACTACATTTATTTGTTTTGACCTATGTTTGTAAACTTTCTATAGAGAGTTCTATATAGACTATAGACCTATTAACCTATAAAATTATAACCGTCTATGTTAATTTATTGCTCAATGTTAAATGCGGTCTGAGCTTACATTATGTTTTTTGGCACCGTTATACAAATAGAACTTTTATTTTTATTATTATTATAATGGAAATGTTGAATGGGATTTATGACAAGTGCTCGCAGGCAAAGCCAAATATCATTTTACATTATTGGGAAGAGAAAAAACAACAACAAAAAAACAACGAATGATTTTGAAATGGAATAAAGTTACAAGAATATAATATGCAAAGCTTTAATTCAAATTATTGGAACAGGCAAGATAGCGTTTTGACAAGAAAAAATTCGTTCCTCAGTTAAATTAATGAGAATGAACCAAGAAACACAACTCTCGGGGTTTCAATAGATGTACTTATGGACAAAGTGGGTGTAGATATTGCCTTTCAATAGAATAACAATCCAAATGTATTATTTAAAATAATTGGGTACTTATAGTGAAACGTTTTTATTTGTTTTATTGTTATTGTTTTATATTTCATTGCGAGCTGTTGCAAGTTTAAAAATTATATATATGTCAGAGACTCGATCTATTATTATTAGAAAAATAGAAATGTTTATTAGTCGTCTGCAAGAATTAACTTCCGAGTCCATTGAGTGATAATAAATAAAATAACTCCATTCCTTTAATGTGAATATAATGAAATATTTATACAATTCCTTCATTATTAATATATATGTATATATATATGTGTGTGTGTGTGTGGGTGTGTGTGTGGGTGTTTGTATTAATTCAATAAATAGCTGATGTAAGTAGAAGAAATATTGTTACTTCATCATTTTGATTGACAGATCGATTGAACTGTAATGAAACTAAATAAGATAAGAAATATGTTAGAAAAGCTTAAAAAACGCTACCAACGAATACTCAATTCAAAAGAAAAAACCAGAGGGTATCTGGATTAAGTTAACTTTTTTCTTTTTATTTAGCGTTTGGTTGTGAGGGTTCAGTTTTCTCAACCACTTCCTGGCGATTGGCGATGTTAAAAATACGACAACTGTAAGACTGTGTTGCCAAAACCAAAAAAAAAAGAAAAGAAAAAAAAACTTGCAAAGAGCATCCTGGGTTGCATAATGGGGACGAATAGGAGAATAGAGAGACAGAGGACACATTTCTGTGAGAATAACATCTTTGAATGAACAGGAATGACTCTGTGTGATGGCAACAATAAATCTCATGATTGGGGTCAAAGATTTCATCTTCAATAAACATTTATGAGCTATCGACCTCTATATAGTGATAAGGAAGTCCGTATTGGTTTCATTTTCTAGGACTAAATGCTTCTTCTTCTTTGCTCTCAAGTGTATGTTCAAGGATTTAGACACCAAGTCCAATACTTGTGATGAACTGCGCATTTGGTTTTGAGCTTATCCAGTTTACCATATAGTTTGCTATTGAAGGAAGTTTTAGTGGTGACCATATAGCTGTTAAGATAGAGAGGTACATGGGAGGAGGTAGGGGGGTATGCAGGTTTGAAGGACATGTTCCGACTTTTTGGGGGAGCTGTTCCGCAGGGGCGCAATTCACTTGTTTCAATTTGTAGTATTGCTTCAGCCTGTTATGACCTCTTAATGTTATAACCTTAATAATGTGTTGGAATTGGCGGTTGAGTTTGAAGTAAGCATTTTGTTTTACTATTGCCGAAATTTCTTCGGGGTGTAGGAATGGGTCTATCTGGTTTTGTCTGACTCCAGTTTTAGCTAAGGCGTCGGCAGTGTCATTCCCTTCATTGATGTGTTCAAATTGGCGGATGAGTTTGTAAGTACGCATCATTTTTAGGCATGTTTCGGTGCAGGTCATACCATCTTTGGGATTCATTTCCTTTAAGTATTGCTTTGATTTCTTCAGGGTGAAAGGTGTTAAGTTGTCGTCAGTGTCGTTCCCTTCATTTTGCACATGCCCAGGGATCCACTGCACTAACAAAGGTGTGTGCAACTTTAAGACGTATGTCAGTCCATACAGATATATGTCGGTTCAAAGCCATGATTTGTCCAACACATTTTCCTCAGCAAAGCATTAAAATGACATCATCCATCATATTCCTTCTCTTCCTTAACATGGCCGGACCGTAATGCCTACCTTTTCTCGAATCTCCCCTGAAATCTCATCATGACACACCAGTTATCGATAGCACGTGTTGCATACGTCAATAGTGTTGAGAGAGAGAGAATATCTCGGATCGTTTGTCTCTATCCACTGGCCACGAGCCTAGGCGAGAGATTAATTACCGTCCTATGGTGCATGTTATCGCATGCTGATGACGTCATTCAATGACGTCATTGAAATCTTGTCTTCATCCCCCCCCCCTCCATGTAGTTTTCTTCGGATATCTCTTTCTGTTTTTGTTTTTTTAAATTATGATAAGAAGGAAAGATTGCCGAAGGTGTATCGAGGGTACGAATTCCACTGGCGTTTCAAATTTACTTTTTTTTTAAAGACCTTAATGGTCCACAGGGGCATCGAGGAAGCAATTTTGACCGTAGTTACTGCATACAAGGGGATTTCGTGGCCAGCAAAATGCGTGGCATGGGGCACGGCTGGCGAACCAAACGTACTGGGCTCGAATCCTGGTGAAGGCTAGGATTTGTTCCCGGGTTCTGAAAGGTGCCCCCATCTACCCTGCTCTGAAGTACTTTACTGCTTTTTACAAGGCGTGGCAGCATTAACTTCACCTGATTTTACTCAGTGGCGCCCAATCTCAAACCTGGATTGGAACACCGTGACCGTCAGATTGTCCCCGAACGCGCTGTCGGCTAGACCACCGTTTCCACAGAAGGCGTTGCCATGTGTGTAATCTATAAAGTGTTGACCCCCCCCAAACAATCATGGCTGCTAAGTCAAAACGGATTGTGGTCTGGGAAATATTACAGGATGTGCCAGGTAATTTAAAAATAAACATAATGCCTATTGACACAGGTAAATACCGACCAAAAAGAAAAACTGTATTTGGTTTTATTTTTAGCCTTGCTTGTCATGTGTCTCCACATGCGCCCATTTTATTGGTCTACACTCTGCATGAGTTAATTAAGTAAGGGCTGCTGGTCATTGTGCTGGCCACACAATCCCCTAGTACGCCCATGCCGCCCTTGCCACAGAAATTGGTGAATCGGCCCTATGATCAATTAGGCGCAACGGGATACTTTACTTTTTACTTTCTGCGTTAGTTAAGTTAAGTAAAGGCGACGTGGCACTGTGCTGGCCACAAAATCCCCTAGTATAACGTGGACAATAGAAACTGGTGAACGCTGCTTCACCGGCCCTATGATCAATTTGGTGCTAAGGGTACTTTACGTAATTACTTTATTACTTTCTGCAAAACTATGCTCTTCAAAAGTATCTTCATCAAAAGTTCACTTGTTTTTGTTTATTTGGGCGAATAATGAAGTTGAAAACGTATATTGAACACACGTAAAGACACACATATACCTTTGATATTCGCCATCGGTATCTCATATCATAATATGAGCATAACATTGTTGTATTAGCGACACCTTTAAGTTCTCTTGTACGAATCCAAATAAACGCAAGGTATTTCAATTATCGTTTAAATTGGAGGGGGAGGGGGGGCGTTTTGCTGGACGTCGGAACAGGGTCATCAGTTTTTCCGAGCGTTGTTCAGGCCACACTATTACTATACCCATGTGTGCCGCTGCGCACACAAATTGACAATGGGTTTTTATTCAGAAAAAAAATGCTTCTGTACTTTTATCTGTATCAATACAACATTAAGCCTAAAAAGTACATGCAAATGAATTCAGTTTATGCAGAATATGTAGATCTACTACCGCGCCCGTTTGTTGACGGACATAATAAACAAAATATTTGTTTTTGAATTACCTCCCTCGTTTGTATTTCTCTTATAGAAATCAAACTGGTTACGTGCCCATGGCAGATCCAATAACATTCCAATCCGATTCCAATTCTGGTCAGACTGTTGGTGAGAAGAAAAAAAAGGGGCAAGCAACTCGACTTAAAAGATCACTCGCTTACGTCCCCCTTCTTTGCGCTGTCTACTTCCGGCCACATTATCGACCCAAGGGCCGTAAATCTTGACAAACAACTTCTGAGATTACGATTTGGGGGCAGGATGGAAGGGGCGAGAGAACCGATGGAGAATCTATTAAGCGACACATGGTGTTACATGGTGGGACAGCCCAAATGTTGGGGAAATATATTATATCTACTGACGGAGTCGATTCTAATGTTTAAAACATTTTTACAAAACCACAAGTCAATGCCACAGAAAGATCAATATATAACGAGACCTATGTACGAGGGCTAAAAACGCTAGCTCGGGGAAATATCCAGAAACGTCAGTATTGCATAATTCAGTCATTAATCTGATATATATATATACTAGTAGTTATGCCCGTCAAAATGATGGAGAAACAAATGATTACCCAATGTGTTTTGTTAAAAAAGAAAAAAAAATAACAAACACTATTACAATAAACACTGTATTGAGAACGTTTCTTTTGGTATTTATATTTTGTTATTTTGTATTGTTTACGGTCGCCTGGCCCTGGAAAATGCATATGAGTTGTTGCAGTCATGCTTCTGACTTGTTATTAATAATATTAAACTAACAATAATACTATCATAAAGAAACAAAAGAAAACAAATACCAAACAATAAAAAAAAAGTTAATAATAAAAAAGTAGACAATAATATTTCGCAGTACGGGAAAACCCAGTCCCGAAAAACACGATAATGTGAAAGCATTTCAAGGGACATCATTCTGAAATCTTATCTTATCTTATACATTACAGACGCTCCTTCTATAAAGAAGATTATTGCGTCCTACGCTCATCCGTGGTCCGAGTCTAGTCTTGCATTTTTATTAATGTTTTAAATGATGTTAGGTTATTGGTTTTCCTGGTTTGTTCAGGCAACCCATTCCATGCCCGAATGCCACTCGGGAAGAAAGAGTACTTATATGCATTTGTTCTCGCATAAGGGACAAGGAAGGTGTTTTTGTCTTTATGTTTATCTGAGCTTTGCAACAGATTGTTATTGGGTTGTATTTCTAAATTAGAGTTTTTATGCCTTATGTATTATTACTACTTTACTCTTTGCCCTTCTGTCCTCTAGTGTTTCTAGGTTTAGTGATTTGACTAATGGTGTTAGTTTAGAACCTTAACTTGCGGTGATTAATAACAGGCCTACGTTTATTAAAAAAAAATTAACGAATGAAGCAATATTGTTTATATAATAAAAAATTCTTTTGGAGGACGTTTCCAATGTAGGCCCAATACATTTAACTTTTGTGTCAATCGGTCAAACGGCCTAAAAGCTTTAGAGGACATATATATATATATAAACATATAACACACTCAAGGTAATTAGGCTACATATATTGATGTAAACTGATATTTTATTAGACGCTTCATCTTAGTCCTGTGAACTATTTGGTCCAATGGGGACTTTATTTACTATTATTTTATCTTAACGTCTTAAAACTTAGCGTCGGGCGGTCGTGTTCTCCGCTACAAAAGCTACCATTCAAATTTCGACCCACTTCCCAGCATGCTGTAGCCTCTGGGAGTTTGAACATAGGCAAAACTTTGAAGACAATTCGCTAATTCGTGCATTTCTCAGTATGACATGAAAATATATTTTTTAAATATACTTTGAACAATAGTAAAAAAGACAGAGAACTTCCCGACTGGCATCCGGGTATAGAATGGGTTACCTGAACAAAGTAGGAAAACCAATAACTTAACATCATTCAAAAACATTTAATCGAAATGCAAGGACCAGGCTCAAACTACAAATAAGCGTACGACGCAATAATTGTTAGAAGGGACGTATGTAACATGTAAGTTAAAGAAGATAAGAACTTAGATCACTTACCTATGTGGTTTACAAAGTTCTTGACCTAATCCTGTATATCCCCATTGGAGCATCGGGCCGCAAGGTTTAGAAAATAACTGTTTATTTAAAAATCAACGACCCTTCATCTGTGAAACTAGTGAATTTTGCTTGACGGGCTCAGTTTGGTCAGACGGGATTACCTGTACTGTAACACTTCTACTCGGCGTCGAATCATTATTCCAAGTCTTGTGTGTAATGAAACGAGCATTTCAGAAACATGGTCGTCTGCTGGTTGACAAGACAAACGGCTTGTTTTCTTATATCTAGGGACTAACTATAACTGGTAAAAAAAACACAATAACAACGAAAGGCCGCAGAATTGAGCAGAATTGGCAAATTTGGCCACACTGCAAGTCATTCGCATTTCGCCAGCCAAAACAAATGGGCCGTATTGCTGCTGAGAGTTAACACCCTTGCCCCTTTTACAAGTCAATCTTTTATGACTGACTTGTAAATTACAAGGGTGTTAACTCTCAGCAGCAATACGACCCATTGACACCAACATATTCATGAAGTATGAGGGCACGGTAGCCGCGCTGCAAATCCTGGTGAAGGCTAAGATTGTTTCCCCAGGTCTGCCGGGCGGGGGGGGGGGGGGGTGTAGGTCTTAGTCCAGGCGTCGGTAACCGTTTGCTTATAGTCTGGTGCCGAAGTGGAATATTTATAATTCACTCAGTGAACCAACAGCATCCTGATTTAGCACTCCGTTTCTTGTAAACAAAAGACTTGAGTTAGTTTTATGGAATTTTTTTTCACGCGTGTCATTGAAAATCTCTTAGCGTGCCAAGCCTGACACGCGTGCCGTAGGTTGCCGACCCCTGCGTTAGTCTACTCAGCTCTGATGGGTGCATGACTTCAATTGGGACAAATGAAAAGGCGGTCTGGTGTTGTTCTGGCCACACAACCCCGTGGCCACAGAAACTGGTGTAACGCTGCCCCAACGGCCCTGTGGATCAATTTGGTCATACGGGAATTGTTTATTCATGAAGTGTCCCCATTCACTCTGGACACTGAACTCCATAGATCTGGTCAACCAGTGTTTGTCTGTGTCACTGTTTAGTCTTGCACCCCCCCAATCGGTTCTGATTGAATACAAATAAATCTAGTCGCACTGGGAATATAAGCGCCGCCCCTGTGTCCATACAGTATTCATTATATTATGTATCACAGTGTTCGTTTTTTGTTTTATTCATTGGGTATTTCTTTGAACTCGACAACAAAATGTGGAAATTATATTCATTGGATAAAACCAGAAAAATGGATTATCAGTCAAACTTTTCTTCTGGTTATCAATCTATCAATCTACCATTCTATAAATCAACCATTCGATCAATCTACCATTCTATCAATCTACCAATCTATCAATCTATCAATCTACCGTTCTATCAATCAACCATTCTATCAATCTATCAATCTACCATTCTATCAATCTACCATTCTATCAATCTATCAATCTATAAATCTATAAATCTATCAATCTATCAATCTATTAATCTATTAATCTAGTAATCTATCAATCTATTAATCTACCAATCTATCAATCTATCCGTCTATTAATCTATTAATCTATCAATCTATCAATCTACCAATCTATCAATCTACCAATCTACCAATCTATCAATCTACCAATCTACCAATCTATCAATCTACCAATCTACCAATCTATCAATCTATCAATCTACCTATCTACCAATCTATCAATCTATCAATCTATCAATCTACCAATCTACTAATCTACCATTCTATCAATCTACCAATCTATCAATCTATCAATCTATCAATCTATCAATCTATCAATCTACCAATCTACCAATCTACCATTCTATCAATCTACCAATCTATCAATCTACCATTCTATCAATCTACCAATCTATCAATCTATCAATCTATCAATCTATCAATCTATCAATCTATCAATATATCAATCTATACCTTTCACACGCCACCGTGCCCACATAGAGAGGGAGAAATAGTCTGACTCTAAATTCTTGACAAAATTGAGGGGCGGGGTGAAGGGGGGGGGGGGTCAGTGGAATTGACGTCAGCAATGTTGTGTTTTTTTATATATTTTTTTTTAAAACCAATTCAAAGTAAATTAAATAGTACTCTTATTCTAAACTTAAATGGCTTTATGAAAGCACGTAAACAGGTCACAAAATGTAACAAAAACTTTATTTTGCTTTGATTTCCTACAAATAAAAACTAATAGAAAAGAATACAATAAAAAAAAAAAAAAAAAAATGTGAACAAAGTTATTTTGGAAGAGGGTAGGCCTAAACATCTTTTAGAATAAATTTTAGACGAAGCCGTTACAAGTTTGGCAGTTATTGAAGACCAGATTAGGGGTGGGGTGAGAAAAGGTGTAAGAAAAAAAAAGGTGCCTTAAAAATTGATGAATAAATTACTTGACTGATCAACGGGTCTTCGACGGAAACACGCTTTTAACGGGGATTTTTTTATTATTATTATTGCTGTTGTTTATTAATAGCTTGACCTGTGTTTGACATTTACAGATTTGTCTGACACCGAAAACTACGACATGGACGACAGGCGTTACCCGGGCATGAAGTTACCCGCCCGCCGCATCAGCTACGACGTCACGCGGCCTTACAAAGACCAGGCCCCGCCTTACAGGCGATCCCATTCGCTGGCCGAGCTGCAGGCGGAGCGTGAGAGGGAGAAACTGGCAGCTCAGGCCGAAGGTAGGCGGAGCCTTACCTAATTAACATTTAAAAAAATGCATATATTTTTAAATTATGTGTGTGTGATTATCTTAAGTGTTATGTTCTTAAATTAATTATGTTCCATTGGAAAGTTATAGTTTTTAGAGGTGGCTAGAGCTAGAGAAATGGTTTATTTCCACTGCGAGCATTACATAATTTGTGAGACTCTGAACATAATTTCTTCTCGTTATATGGTCAATCAGATTTAACCAAACAAACATTTTCTATTGATTTAGCCAATCAACTTCAAACTATCAAATGTCTGCTATTGATTTAACCAATGAACTTCAAACTATCAAATGTCTTCTATTGATTTAACCAATCAACTTCAAACTATCAAATGTCTTTTTTTTTTATTTAACCAATCAACTTCAAACAAACTAATGTCTTCAATTGATTTATCCAATCAACTTCAAACAAACGCCTTCTTTTGATTTAGCCAATCAACTTCAAACTAGCAAACGTCTTCAATTAATTTAGCTTATCGACTTCAAACGAACAAATGTCTTCAATTGAATTAGCCAATCAGATTCAAAGAAATAAAAGTCTTCTATTGATTTAGCCAATCAACGTCAACCAAACAAATGTCTTTTCTTAGCATAGCCAATCAGCTTCAACACAACTGTTTCACATTGCAGGTCGGCCCGTGACCAGCGCACGCGCCACTGAGCGAAGGTCCACTCTGTCCAGCCTCGTTTTCAGTAGCCTGGCCGCCCTTGACCAGACCGGAAATGCAGTGATACCTCCGTACGTCAAGAAAAAGCACAAGGTGAGTGGTACGCGTGCCGCCATTGGCTGGGCGAAAGGAAGCGGAAGCGCTTTCTTTAGACGCTACAAGCCTGTTTCGTTTTAAAAACATGTACTGTTAATTTATACAACTACTACTACTACTAATATTTGTATAGCGCTGCCAACAAACATAATGTAAGCTCAGAGCGCATTGAACACACAACTAAGGACACGGTTATAATCTCTAGGTTAAGAAAATATAAAGCTAATTGATGATTCAAAACTTTACAAACATTGGAAAAATCAAATACATGAAGCATTAACCGACCTAACATAACAGTAGGACAGTAGGGGTCTAAAGCATGTTATCTAAGGTAAATGTTTAAATAATGAGTTTTTAAGTTCTTTTGGAAAGTAACAATATGGAATGGATGTCTAGACCTTCACAATGTAAAAGTATTTCGTAGATCAATATTGATGTCATTACCCAAGATCATAGGTTCTCAACGGGGGCGATATCGCCCCCCGGGGGGCGATGAGAAGCTTAAGGGGGGCGCTGACATTCCCGGGGGCGATTGGGGGGCGATGAAGGGCAAGTGGGTGGTACAAACGTACCTGATATAATTTCAACACCTCAGTTATTCAGATCGATTAGTTTTTGGATGAAATACGATGTATACCCAAGTGGTACTAAATATCTGATATCCCCCAACAGTAGGCATACATATTATTGAACAAATAAGAATCGAAATAACTTTTCGATGAACTAGGGGGGGGGGGGGGTCAGTATTTGGTAGAGATGGGTCGCTCACTAAAGAACTGATCAACTGATCCGGGTCTTTCAAAGGAACGGATCCGAAAGCCGATCTCTGTCAAAAGACCCGGATCAGTACTGATCCGTTCCCGTTCTGCATTTCGATATGTTGGTTTCCATAGTTCACTTAGAATCCGGATCTGACCCGGATCAGACCGATTCAGACCCGCTCAGTACTGATCAGATCAGACCCGATCAGTACTGATCGGATCAGACCCGCTCAGTACTGATATGGGTCTGTACTGATCGGATCAGACCCGCTCAGTACTGATATGGGTCTGTACTGATCGGCTCAGACCCGCTCAGTACTGATATGGGTCTGTACTGATCGGCTCAGACCCGCTCAGTACTGATCTGCTCAGACCCGCTCAGTACTGAATGGGTCTGTACTGATCGGTTCCCGTTCTGCATTTCGATATGCTGGTTTCGAATGCGAGTGATCGTACAATTGCTGTCAATTGTAAATAATGTTGATGATACCATTTTTGCATTATAATTAGCCAATATGATTACAGTATTTTACATTTACCCTTTTAATTTTACTTATTAGGTGAAAAAAAGGAATTATAGCTTAACTTAAAAACAAAAGTTTAATTATAATTAGTTTAGTAGCCTACAACTAGACAATTGAGAACAATTATTTCTTATTTATATTTTTTAATGTTTTAAGTAAAAAAAAAAAACGGCGTTTCAACAAAGGATCCAAGTTGTTTTTCTCTCCCCTTGACATCCAACATATAAAATTATGGAGGGAGGCGGATGGGGGGGTAAATTACTAAGTGATCCGTGGAACCGTTCAACGGATCCGTATCTTTTTAGTGAGCGCTCAATTGAGCGGCGATCAGCATGGTGAACGGTTTTGCCCATCTCTAGTATTTGGCAAATAGGTATCCGGCCGTCTGGTCCTATAGTTGGTTCACCGGACTGTCGCTTTAACATCGGCTAATATTACTAATTTTACTCGTTTTACCGAGATGTCCTTAAATACGTTTGAATTTTTTGTAAATAGGTAACCACAAAATCTGTGCGGTATAGATACGTAGTAATCATTCAAACTGGGTAGTTATTGTAATGCTTGAAAATATTCATATAAATGCTTTAGTCATATAATATTTAAAAAAATATTTTAAAATAATTTTACAGTTCTATCATATCATTTCAAAGTTAGAAATGCAAGCCATTTACTTTTTTATAAAAGAAAAAAAAGGGAAATATTACCTCAAATGAAACGGGTTAAATATCTCCCTTTAATTAAGAAATGTTTTCGCTAAAATTTATGTTGGGGGGCGGTGAGGGGGAAAAAAATGTAAAAGGGGGCGGTGAGCCGGAAAAGGTTGAGAACCTATGCCCAAGATAATAACCGAACAAAAAGAAAATAACATTTAGATCTGCATACGCAATATAAAAAAAAAACGGAAGAAAACCCAAACAGTTTATTGATAATGTGATCCTAGGAATAGTTGTGTAACTCTCTGGTACTAGACCACCGTGTCATTCCCAAGACACCCCACACCCCCTGCCTCTCCATTACAGTGTCGCTCTTTCTTTAATGATGACCTCAAGGCGCGTGCAGTATGCCATTAGGCTTTCAATGTATGCACTTGACCTAGGCAAGATGGCGCTGGTTTTTGTGTGTATGTGTGTGGCGGACGAGGTCAGCAACTGCCTCTAACCACGCAGAGTTCCCTTGAGCAAACCTGAGCTGAACTGTAGAGTCTAAATATAGCTCACCATCTCTTGGATTATCTTGGAGTAAAGATGCTAATAGAGATAATTATTTTCTTTTTAATGATTGATATACGGGGAGAAGAAAAACACTTTTCTTTTTTTCCATATGAAAGAAAATAAGCATGTTAAACAGTCTCTCTCTACACGTGTGGCATCCAGGCATAAAATGGGTTATCGAAATGAAACAAAGGTAATAAAAAAACTTTACATCAATTAACATTTAAGACTGGATTTAAAACGCGGAAATGCGTAGGTCGCAAAAATGTTCTGTTAAAGAAGGAGTGTCCATAAAAAGTACCCTTCGGTCCCAATTGATCATAGGGCCGGGTGAAGCAGCGTTCACCTGTTGCTGTGGCCACGGCATACTAGAGAGTTGTGTGGCCAGCGCCAGTACAATGCCCAGCCGCCTTTACTCTACCCCAACCAATGTCAGGTACCCATGAGAGCTGGGTAGACCCATGTACACCATCTCCAGGCCCGGGAACTAAGTCCAACCTTCAGCGGGATTCGAACCTAGAACCTTCAGTACGATGGTCATAAACCCAAAATTATTAAATGACAGATCGTTGTCATCAACATTGACAGATTGTGTTCATTTACCATAAACAGTTTGCGGTGACTCCGAGCGTCAATCAATTTAAATCCGATAATGTTTTTAAATAACTAACAAGTTAATGTTCGGTTCTTTTAAGTAAATTTTTTAACACTCTACGCTCATTAAGTCGGAGATTTCATCATACGTTTTAGCTAGGTAGCTTTAGATATTAGACTTAACAGGTTGTGCGCTTTGGTAGCTGACTCAAGTTGTACAATGCTAGGTAGCATTGGTTAATGACCTTATTATCCTATCAGCTATGGTTAACTCACGTTTTACGATCTTTTCATAGGCAGTACATTCTATAAGCTTTAATTGACTAAAGTTGTAAGATCTTTTCATAAGCAGTATAATCTATCAGCTTTATTTGACTAAAGTTGTAAGATCTTTTCCCAAGGTGGCATTGGATAATGAAATTATTGTTTTTAATTTCTGTTCGTTGATTCTACTCATCAACTAGTCTTTTTTTCATTATTCGACGCTTGGTTCTAAAACACTTTTCTAGCTCCGAGCAAAAGTTTGTCTGCTCCAGGCTCCACAGCTTAGAAAAAAACAACAACAACTCAATCAGCTCCATTCCATAAGCCTGGTTTTATTGCTTGTTGACATTTAGTCTATATCAGCTTCTGTGTTCGGCTTAACTTTCCAAGTATGTCAGCGAAGCGGCCATTGGTCATTCAATTGAATGATTCGTTCTCTACTGGAACCAGTGATCAATTCACTATAAAAGTCTATTGTGACTTACCAAAATCGCAAGTCACCAAACACCAGGAATGTTGAAATAGGTATGTCACCACGACCCAGACACTCAATTAGCTTTCATACCTTTTCGCTCGCCCGCGACGTCATTTCCGGTTTCAGATGTGCGGGGATTTTGAATATTCAGTCGGCGTACAATCATTGGCTCCATATACCATCTACTATTCAATATGCCAGCATACCAAATGTTAATATCTACACATCTTATCTTATCTTATACATTGCAGACTCTGCTTCTATAAAGAAGATTATTGCGTCCTTCGTTTATACGTGGTCTGAGTCTTGCATTTTGGTTAGTATTTTAAATGATGTTAAGTAACTGGTTTTCCTGGTTTGTTCTGGCAACCCATTCCATGCTCAAATGCCACTCGGGAAGAAAGACAACTTGTATGCATTTGTTCTCGCATAGTGAGATAAGGAGATTTTTTTTCGTCCTTAAATTTATCTGAGCATTGCAACAGATTGTAATTGAGTTGTATTTCTAAATTAGCTCTTAATACCTTAAGTATTATTACTACTTTACTCTTTGCCCTTCTGTCCTCTAGTGTTTCTAGGTTTAGTGATTTAAATATTGGTGTTACTCTTGTCAGTTGTGAATATTCGCTGATTTGTTCTACTGTTTTAAATGTCCTCTTTAGTTGATGGGTCCCATACAGATGCTGCATATTCTAGTATAGGCCTAACTAACGTGATCTAACATTTTAGTTGTATGTTCTTATTACATGTATCTAGTAGCCAAATCGTCATATCTCGACATTCATCTATCAGCTTTATTCGTTCTAAGACAACCTCAAACCGAAGACAAACCGAAGACAAACCGAAGACAAACCGAAGACAAACCCACCGAACTCGTCTTAAGCCTCAAATTCATTATCTTCCCCCCCTCCCCCCACCTCCATAATCACTCTCGCCCTCTCTTCTCTCTATCTCTTCCCGTACATTGCTGACTTTCAAAGAGAAATCTCATCACCATGACAACCGTCGACATTTAACGGTCATTATGGTGTAGCAAGATTCTGGAATGTTCTTCAAAAAAGGGAAAGAAAAGAAAAAAAAAACACAATAAAACGTAACAAATTGTAAAAAAATATTTCAAGATTCATAATTTTTTTTTTGCAATTCAAGATTCAAACATTTTTTTTAATAATTCAAGATTCACAACATTTTTTTAAACATTTTTTATGGACGTTAACTCTTAAAAGTCGGAGTTAAGAAACATAGTTACCAGCAGACGAGATTTGACGCAACTAAGACAGTGACCCTTCTAATACACTACGGGGCTTGGAAGTCAGTTACTATAATAAGCTGCCTGGGATCCTTTCTATAGTTTTGGCGTCCGTTCTATTTTGGTTGTTTATTGATCACTGGGCATCATTTAGGACAGGTCTATTTAATCACGCGTGGGTGAATCAGAGGGATTGGTGATGCTATTTGGCTCTATCAATTGTATTCATCAACCATCAAAGTTGTTAAATACGTTGCACAAACCAAAGACTATAATGAGATGGACCGCTTGTTCTATTTTTAGAGCGTATATTATGTTCTTTTTTTCCCGTGTACAACCAATAACGCTGTCTTAAATTACTTCTACGCTCCCACGTCTGCCTAAATGTTTCCGCTGTATACACCTTTCGATTTTAATTATATTTTTCCATTGAAAAAATCATACGATTAAAAATAACGGAAGTGGACAATGCAAAATGGAATCGGGAATTCCCAAAAGAAGTTATTCGAGTCATCAAATAGCAGACATATTAAAGCAAGCGGTCCATCTTATTATAGTCTTTGCACAAACTCAAGATTTAATTCTAAACACTAAAATTTATTTCATGAAAATAATGTGAGTGTTTTTTTTTTATTATTGTAACTTGTTTATGTTTATTATTAATTTTTTTTAAAATAAAATTGATATTTAGCAGTTTTTGTAAAACTTAATTTCCAATTATTTTAATCTTTAGTTTATATTTTACTAGCGCTCCTTCTGTACAGAAGATATATATTTTTTCATACTGGGCATTTATTTTGATTCACTGTTTTGTATTTCAAGGTCAAAGAAAAATCATTGGCGCATTTATTTAGTAAGTAAGCTTTTATAGAAAACAAAACAAGATCCTTACGAAATTCTGAAATGTAAAAAGAAAACATTCTTAAACCTAATTATTGATTCATGTACTTAGGACAAAAGTTCATAAATAAAAGAGAGAGAGTGAATAGATCGATAGATGGATAGAGGTAGATAGTAAATAGATAAGATCTAATATAAATAAATACATTAGAAAGCAGATCACTGGCTTTCGTTTAAATTTTGAGAGACAAATAACATGGACTTTGCTTTTATTCCACCTTTTCTTGATGGGATAGTAAAGTACCATTCAGACCGAGTTGAACCAAAGACTCAGGGACACCCCCCAGTCCAGGGAAGTTCACAGGATTCCCAATCCAGGTTTGTATTCTCCCTGGTTTGAGAGAGGGCGCCACTGGGAAAAAATCAGGTTAAGTAAAGGCGACCACGCCTTGTAAATGGTAGTAAAGTTAAGTACTTCAGAGCAGGGTAGACCCAGGGATAACTTTCAAAACCCGGCAACGAATCCTAGAGTTCACCAGAAGTCGAACCCAGAACCTTTCGAACGCAAGTCGAACGCTCTGCCGCGCGGCCACTGATGGGATGGAAAGAGAAATTGTTACTTCACGAACTGGGTGACGACTGCCGAGGATGTATCTCTTTTTAAAAAAAACGAGTCGTCGACGATGATTAAAATTTCTCCCCAGGGTCTAGTTCTCATAGCGATCGCTCACTCAATGCCAATGCTATTACACGTGGGTGGAGGAGGGTCTGGAGTAAGGGAGGTAAACATTAAGCTTGGAGTTATGCTGGCATAAAGGTGACGTAATTGATGATAATAAAACATTTCTTGGTGTGTGTGTTTTTTTTTATCCTCCTGTAGGATTTAGGAAGATGAATATGATCGTTTTATTTCTGATTAGCTCCCTTTGAGATGATAAAGTTTTTATATATCTGTCTATATCTTTGTCTGTCTATCCATATATCTATCTAGGTTATTATCTTTCTTTCTATCTCTCAACATATATATCTATTTATCTGTTTGTCTATCTATCTATGTGTACATATCTATTTGCTGTTTCTCTTTCCAGCTATCTTCCTAACTACTTACTTTTTAAATCTAAACAGGAGCTGTCTGCGATTGTCTACCTTTTTATTTTATCTATCTAGATATCATAGATATCCCTCTCTCTCTCTCTCTCTCTCTCTCTCTCTCTCTCTCTCTCTCTCTCTCTCTGTTTCTCACTATCTATCTATCTATCTATATATTTCATTCAAACAAAGATCTCTATTTACACGTGACAACATTCTCTTTCAATAATTACCATTTTGGGAGAATCCCGATTGTCACTTCAGACGTGACAAGACGGGCGCATTGTCTGTTATAAGTGTCGATTTACAAGAAACATCTCAATGTGTCAAATTAAGTGGAATCTCTCTCGGGACGTCATCGGCCCAGACCAGATTCTGTATTGGTTTTGACCACAGGTTAGTCTTTCATTTGCACATCTTGACCTTATAGTCCAGTGATGGCGAACCTTTTTGAGGCCGCGTGCCCAAAGTACAATACAAGACCAACTTTTTTCTTTCAACGTGCCAACACAACAATTAAAACCAACTACCATAACTTAGCTGTTCTGTTTTTGGTAAATGCTTGCGTGCCCACAGAAATGACTCTGCGTGCCAGCTGTGGCACGCGTGCCATAGGTTCACCATCGCTGTTATAGTGTATTCTGTTGTCATATAACTACTTTGTTTGTGTATTGTCCTTTTCATATCTTCAAAAAGATTATTGTGCTCTATATGTTTTTGTATTATACTCAAACTGGCCAAATTCAGTAGTTTGTATCCATATATGGTCTAAATTTAGTATTTCTTTTTCATATCGTGTCTTAATTCTCTTCGAAACATGACTTCATAACAAAAAAATATTTTCTATTCTTATAAATATTAGAGACACTCCATCTAGAAAGAAGATTATTGCGTACTACGCTCATCCGTCGTTTTGAGTCTAGTCTTGCATAATTTCTATTAGTGTTTTAAATGATGTTAAGTAACTGGTTTTCCTGGTTTGTCCAGGTAACCCATTTCATGCCCGGATACCACTCGGGAATAAAGAATACTTATTTGCATTTGTTTTCACGGCATGTCTTGGTTTCAAATTTTGGGTTTAGACTAGGAGCCCCCATTTAGGACAGACTTTTGTCCGCACCTTTGTCCATTCCAGTGCTGTTTCGGCATCTTATTTTCTCAAAATTCTCTTCTATTTCTCTTTCCCCCTCCCTCCCCCCCCCCCAAAAAAAAAAAATATATAAAAAAATGCAAAGTTTTTTTTCGCTGTTAATTAACTTTTGCGCATGCGTGGAGCCTGACTCCCAAACAACCATTTCTATTTTCAATCAACTTCTGCATGGCTTCAAAAATGCTACCAAAAAAAAAAAAAATTAAAAAAAATTGTACATATAAAAATAAGGGCAAGAAAATGAACTAATTTCCTAATTAAGAAAACTCTGTATGAGATTGGATTTAAAAGACAAACATGTTAAAGAAAACAATGAGAGCGCATCCGGAATCTGCGTAAGATAATGCGTTTATCAAACAGATTTGTGAAGACAGGTTCAATATTTCAATGGGAGGAGGGGAAAAACAACGAACGAACAACAATTGCCGCCATCTTGAATTGCGAATTGATTAAATTTGTTCCTGCGTTGCCAAGGTCAAAATAAGATGGCGTAACAGCGCATCTCGATAACAGCACGATTGAAGTGGATATATTAACTTGAATAGAATTGGATATTAACTTGAATGGATAAGAGGATGTGAACACTAATCCATGGATGATATTGGACTGATTGAGTCAATAATATCATAGTCTGGACCAGGGGGTCGGCAACCTTTAGAAAAACAGTGTGCCAAAGAAGGATTTCTAACGCATTCAGTGCGCCTGCAGCCTAAAAGGTCGTCCTGCTCTTTTCTTATAGAAGATACCTTGAAATGAAACGGGTTGCCTGAAAAAAAAACAACAGGAAAACTGGTAACTTAACATCATTTAAAACATTATTAAAGATGCAAGACTAGACTCGGACCACGGATGAGTGTAGGACGCAATTATCTTCTTTATAGAAGGTGCGTCAGTAATATATAAGATAAGAATTTTAAGAATTGCCTATTTTTGTTGTGGCTTTGTCGGTTCCATTGAAAATCGCCCTGCGTGCCAAGTTGGCACGCTTGCTTTAGGTTGCCGACTTGTGTTCTATACTGTGGCTTACAATTCTATCTAAAACAATAATATAAATGTTGGGTATGGATGCTACAGGCCTAAAAGGCCAAGTGACCACAACTTCCTGTTTGTCATATCCTCCCACCCCCCACTCTTTCACAAAAGCCCTCTCTTCTTGTCAAGCCCTAATTATAGGTCTTACAAGGTATTTTCGCTCAATTGCGAAATAGCAAAAAAAACAACCGACACACTGTTGTCGGTGAGACCGTGTGTTGTCATAGCAACGGCACGGGTGTTGTTTGCACGTGTGTGCGTGTGTGTGCATGTGTGTGTGAGAGTGTGGTGTGAAATGCTGCCCCGCGGGCATTGTGGGACGAGGTGCTTATTACAGAGAATTGCACCACGCATAAGCAGGCCAACCTGACGCAAACATAATATTTGAATTACGTCACATTCATGCAATAAATACAACAATATGCAACATAAACAGTTATGACAGTTTTCCACCTGCATGTTTATCTGTGTCCACGAGGCGATAGCGCGCTGGACTGGCACCTCCAAAGGTCTTCAGTTTGAATCTGAGAAACAATGCCACCTGTTTATTCTTGTTTTTAAAATCTGGAAGTGTGTCTGTAAGTCTATCTATGTGTGGTGGGTTGGTGTGATCTCTATTTTTTTCTAAGCGGCTCTGAATGATACTATCTACACAATTCCTAATCATGGCTTGGTCGATGAATGTATTGAAATGAAATAAACAATGTTACAAATCCGGGTCTTCTGTCGCCTGGTTCACTATGAAATAATACACTCAAGCCACCCGATGAATGTTTAAAAAAGAATTTAATTGCTGAACCTATTTACAATAATAACATTCAACTTCACTGGTAAGTAGCTTCTTTATCGTTGAGCTTACAACCACACCAATGTGTGCCTTATATAGATTTAGGTGAGAAAAATCCTAGAATGTATTTTCCCCGAAGTTTTCAGAATGCAAAAGTAAATGCGTACTAGAGAGTTGTTGAGACTACGAGAAAACAAATTGGTGTCGTTACGAAAATAATCTCTTCGACAAAATTAAATAGAAATAAATAACTCTAAATGAACTATCGAGACAATTCCAAATAGATTATAAAAACTATTATAACAGGCTATGCACATATAACAACAGAGTTATAGAGTGAAGTGGGTTACAGAAGCCTAAAAGTGCTCTACCCAGTAATTCAGACAGAGGTTGCGTGCGACCCCCCCCTACCCCCCAATGGGATGGCTGGATAGGACTGCTAACCAAGTCAAAGCAAAGTCCAAACTCCTTGCCAGAGGTTAGCCAGCTCCCAATGTGAAGTCGAAGATATGTCGACTGTGTTCCAGCTGCGGAACAGTGTGAGAGCATCAGAAAACAGACAAACGGACACGCAACCATTATATTCAATGGGAAGCGGAAGAAACGGAAGATCTGAGTACACCTTAGAAAACTGGGAGAATTTAACATAATTTAAAACAATAATAAAACTGCAAGACTAGACTCGGACCACCGTGGGACCATATTAATCATATGCGGTTAAGCAGCGTTCATAAGTTTCAGTTGCCACGGTATACTAAGGAATGTGTGGCCAAGCACAATGCCCTAACTAATGTTAGGTACCCATCTGAGCTGGGTAGACTCAGGGACACCCTCGAGTCCAGGGAAAAAAAACCTAGCCTTCACCAGGATTCGAACCCAGGACCTTCGGTACGCCAGTCGAACGCGGTGCCAGCTCGTCCACCTTGCCCACTACAAATGAGGACGCAATAATCTTCTTTAATACATAAGACAATAGTCGCGAGATTCAACAGGAAATTAACTCATTCATATCTTTAGCAAGCACGCTCAACGCCATGCCACTCTTTGGTCACCCTGTGGTATTACACAGCCCCTAATATTCGTGACCACACACTTTACTTCATATTTTTTTTTATCAAAAGCCTTCACTGACTCATTCAGTCGTCACATGATTTACTGAATTTTTAAAAGTATTACAATTTTCAACCTTTTCTTCACCTTTTTTTTATATATCCCCCCCCCCAAAATTTGAGAGGAAGTCGGGGGTAGGCGTTGTCAAAGCAGACCGGAAATGTCCCAGCAATGAACGACGGTCTTTTGAAGTCACGTGGAGAAGTTAATGGACCCTTTTTAGGTGATCAGGATTTTTTTTTTAAGTTGCTTTTTATTCCAAAAGGGTTAAACTATCTAAAAGTGAAATAGTAGATTGTAGAGGGATAACACCGACAAATCGAAGAATGAATGTAAGGGGAATTCACTCTATCCTAATGACTTTTTTAAATCGTGGATTCTCTCTCTCTGTGATCTCATTTTCCACTGAACTATATATACATGGAGTGTTCAATCATTAAAAGATATGTGAACTGTGGTATGATGGCCGATTTGACCCGGATATACATACAATTTAAACACTTTCCGGAAATGTGTCAATGAAATTTGCTGAAAAAGAACTCTTTTACTCTGAACATACATTTAATGAATATACTCTCGTTTTTACTTCCTTTATTTTAAATTGCAATTTCTGTCTGTCTGATTGCAATCATGCGTCGTGGGAGCAAAACTTTGCTTCGATTTTTCTACTACTTCCTGTGGTCCGATCAAGCTGAAATTTGGACAGCAGATTTGGGTTGCTTAACAATACAACCTATCAAATTTTCAGTTAAAACGACTTAATAATACTACACTTATGACAATATTCATTTCTTAAAAGGAAAGTATAAGAAATATTTTGATTTCGCGTTAAAAATGCCTGTGCAACTTTTTATACTTTTTCGGCGCAAAGCTAGAAAAAAACAATTATGCGCTAAGATTATTTTTAGAACAATTCATACGGAGTAAGGAGATATTTTTGAGATTTGCGACACATATATTTTTCTGTATGTTTCATTTCCAGTAGTCAATCAATTATTTAATTACATGATGGTAAGATTAGTTTGCAAATAAAGGGAGTATAATTAAAACTTCGTTTTTATGGTTTTCTTGTTAAGTAAATTTTGTTAATGTTAAGAGCTATCGGACTCTTTAACATAGACTCTATATTATACACTTAAAAATAATATTTTTAATATTACGAGGTTTATTAAAATTTAAAGTATATGAAGTAAGATCATAAAGTACACAGGCCTATATAATTTTATATTATTCTATTTCCAGGTCAAATCGGACATAGTACCACGGTTCACTTATCTATATATAAAAGTTCGCATTTTCTCCGACAATATTAGTCATTGAGCACTCCGTGTATATATATAGCGCAGTGTTATTTTCACACTCTGCTTGTGTTTTTTGGATGCGCACGGAAAAAGCTGTAAAAGCATATGAAAGCGCTGATACACTGTGAAAATCTTATTATAGTATTTGGTTTTTCACAGTGTATCAGCGCTTTCATATGTGTACTTTCTTCAACTTCTTCAATCCATACTTGCCTGTTAAGTTGGATAATTTGTAGTCTAATTTTAGAGATAAATTGCATGATCTTCCATAACCCTCCATTCTGTATTTACAAAAGATCTTGATCAGCACGACCCGTTAGACTAGAGCTTGCTATTTTATTTGTTCTTGGCTTGTGGCACACGTGGTATAATTACTCGCAGATCAGCATTTGAAAAGTGTAGAAAACCAGCTTCATATAATATACCGGTTGTCGGTGACCTATGAAGTGCGTGCAACACTTGACACGCAGGGCGATTTTCAATGGCACGCGGAAGACTCTCGAAATTTCAAATGTCGTCCACGAGAAATAGAGTGCTAAAACAGACTGACTTTAAAACTGTCGGCACGCTGAAGAAATTAGAAATCCCACTTTGGAACACTATTATAACAAATCTGCTGACTCTGCACCTTTACCAGGAGGACCGCATTTCTTTTGGTGTCTTCTGCCATTTTTTTTTAAGCCTGAAAAACTTTGAAATGATGACAATCTTTGAAGGCTGTGCTTTGGAGTTCTGGCCTCCAGTGCCAGACTTGAACCTCTTTTCATCGGAATGATTATACGAGCTGAGATTACTCTGACATAATATGTCAGTATTAAAAAACAACAACAACTGGGGTACGAAACGAGGAATTTTAGAACCGCTGCACACAAATATTTGTAAACAGACAGCAATGAAGGTAACTACGGAAGCGCGTGAAATTCCGTCCCTTCTGGGTATCACGTTCAAATCTGTTGAGAATACTTATCATGTCAACAGAACCCAATTTTGGTAACGTCCAAACACTATTATGTAAGACCACGATGTTCTCACAGGAGAAATCTTTTTAATCGATCATGTTTGCTAATATGTAAATTAAATTTCTCACTGCCTGTTATAGGAAATTTGTAACGTTTCGACTTTCGACGCTCAAACTAATCGACTCATTCGCCAAAGTGTATTTTCGGGAGCATCGGGATCTGATGCCGCCCTCCCCCGACCTCCGGGCAGATGCAAATCCTTGGAGACCGCTGATCTAAATCCCCCCTCCCCACACCCTGACGAATCCAGCTAAGTGCGATAACATCGTCTAAAAATGCCGTTTGACGTGTCACCAATGTCATGATGGAAAACACGCTCGGCACGATTGTTATTTTAAAAACACATTACCAAACAGTTGTCGTGATGTTGATAATGTTGCTGAAAATAGTAAAGTTACGTAATGGTCCGTTCAGTTTACTTTTCAAAGGTGCGCTCAGGTCACTTTCAAACTTGTCTTCAGATATGAATATATATATATATATATATATATATATATATATATATATATATATATATATATATATATATATATACATATATATATATATATATATATATATATATATATACATATATATATATATATGTTACGATAGCGTTAAGCGGAAGAGTTGGTAGGGATGCAGTTTGAGGCTATATGGCATCAGTGGCTGAGTTAATTAACTTGGCTATGGAATGTACCACATTGACCGCCAGAACAGGTGTGTCCAGTCAACGGTAACGTGATGACATGTGAAGGAATAAATGCAAGGGTCCATCTTGGGATGGACAATAGGGAATAAATACAGCCTGGTCTCTTGAGGACAATGGGTGTTAGTTTTGTGTGTAGTACGGGAGTTGTAGCCTGAGCGTTGAGTGGAAATGTTAGGGTAGTTTAAGCGTAGGCTAGAGAGCATGTATATGATGTTAGTAGTAGGCTTGTGTTGGCAAAAGATATGAGTAGGAGTATTATAGTAGTGTACGTATAGTCAGCAGAAAGACCTTTATCATATAAGATGTATATCAAATGTTGTGTAATTACATTGGAGTTGACTTATTTCTGATCATTGTTGTAATCTGTATCAAGTCTCATCGTTCTAACACACCAACTCGTAACAATATATATATATATATATACACACACATGGGGCACATCGATCTAGCGGCAGAGCGTTGGACTGGCGTGCCAAAGGTCCTGGGTAGGAACCCTGGTGAAGGTTAGGATTTGTTCTTGGGTCTGGAGGGTGTCCTGAGTCTACCCAGCTCTGTTGGGTACCCGACTTCAGTTGGCGTAAAAGTAAAGGCGGCTGAGCATTGTGCTGGCCAGACTATCCCCTAGTATGAAGTGAACATAGAATTCGTAAACTCTGCTTCACCAGCCCTATCGATCACATTGGTCCGACGGGATATATATATATATTATAACTTCTAGCAATATTTATTGTCAGAATGGAGACGGTTTTGTAACCGAATAACTGGCTTAAGACGCCGTCACCTCATACTTTCTTTAACCAAACTACCAATGTAATAATGACATCAGTCTCATCTTTAGCATATTAGGCAGTCACCGCTCTAGTATTTGACCACGATGGCAGTCACCATATCATCATTCGAACATGGTGCCATTTACTTACTCGCATTCGTCAATCTTCCCTCTGCATTTGATTAAGACAAAAAGTCTTGTTTCTTCTTTGACATACACGTGCAACCACAGAAAAAAAAATACAGCCCCCAGAAACATGTAATTTCTAATTTATCTCGAGAGAATCCTCTCTGATTGAACTGACGTGAAAATTACATGCAATCACGCCGTGTGCAAATGTTCTAAAATTAGCCTGCGGGTCATGTGACTCGGAGCGCTGCGCCATTAAAAAAAATAATAAAAAATCACCATGGTGACCTTGGACAAAGGATCTATTCGTCACATCCGGTTGTCTTCACGCCTTGTTATTAAAGATTCGATCGACATTTTTTTTTTCAAAAGGTTACTATCTTTTATCGGGTTGAATGCCACATTAGTTTTGCTTCCAACTCTCTTGCAATGCTCAGATAAACATAAGGACAAAAAACACTTTCCTTATCCCTTATGCGGAGAACAAACGCATACAATTACTCTTTCTTCCAGAGTGGTATTCGGGGCATGGAATGGGTTGCCTGAAAAAAAAACAGTAAAACAATTAACTTAACATCATTTAAAACATTAATAATGATGCAAGACTAGACTCGGACCACGGATAAACGTAGTACGCAATAATCTTCTTTATAGAAGGAGCGTCTGTAATATATAAAATAAGTATCTCACCCCCCCCCTTTCCCCTCATTTGTTTTCCAGTTTAGTTCCCTCCATTCAACTTGTACTCATGTGCAGAAGTGAGAATCGATGCGAACCTTGACTTGCAGGTATCGATGCCACATTATTCTACTCACAGGCGCGTTTACGTGAATTTTTGGCCTTCTTGAAATCGATTACAAATATGGAACATTGACTCTTTTTATAGCATCAAATATTTTTTAGTTAATAATAAATCTAGCGTTGAAAAGGGAAGTAATTGTTGAGTAATGCTAAACTCTGCAATTGTCTCCCATTTGAAACGCACAAAGTGTTAAATGTGTTTCGGCGAGAAATCTTTGTTCGTGTGTATGTGTGTGTATGTTTCTAAGTAGGTCTGAAATCTGTAACCATGCTAATCTTATCTCATACGTTACAGACGCCCCATCTCTGCAGTAGAATATTTGTGTCCTACGCTTATCCGTGTGCCGTGTGTTGAGTCTAATCCCATATTTTGAATAGTGTTTTTTAATGGTGTTAAGTTACTGTCCGTTTTCCTTGTTTGTTCAAGCCACCCATTTCTCGCCCGGATGCCACTCAGGAGAAAAGAGAACTTGTATGTATTTGTTCTTGCATATTATGGAATAAGAAAATTGTTTTCATCCATAGGCCAGTCTGAGCAATATTTAACTGTTGGGTTGTATTTCTAAGTAAGAATGTAATGCCTTGTGTATTATTACTACTTTACTATTTGCCCTTCTGTCCTTCTAGTGTTTCTAGGTTTAGTGATTTGACTAATGGTGTTACTCTTGTCAGTTGTGAATATTTGCTAGTAATGAACCTTGCAGCTCTTCTGAATTTGTTATAATTACTTTTGGTTTAGTTGATGGGTTCGGAACATTTAGAGCATAGGCTCTCAACCAGTGCCGTTGCTAGCCCGGGGGCTTGGCCTCTTTAGGGGCCCCTGCATTTTGACATTCGACATTATGACATGAGAAAAAAGCAATTCGGACACTCCTTTGGGGGCCTGCCTCAAGTAGGGGCCCGGGGGGACTTTCAAATTTGGACCCCCCCCTCCCCTAGCTACGCCACTGTTCTCAACCTTTTTCGACTCACCGCCCCCTTTTAATTTATTTTTTCCTCTCATCGCCCCCCCCCCAACTTTTTTTTTTAGCGCCCGCTCTCTCTACCCCTCTGGATGTTAAAGGGTCAATATTAGTAATAGTTTCCGCAATTTTTTTTCAGACCGAAAAGGAAACATATTGTAGGAATTAATAGACCAACAAATTATTTAAACAAGAGGCTTGTTGGTTATAATTCTTCAGTAATTTTTGTTATATTAGAAAACAGAACATGTTTGGTATCACTATTGAATCAAATGTGGAAATATTATTTTTTTTTTTAATTAAGGGGAGATAATTAACCCGTTTTATTTGAGCTATTATTTCTAATGTTTCTTTTTTTTCTTTCATAACAATAAATGGCTTACAACTTGTAACTTTGAAATGTTCAAATTGCAAAAAATATTTGAAAATTACATAAATATTATATGACTAAAGAATTTATATTTATATTTTTGAACAATACATTAACTACCCAGTTTTTACGATTACTACGTATCTATTCCGCATATTATACAGTTTATACTGTCAACTATTGATCGCAGTCAAGGACATCACAGTAAAAATGAGATCAAAATATATCATTATTATTAGCAAATGTTTGGACGACAAGGATCGGTCCCGCGTCGTGTCGTGTGACAGTGCGCTGAACTAAGACGAGCCGGCCGCACACCATACTTGTCTAATACTGACCCCTACTTGTTGGAAAAGTCCATGCGATTCATCTCTCTTATTAGTATAATAATATGTAGGCCTACTGTTGGGGGACATCAGATATTTAGCATCACTTGCGTTTACATCTCATTTCATCCAAAAACTAATAAATTAAAATAGCTCAGGTGTTCAAATCAGGAAAAAGGCCCCACTTTCAGACATTTTTCCAGATTAATAGAAGAACTAAGAATTCGTACGTATCAAGTGTTATGAGAAAATCATGTGCCTCAGGATACACACATTATATTATAATAGTGAAGTATTTTTTTGACCATTCACGATTTTTACTAGACTAGACTATAAGTGATGGGAATTTCTGCAAAATTGATTGGATCTACAGGTCATTTTCGGGATGAGTATCTAGTGTCGAAAAGTATTTATAGAATCAATGCAAATGCTTCTATAGGTCTGAATTCTTCTTCTTCGTTTTATTTTTGATAGACGAGATAAATCGCCAATATAGACATTTTTAAAGAGATTTAAAAAAATAGAGTTTCAACATTTTTATTGACTCTATCTACGCTTATGTGTCAATCACAAAATATGATACGTTATAGGAACGCTCTATTCGTTTCTATTTTTTTTCCTTTAAGCCAGCGGTTCTCAAACTGGGGGGCGCGACCCCCTTGGGGGTCGAATGACCATTTCGCGGGGGTCGCCAAAGACCTTTGGAAAGCGTATGTTTTTGATGGTCTTAGGAGCCGAAACACAGTTCATCTTTCCGTCTCCAAGCGAGTCCACCTACATGCAGATACATCGGCATACGTGTAGGTTACTTGAAATAATATGACATCAATACAGGTGTATGTGACAAGGTCGGCACCATAATGCACGTATGCGGACTGGATTTCAAAATAATTAGTGACCAAAATTAATCGGAGCTCACTTTATGATATATGGACAAATATTAGCAACAAGACATTGCCAAAACAGTTAAAAGAAGTAATATAAAGCGTCATAAGTTGTGCCCTTGTGTAAAAACAATTTCTTTAAACAGTCGACTGTTTTCGCAGTTGTGCAACGAGTATGATGCTCCGAACAATGCTTGCTATTTCACACTTGTGAGATGATTGTCGAGAGAAATTAAAACTTGTTTTTTTAGCTTCATGGAACTCGTTTTTTTTAAATATATTTTATATCAGAAAGCAAGACTGCTCTTTGAAGCACTTTTCGGCGATTAACGTGAACTGCAGACAATAACTTACTTGGTTGACCTTTTGTCGTCTCAAGACGAGTTAAATTTATCACTGCAAGGAGGAAAATATAACAAGCCTTAATTTATCTAAAAAGATCCGATCATTCCAAATGAAATTTAGCTTTTGCATAAAAAAATGTGAGGAAAATGAAATGTATATGCTGTCTACTTCAGGCCCCACGAAGAGGGCGTGTGTTTGTGTGTGTGTGTGTAGTTATTGCGCTGCGCCGGGGCCCATAAGAATTTATCTTTGTAATATTATTTGTAAGATCAATGCTGAAGTTTAGGAAAAGTTACATTAATTTAAATTAAAAATTATACTTGATTAAAGTTTGTGAATAGGCTTGTAAGGTTGTGAATGATATGATTACATTCTAATGAAGGTTGTGAATGATATGATTACATTCTAATGAAGGTTGTGAATGATATGATTACATTCTAATAATAATTCTTATGGCAGTTTCATAAAATACTCCACAGACCTGGTAAAAGATTCCTGATTTCTATAAACGTATGTAATGCATATAAATCATCAAGATTTGACTAGTGTTGAAAAATGGGATCGAACCGGCACTTTTTTTTCTCATGCGGCTCCTGGTCTACTTTATCTGATTTCTTTGAAAAACAGGACAAAATGATTACGATGATAAATTCTGTGAAATAACACTTTCACATGCTTGCAGCCAAAATTTCATGATACTTTCCAAATCTACCTGACACTACATATCTATGTACTTGCCAGAAGCCCATTCACATTCAAAGTTTAAGATATTCCCGAGAAAGCACAAAGTTCATTGAGCGTATTAACAACGATGCATAGAGAACTGATTTTTCTATAATGCCAGGTACAAAATTCTGAATCAAAAGTTTGCAGTCATAAACTATTTTGACTGAGATTGTGTTGCGCCATTTTCTTCCATTTCCAACAAAATATCTTAGTAAACATGCTTTTCCACCTTGTTGGTTATTAAGTCTAAACACAGTAGACTTATTGTTGGAGGTGAACTGCTTAGTTGTGCTCTTGCAAAGACTGTCCCAAGAATTTCTGAGCCGATGACAAATACGCAATGTCAACCATCACAATAGCTGACGTTCGTGTTGTAATTAGAAATATAGGCCTAAGCCTATACCGGTATCTTGCAATATTTAATTACATTTGTTTTTATGTCTTTTTTTTTAAAATGATTAATCGCTATGCTTTAATTAGGTTCAATTTGTAACAATAAAAATACATCCTGCATATTAGATATCTACATTACAATTCATAACAGTCGCAAAATGCAGTAATAAACTAGAAACGAAATTATTAAGCATGATAAATTGTAAAAAGGGGTCGCGGCCTAAAAAAGTTTGGGAACCACTGCTTTAAGCTATTAAAACACCACGCCCGATGGTTATATCCTTAGCAAACGGAATTTCTTTAAAACAGGTTTTTTCTTTTCTTTTCTTCTTTCTTTTAAATTCTGTGGGTATCTTTTATTTTTAAAATATTTTTTTATTTTTTTTTATTTTTATTTTTTTTAATTATTATTTTTGCGAAGTTCATGTAACCATGTTTTTGATCTCTACACGTATACGGCCGAGAAGGAGAAAGCCAACGCGCTTTAAGTCACATTATTACTTTTCGGTGAGTACACCAGACTTGAACCCCACCTTTTTTTTTTGGAGAATGCGAGCGAGCGTACTCTTTTGGGGCTCGGAGAACTAACTCTGCTGTGCACACGCACCACTGATACATCACCGTAAAATTTAAGCACAAACGGTTGGCCGTTCCTGTCCACTCTAAGTTCCTGCTTATGACCTCGTATCCACTATAAAAGGGGTCGGCAACCTAAGGCACGCGTGCCAAACTTGGCACGCAGAGCGATTTTCAATGGAACGCGAGAGACCTCCAAGAGAGGTTTTATTATTGCTGAAAACAAACACAACTATATTTTTCAGTAATATTTATATTGACTGAAATAAAATCCACAACATTTAACTCTATGTATTTCCCTTTACAAAGGCATATATTAAGATTGTTGGTTTTTTTCAGAAGCACATCGAAGTATTCAAAGCGGAGTTTCAAGACTTTCAAATTGTTTTTTTCATAATACCTAATCAAGCATAACTGGCTTAATCTTACAACGACCTTCTTAGATGTAGATACTTTTTTTTATTAAGTATAGGGATATTTGCGATTTTAAAACGTAGCCAGTTGAATTTTAAACCTTTAATGAAATGGGCATCGAAATATGCCAAATTGTTTAAGAGATAAACTCCTCAAGGTTGAATGGACAAATAATTAATGCAGGAAATGTTTACAACTAACGTAAATTAATTTTATACCTCTAATAATTAAATCTTGTAATGAATACCACAACGCTAGTTTATATAAAGAAATAATTATTAGTTTGTAATATTTGTTATATTACAAAACATTACTTGTTTAGCATCTCTATTGAATCAAATTTAGAATTTTTATTTTAATTAAAGGGAGATAATTTGCTACTATTTTCCCCGCTAATATTTCTAATATTATGTTTTTTATATTTTTATTTTATAATAGACTAAACAGTCTACAAATTATAACTTTATAATGACCAAACAGTCAAAAGTAGTTTAAAATTATATAAATATTACAAAACTAATATAATATATTCACATTTTTTTAACATTACATTAACTACTCAGTTTGTATGATTACTTTGTATCAATTCCGCTATACGTCATTGAACTGTCTTTTTTGCCCCCCCCCCCCCTGCTCCCCCCTTGGCTACGCTACTGGTTCAAATTATATCAGGTACGCTTGTACCGCCCACTTGCCCTTCACCGCCCCCGGGAACGTCAGCGCCCTACTAAGGTTCTCACCGCCCCCCTGGGAGCGATTTAACGCCCCCGTTGAGAACCTATGATTTAGAGCCTTGGGTTCAAACCCATTCGATAGCACACGGTGTACACGGCATAGTGTGTCGGCCACACAATCACTACACACATTTACTGTCTCGCACTCACGCTCGGTTCGATAGTTCCCAAGACATCCAGCGCGAGTCAGTAGGAGACGGCGAGTTAAATCTTTCCTATAATGAGACAACCCTCTAATCCTTGACTGTGCTGTCCCCTGAATGAAAAAAAAGTCTTTTTCTGTCCCTTAGCTTCATGTTATTTTTAGCAGCTTCAGACAATTGGATCGTTAGCAGCTTTTGAAAAAAAAATGCATTTTGACGTCATCAGTTTCTGTGATTTGAAAGCGTAAATAGTTTAGAGTAGGTGTGGGCAACCGCTGAACCGCGTGCCAAATACGGCACGCCACTATTTTTTTTTTCTGGCACGCAAAACTACGTTGAGTGTCCAATTTTGCGTTTTTTTAATTTTTCAGATGAAAACAGCGTAGGCCTACACGTAGTGGCGCATATCAGTTAAATAATTTTACTATACAAATGACTAAACTACTAACAGTTTCCTCTTGAAAATTGTGTGAAAATGTATAACCTACAAATGGTTTATATAGGCTATTTTGCTAAGTTTGGTATTTTTGGTTCCTCGTGGAACATAGGGCCTCTACAACATCTCTCCATCGCACTCGATACTGAGCAGCCTTTTGTTCACCTAATGAAAAGTTGCAGATTTTCATTGCCTCTTCGCAGGATCGTCTCCAAGTGGTCTTAGAGACGACCAACCTGTCTCTTTTCCTGGCGGTTTCCATTGCAGAGCCTGTCGTCTGATGTCCTGTGTTTGCCTTTTTTTTTCGTAGGGTGTGCCCAATCCACCGCCCACTTTTGCCTGGCAATCTGCTGCTCAATGGGTTTTGGTTTGTTTGCCGTCACAAGTCGGTGTTCTTGACCTTTATATAGGCTAGTTTAGGCAATACAAATGTTAGTAGGTCACGAAGCAAAAGTTTACAAAATAACCGGGTACATGAAAACAAAGTTAGGGACACGCTGATGTAAAACAGACGATAATAATATGAGTGAACAAAAATTGAGAGCCAGCGAGGAAAAAAACAAACGAGATTTCGCATTCTGTAGGATCTCCATTACGTGGCTGGCTGGCCAATATAGTTTAAAACAAACGGGTTTTGGTTTATTTTTAACGTTATTCGCTTTTTTTCCCCCTACAATATATGTGTAAATGCTACATGCTTTTCTTTATTTTTTCTGTGGGAAAAGGGATTTTTATATTTATTTATTAAGCGCTCGCGTGGGTTATAATTGGCTCGATGTCTGAGACACACACACAAAAAAACAAAACAACCAACAACTAAACGTATTGAAGCCAATGAAAGTGACATCTCCACGGTTCAAAATGTTGCAGAATATATTCCAGATTCGTTTAGTTTTTTAGTGTTTTTTTTGTACTCAAATGGAAACTTGCATGTTTTTGAATTGTTATTTTGTTTCATTTAATACATTGTTATTTTTAAAACTAATATTAGTTGATCAGAATTTAAAAGAAAGATACTTCACGCAAATATCATGATGCAATGTGGGTAAAAAGGGCAGACAACCTAAATTAGATTTGGGGACAACTCTGTTAAAAAAATATATTTACATCAAGTAGTCCTTGATTTATATAAATCAAATAAAGCGGGAGACATACGTATCGTCTGCTTGGATAGGGGCCATAACCAACTTATTTCAGATGCAATTTAACGCCAGACCTGGAGGACCCTTGTTGGCGGCCTATGTCCTAGGAAGGACCACAGACGTCGATAACCGGCGCCTGTTCCTCAAGGACGAGAAGGCAGAAGAAGAAGATTTCCGGTTTACCCTAATATATATGGGTCATTACATATGCTATGTTCTGATTGGCTGAGAACTGCGTCACGGCGCAAGGAAGTAAACTAAGGCGTTTACGTAGCAATAGTAAAATGTACACTTCCTTGGCGCAACACACACACACACATAACCCTTAAATTACCGCTGTCAATTAAACTAACAAACATTCATGGGCACAAACATAGCTAGGATACATTTGAAATGCTCTGTTTATATGAAGATAGTATCATTGCATGATAGACAAAGAGGTTGATTAGCTTCGATTAATAGATTGACGGATTGATAGATTGAAAGACTGACAGATTGACAGATTAATAGATAGATAGATTAGTGTATCAATAAATTGATATGACAATATACATAAAGATTTATAGAATGATAGGCTATTTGACCTATAGTTATATTAATAGATTGTTAGATTAGATTGATAGATTGAAAGATTGGTTCATAGATAGATACATTGGTAGATAGATGGATAAATAGATAGACACCTATAAGATAAGATAAGATAAGATTTCTTTATTGATCCAAACAAATGGAAATTTGTCTTGATTACAGATGTTTTGTCCTTCAGCATATTTTATACAAAATAAAATAATTATTTGTAATTTATATACAAGCACAGAAATATACTTATAAAAATAGACAATCGCACACACAATCACACAATTATCATGCAAGAAAAAGTTCATTAGTAGTCAGCTATTGTTGACTGAAATCTTGACGATAGGCCTATATTTCTTGTTGCGTATGGTAGATAGTTTGGCCGGAGGCTGACGCTCAATAATTCTTCGTCTGGTGTGCATATTCTTCTTTTCTTGTAATGTAGTTGGTATTGCGATATTGTTTGTTTATATAGCCAGCCATCCAACTTTACTTGCCACTGTTGACGGGTCTGTCTGAGCAAAGCAGATAAAATGTCCACAGACGTATTCCTCTACGGCCACTTTTAATTCGCTTTGATAGTGTAAAGACATGTTTATTTCTTGTCATTTTTATCCAAGATGGCGGTTTGTTCAATAGTATGGACACTAATGGTGTAAAATAGTTTCGTGTAAGGCGGTTCTTCACTTAAAAATTATAGTAATAATAGTTTCCGTTATACAAACCACTAACATACTTAAGAATATGAAAATAAATAAATTCTGGCTTGATAAGATGGTAGAAAAGCTGAAAAACGGCACATCGTAATCAGGTCGCCTGCAGTGCAGCGCCCCGGAAGTGCATATCTATATGATAGAAAGACAGACAGACAAAATAACAGACAGACAAACAGACTGAAAAAAAGACAGACAGACAGATAGATAGACAGACAAACAGACTGACAGACACACAAAAAAGAAAGACAAAAAGACAGACTGGTAGATAGGCAGATAGATAGATACATACATACATACATAGAAAGATCGACAAACAGACAGACTGTGCGACTGAGAGAATGTATGAAGTATGAGAGCAGAGTATGAAGACGAATCTAAAAAGAAAGTAAGAGCAAGAAATACATAATATAATCAGATGAACAAGTAATCAACACAGTAGGCCTATATTTATTCACTGACCTATATACAGACTTGATGTTTCTAAAAATGTTCTTCTTTTCGTCTACAAGTAATCAACACAGTAGGCCTATATTTATTCCCTGGCCTATATACAGACTTGAGGTTTCTAAAAATGTTCTTCTTTTCGTCTACAAGTAATCAACACAGTAGGCCTATATTTATTCCCTGGCCTATATACAGACTTGATGTTTCTAAAAATGTTCTTCTTTTCGTCTACAAGTAATCAACACAGTAGGCCTATATTTATTCACTGACTTATATACAGACTTGATGTTTCTAAAAATGTTCTTCTTTTCGTCTACAGCGCCAAGTGATAGGACTCCCAGACACCCCAGTGGCGCTGACCGAGATCAACCTGGAGGATCTGATTCCCCGCTACGCCCCGCCCATCAAGCCCACCGGCGCCCTGAAGATCCAGTTGCTGTGGTCCCAGGAGAAGACGACTCTAACAGTAATTATAATCGAGGTAAGACACGCTCCTCGTGTTGCCAACTGCACTCGCTTTGTGTTAAATACTGCCAACTGGGAGTCCTAAAAAAAAAAAGTGTATTGAGCAAAATGCTGAGAATATCAACTCGGCTTTTAAATAACAATGTTTCTGGTTTCTCCAGCACGCCCTCCATAGCCAAGAGTAGTACAAGTTGAGTTTCATAAATACTTTAAATATTATTTCTTGACAAGACTACAGTGCTGCCAACTTTGAAACTTTACAGTTTGCACAGTAGCATTAAAATAGATCGTTCTATTCTGGTTAGATTGAGCTAAGCATCAAAGCTATGGATTATTGTCTATTCCCTCTCCCACCCCCCTCTCCTTAAACTGTTTACAGCTTTCATCAGATCAATGTATATATACGAACGTCTTCATTCCCCATCCTTCATCCTTGTCCATACTATTTAAATACCAACTTGCCTATTGTTCTTTACGCTCTATAAGAGACCAGCTTATCAAGTTTTCTGTTAACTTTCAAAAGTCCAAGTTGTCAAATTTTCGCTATATCTTATTTTATATATTACAGACGCTCCTTTTATAAAGAAGCTTATTGCGTCCTGCCCTCATCCGTGGTCCGAGTCTAGTCTTGCATTTTCATTAGTCTTTTAAATGATGTTAAGTTACTGGATTTCCTGGTTTGTTCAGGTAACCCATTCCATGCCCGCATGCCACTCGGGAAGATAGAGTACTCATAATGCATTTGTTCTCACATAAGGAATAAGAAAATTGTTTTTGTCCATATTTTTAACTGAGCATTGTGTTTTTTTTTTAAAATTAGAATGTAACGCCTTATATTTATATAGCATTACTACTTTATTCTTTGCCCTTTTTTTTTAGTGTTTTCTGTGTTTTTTTAGTGTTTTCTGTTTTTTAGTGTTTTCTATGTTTAGTGATTTAACTATCGATGTTACTTTTGTCAGTTGTGAATATTCGCTAGTAATGAACGTTTCAACTCTAATGTTCTTTAAGTTATGTGAGACCAGCTTGTCAAATTTACCTCTAAGTTGTTTATAGACCCGTTTTTCTATTTTGTTTCCAAACTGTTTATTGAGTAGCTTGTCAAATTTCCTCCCAAGCTGTTGATAGATTCAGCCGAGATGAAAGCATTGATTCGTTATGCTTGTAGTTGTTTTTGTTTTTTTAATTTTTATTCAGCCATGTTTTCGCGCAAAGCGGAAGTCCGGCTTTATGGAACGACAATTATAATTTTAGCGCCAAGTTGTAAAAAATTCAAAGTACCAGAACAAAATTATTTCCCTTGGACATTAATGTAGCTATGGTTATAAAACAAGGTAATAACAATCCACCAAAGACAAAAAGAAGAAAAAAAAAGGAAAAAAAAAATTATCTGCAGGCCATGTTAGATTTAATGAAAGCAGAACGTTAAATTAAATTAAACGTAATGACGATGGACAATTATTGGAGAGACTTGAGAAAAATCTATCGTTTCTACAGACAATTGTTGTTTCAGAAGTTTGTGAGGAAAAAAGTAAAAAGCTTAGAATAATCTTCTGTCATATTGCGTTGAGTCAGAAAACTCGTTCTTTCAAAGGCCCTAGATTAGAGGGGAGAGAGAGGTGAGGATATTATTGTTTAAAAGGACCTTAGGTATCGAAAGTTTATCCCGGCACTAGGATCAGCTATAAAATTGACGAAAACCGAAGCACTGGACGAAAACCGAAGCAACCGACTTTCGGATTTGTTTTAAATGCATTTCAGATATATATATATATCGGTATAAATGCTGCAGAGGTCAAACTTCGCCTTATCGAGGAGGCTAAAAGAGTAGCGAAGAAAAGTAAAGAACACCGGCTGCCCCTGACAAACTCCAACGGTCCCACTTTCAAGTGCCAGAAATGCGACAGAGCCTGTCTCTGAAGGATAGGTCTCCACAGACACGGTCAATTCTGCAGGGCTGGCCAAATCACAGGAGCGCAAATCTAATCGTCTTTCGAGACTATGGAGCCAATGATGATGATGATGATATATATACACACACACGTAGAGCAGGGGTCGGCAACCTAAGGAGCGCGTGCCAGACTTGACACGCAGAGCTATTGTTAATGGCACGCGGATGCTCCTCAAAAGGCTATTTAAGTCTCTTCTACAAGAAAATAGAGCCGGGTGACTTTAAGGCTGTTGAAACTCTGGATTGATTAGCAATCCTACTTTGGCAAACTATTATCAAGATGTTGCCGACCCTTGCCGTAGTGCATTTTGTGTGGTTGTATATTATGTAAGCTCTGGTTCCCCACCCTCCTCCCCCAAGTCTAAAATGATCTAACAAGCCAAAAAGCCCATATCTCGTGCAAAGCACGGTACATCTACATAAAGCATTATACAAAAACCCCTGACCTTCGACCCAGACAGAAAGGGGACACTACTGCCAATGGAAACTATTTCCTACGAACAATGGAATGAGTTGTATTTTCTTTCCCCTCCACAATGCAATTCTCTCCCTTGCCTTGAAAAAAGAAATCACTGGTCGGTCGCTGCAGCGCTGTGCATCGTAAATATTCATGAGTTATGGGCAGTGTCAAGGTCACCTCTCGGGACACTATTTAATATATTGATTGTCTGGTATATAGAGATAGATAGATTGATAGGTAGACAGACAGACAGACAGATAGATAGATAGATAGATAGATAGGTAGACAGACCGACAGACATATAGATAGATAGATAGATAGATAGATAGATAGATAGGTAGACAGACAGACAGACAGACATATAGATAGATAGATAGATAGATAGACAGACAGACAGACAGACAGACAGACAGACAGACAGATAGATAGATAGATAGATAGATAGGTAGATAGACAGACAGACAGATAGATAGATATATATAAAGATAGATAGATAGATAGGTAGGTAGACAGACAGACAGACAGACAGACAGATATATAGATAGATAGATAGATAGATAGATAGATAGATAGATAGATAGATAGATAGGTAGGTAGATAGGTAGACAGACAGACAGACAAGATAGCCGTATTGCTTAAATCTTAATAAGACTTAAAACACAAAACATCATTTTAAAAAAGCTCGAGCCTATATGAAACTTTATTAATACAGCGGCCATTGTACTTGTACACCACTACACAAAGTAAACAAAAACCACGTGCTTTTTGTCACGTGATTGCAAACGCCCTATTAGAAGGGAAGTCAAAGGGAGCACAATCTATTTATTAAAAAAGTTACAGAGTTAAAATAATACTAGTGGTTATGCCCGTCAAAATGACGGAGAAAAGAATTACTACAATGTGTTTTATTAAGAGAGTAAGACAAAAGACAATATTACAATAAAAACTGGTGTAAGAACGTTTCTTTTCGGTATTTAGTTTTTGTTCTTTTTTTTATTGTTTCTGGTCGCCCTGACCTGGCATATGCATAAGAATTGTTGCTGTCAAGCTTCTGGCCTAAAAGACTGGCGTAGTGTGTAAACCGTCCATACATTCCTATTAGAATACACCGGCGGGCGAACGTATGGGGGACAGCCCCCGCAGCGGTGGGGAAAACCGTGTGGTTAATATATTATGAGAATGTGTTACGGTAATTTCTTTACGGGCATGCCCCTGAAGACACGTAGTTATCAGATTGTCAGAGAGAGCTGTTTGTGTTATCAGGTGTAGTCTCCCATTTTAGGTCGGCCATGTTTCAAATGTCCAGTGAGTTCTGGCACCATCATTTACTCCTGCTGGAAACGTGACCTATTTATGATCTGGGCCTGTACTCTGCGAATATGTAACAAATCTTACGTTGTCCAGGTTAAGGTCAGGGACTTGACGTCTTGTTGAACAAAAGGTTTGCATTGAAAAGCGCGTGAGACGATTCTTTGTGACCATATCTATAACTAGGGTACATAGGCCACGAAATATCTACTAGAGAATATTTACAACTGACAAGAGTAACACCAATAGTCAAATCACTAAATCCAGAAACACTAGAGGACAGAAGGGCAAAAAGTAAAGTAGTAATAATACAAAAGGCATTAAGTTCTAATTTAATACGACCGTATGTAGGCGAATATTGAAACACTCAGTTCTTGTGTTTATAAGTGACATCCGTACAATGGTAATCTTAACATCGGTTCGAACGTGTATTCCTTGAAACAAAATCGGTTAAAATTTAACTGATGAAATTAAACAATTTTTAATAAAACGAAAATGACACTCATCGTAAAATTAATTAAAAACAGAATTATTTTTTTAACTAAGGTCATATATTCTTTTAGTTTATAAATTTAAAGACCGAAACATAAAAGAGGACGCTTTTATTCATGTGTTTTAACTTTCCACACTCGCTCTCCCCGGAATGACGTCATAGTGTTCGAGTTTCTTTTCAAACGACCCTACTCTCCGAACCGAGCTCTATAAATATCCTCAAACATCGCAACGAATGACAGGACAAAATGATCTTTTTTTTATAAAAAAAAGATAATTTTTAAAAAAGTCTTTCTTTTCTGAAAAAAAGTTTTTCTCTTTTTCTTTGTTTGTTTTTGTTTTTTTATGTAATAAAAGAAGTCTAGGCCATTGTGCTGTAGACTAGCACCAAAACCAAAAAATAAATAATAAAAAATCATTTTCCATCACGCCCTGGTCATTAAAAATTGTGTGAAAAACTAGATTCCGGTTAATTGGGTCACGTTGTTTTTCCGGTGACGTTTAATTTGTGATTTCGCCTTTTTTATATATATATTCTTTTTTCATTCTTTTGGCTTGGAGTTTGTGTCATTCGGCTGAGGGGGGAATGAGGAAAACAAATGAGGTGGGCGTGGTGTGTACAAGTAAGCGGGGGCAGGGTGTGACTCTTAAACGTAAAAATTAATTATATTACATAAAAAGAAGACGGATTTTGTCTGAAAAGAAGTTGTTTTATTGACCTCGGATGTGTAGCAGCAGAGAATATTGGGTATAAGTTACGATCAACATTACAGAAGTCTAGAAGAAGAAAAAATAAATGATTGTGTCCGTGATTGTGTTTGTGTGATTGTGTTTTTAATAAAAAAAAAAAATAAAAAAAATTTTGTTTAGATTTTGTTGGAATGAGGGATGTTAATATCTTTTTTCTTTTCAGAAACGATTTTTCGGTTTTGGAAATCAGATTTTTTTCGGTTCCCCCCCCCCCTCACTTCTTATGTGTCCTTTTGTGTTTATTTTGTTTTTTTTTATGTACGTGTAGGTGAAAAAAAATCAATGGTTCTTTAGCAAAGTGACCGATCGGTCGACTAAAAAAAATTCTGGGTCTTCGCAGTTTATTATGTACGTATAGGTGTATAAATAATCCCTTTTGCATGCCGCAGCAATTAGAAATAACTATCCACCATGTTAATTAAATGCGCTCACAGGGTGAATAGAACGTTAATCGATTAAAGGACAAACTTGGAGCAGTAAGAAATGTCATAGACTATAATAAGATGGACCGCTTGCTCTATTTTTAGAGCTCATATAAACTTTTTTTCCGTGCGCAACCAATAAGGCTGTCTTAAATTACTTCTATGCTCCTCCTTGTTTCTTAAATGTTTCCGCTTTATACAACTTTCGATTTTAATTATAATTTTTCATTGAGAAAATCGAAGTGATTCAATAAAACGGAAGTGCAAAGGAAACAACGAATCGGAAATTCAGAAAATCAGTGTTTCGAGTCATCATATAGCAGAAATACTAAAGCAAGCGGTCCATGTGTTTTATAGTCTATGGAAATATCATTAATATACTTTTCAACAATAATCTTTATTTTTATTTTTTTTATAAATAATGCACGATTTATAAAAAGCGGATGTTTTATTGTAACAATAACGTTTTATAAATTTCTTCTCAGATTTCGCAATTTTTTATAAATCTAAATCGTTGTCTGAGACAACGTTGTCTGTTTAGTTAACTCTTATAAATACCGTATTGATTTAAACAACTCGTCTGCGCTTACTCACAATTTTGTTTTTTTTAAACAGATATAGTGAACTTTTTTCGTTTGTGTTTGTTACTGGCGTTCAAATAAATAGTTCACTGGTCCTAGTCACAGAATAGGTATAGTCTTGCATTTTTATTAATGTTTTAAATGATGTTAAGTTACTGGTTTTCCTTGTTTGTTCATGCAACCCATTCCATGCCAGAATGCCACTCAGGAAGAAAGAGTACTTATATGCATTTGTTCTCGCACAGGGGACAAGGAAAGTGTTTTTGTCCTAATGTTTCTCTGAGCTTTGCAACAGGTTGTTATTGGGTTGTATTTCTAAATTTAGAGTTGAATGCCTTATGTATTATTACTACTTTACTCTTTGCCCATCTGTCCTCTAGTGTTTCTAAGTTTAGTGATTTGTAGTAGTTATCTTTGGTATTTTAAATTATTTTATCCTCCCTCTTTCTTTCCATTCTCTTTGTTTCTCTACTTCCCTAATATTTGTTTCTCTACTTCCCTAATATTTGTTTCTCTACTTCCCTAATATTTGTTTCTCTACTTCCCTAATATTTGTTTCTCTACTTCCCTAATATTTGTTTCTCTACTTCCCTAATATTTTTTTCGATTATTCACTTATTCTTTCTCCTGCTTTCTTCCTTTTAGCTAAACTATCTCTCTCCATCTCTCTCTCACAAAACTTTCCCATTCACTTATTTTTCAAATTTCTCCAATAAATAGTTCTTTCTTTACCGTTCTCTCCCACCTCTCTTTCTTTCTCTCTCTTTCTTTCTATTTCCCACTCTCCATCTATCAGTCTCTCTCTCTGTCTCTCTCTCTATCTCTGAATGCCAGTAACACTATATTCCAGTTAAGGAAGAAACAACAATGTGACCGAACTGATGACTTAAAATTTCACCGATGGCCTGAAGTAATTTCCACTCCCACCCACCCCCCCCCTCCCCAGAACTCAACCGTCTGTCTGCAAGCGAGAGTGTGCGTCTGTGTGTGAGTGCCGATCAAAAAATAGCCTGGCAGTGTTGTCCGAGCGTGCTTCCATCGTGGCCTGGTCTAATGCTGGCAGGCGTCAGTCATCTCTTAAATACTGCTTTTTTCACATTTCTATATCTCCCTGCACAACACTGATACATAGTATAAGAAATCTGAGGGACATGAGTTTAGACTATTTAGACTATTTGGACTATTTAGACTATTTAGACTATTTGGACTATTTAGACTATTTAGACTATTTGGACTATTTAGACTATTTAGACTATTTAGACTATTTGGACTATTTAGACTATTTGGACTATTTAGACTATTTAGACTATTTAGACTATTTAGACTATTTTGGACTATTTAGACTATTTAGACTATTTGGACTATTTGGACTATTTAGACTATTTAGGCTATTTAGACTATTTAGACTATTTGGACTATTTGCAATTTTTAGACTATTTAAACTTTTTGGACTATTTAGACTATTTAGACTATTTAGACTATTTGGACTATTTAGACTATTTAGACTATTTAGACAATTCAGACTATTTAGACAATTCAGACTATTTAGACTATTTAGACTGTTAAGACTATTTAGACTGTTAAGACTATTTAGACTGTTAAGACTATTTAGACTATTTAGACAATTCAGACTATTTAGACAATTCAGACTATTTAGACTATTTAGACTGTTAAGACTATTTAGACTATTTAGACTGTTTAGAATATTTAGACTATTTAGACTGTTTAGATTATTTAGACTTTTTAGACTATTTAGACTATTTAGACTATTTAGACTATTTAGACTATTTAGACTATTTAGAATATTTAGACTATTTATACTTTTTAGACTATTTAGACTATTTAGACTATTTGGACTATTTGGACTATTTAGACTATTTGGACTATTTAGACTGTTAAGACTATTTGGACTATTTAGACTATTTGGACTATTTAGACTATTTGGACTATTTAGACTATTTAGACTATTTGGACTATTTAGACTATTTAGACTGTTTAGACTGTTTAGATTATTTAGACTTTTTAGACTATTTAGACTATTTAGACTATTTAGACAATTCAGACTATTTAGACAATTCAGACTATTTAGACTATTTAGACTGTTAAGACTATTTAGACTGTTAAGACTATTTAGACTATTTAGACAATTCAGACTATTTAGACAATTCAGACTATTTAGACTATTTAGACTGTTAAGACTATTTAGACTATTTAGACTGTTTAGAATATTTAGACTATTTAGACTGTTTAGATTATTTAGACTTTTTAGACTATTTAGACTATTTAGACTATTTAGACTATTGAGACTATTTAGACTATTTAGAATATTTAGACTGTTTAGACTGTTTAGACTATTTATACTTTTTAGACTATGCTATTTAGGCCATTTAGACTATTTATGCTATTTAGACTAATTACACTAGACTATAATTTATACTATTTAGACTATTTGTGCTATTTAGACTATTTAGACTTTTTGGGGCTATTTAGACCAGCAGTCAACCTTTTGATAATAGTGTACCAAAGTAGCATTTCTAATTCAATCAACGTGCCAACAGCATAAAAGTCCTTGTGCAGCCATTGAATTTTGTCATGCAATGTCAGACAGAATGACACCAGCGTGCCGATAGCCATTACCGAGGAAAAAATCGCCACAGCCGCTAGGGGAATTAAAACCCTGCCAAGAGATCGGTTTATAGTAGAAGAGAAATTTCGGTCGTGTGTTTTAACGTGTCAATTTAATGCTAACGTGACATCAATGCCATCATGGCATTAGTGCCAGCATGCCAAGCAATCAATGCAAACATGTTAAACAATGCCAAGAAGTCATTTTAAAGGCCAACATATAACTAAATATCAGACATGCCTTTCAATATCAACATGTCATGCAATGTCAACATGTCTATCGATTCCAAACATTTTATTTAATGTCAAATGTCACCTGTGTCGATTGTTCTGCTAATTTAATGCCAACATTACACCAAAGTTAATGTTATAAAGCGCCAACAATTGTAATGCAATATGCCATTAAACGCCAAACACGTCATTCAATAAAAAAATGACCCACCATCGACTTGTCATTCAAAGTAAAACATGTCATTCAAAGTAAAACATGTCATTAAAAGTAAAACATATAATTCAATTTCATCCATGCCATTCTATGTCAAATATGCCATTCAATGTCAAAATGGCATTTAATATCAAACACGTCGTTCAATGTTAAACATGTCATTCAATGCCAAACATGTCATCCAATGTCAAACTTGTCATCCAATGACATACATGTCATTAACTTGCAAAAATGGTATTCAATGTCAAACATGTCATTCAATGTCAAACATGTCATTCAATGTCAAACTTGTCATACAATGACATACATATCATTCACTTGCAAAAATGGTATTCAATGTCACACATGTCATTCAATGTCAAACATGTCATTCAATGTCAAACTTGTCATCCAATGACGTACATGTCATTCAATGTCAAACATGTCATTCAATGTCAACATTTCTATCGATTCCAAAACATGTAATTCAATGCCAAACATGTAATCTGTGCCACCAATCAATCTGCCCCTGTGTCCACAGGCTCAAGGGCTCATCATCCCTGGGGTGCCCAAAGACGTGGAGGTCAACCCTTACGTCAAGGCCTTCCTGGTGCCCGGCAGGGCTTTCAAGTACAGAACCAAGACTCTCAGGAACACCAGGGTAAGTGACCACCGTAACTATTCTTTGACTCCACCGATAGGGGACCCACGCCAAATAAGAACAATTGGTACAATGTGGTCGAGCCATTACCTTTTTGGAAGAAGACCTGCACTGTTTGACTTGCAACCCTAAAGGTCTTCGGTTTGAACCTTCCAATTTGACTCCACGACAAAAAAGAACAATTGGACACTGTGGTCGAGCGACAGCACGTTCGGCTGGCGTACCGAAGGTCCTGGGTTCGAATCCTGGTGAAGGCTAGGATGATTTTTTCATTTTTTTCCCCCGGGATTGGAGGGTGTCTTTGAGTCTATCCAGCTCTGATTGGTACCTGACATAAGTTGGAGTAAGTAAAGGCGGCTGTGAATAGTGCTGGCCACACAATCACCTAGTGTGCCGTGGCCATAGAAACTGGTGAACGAAGCTTCACCAGCCCTATGGATCAATTTGGTCTGACGTGATGCAAATAAAAACAGGGTGGTCGAGCGAGACTAGCTGTCGCTCGACCATCCTGAAGGTCTCAGGGGGTTTTGAACCTTGAACCTTTCAAGAGTCTGGTTGCTGAAGGGTAGCTATCCTGAGTCTACCGTGGCACTGATGGTTAGCTGATGAGATTTGATTGGGTAATGGAAAACGACAGGAGAATTGTGCTGGCCACACCATCGTCTTGCGGTCAGTGAAAAATGGTGCACGCTGCTTCACTTGGCACTATGGAACAACCTGGCATGAAGGGTTACTTAACTTATAGGAGTACACCTCAAAATACTATGTGCAGCTCTATTCGAAGAACCCCCTTCCCCATACCCTTTCTCTCCCACAACTCCAAAACACACGCACATAAAAATCGTGATAGCATCGAATCTTTTGCCATTTAGACTCTTTGAAAAAACAAAAAAACTTAATGTCACACAATCATTTTATAACCTTAACCGTAATCCATTTAAAAATTAACTAGTTCACATCCGAGAATAGTTCCAATGACACTCGCGTGATTGAATCAGTTCGCTGTAATCACTAAAGAAAACAATCTTTTTTTTTAGCCTTGCAAGATGTGTTTGATCATTACGTTCTGAAAGCATATAATATAAATCTCGAACCGAACCCGAACCGAACACACCGAACCCGAACTTCTAAATTTGGGTTCAATTCCCAGCTCTAGAAGACATTAGATAGTGTTAGTTTTTTTTCATTACCTTGTTTCGCTTTCTTTATCTCATCAGTACAAGTGTAAAACATTTTTTTTTGTTCAGAAATAACTTAATGTTTAAAATAATTGGACGATATGTCTAGTTTTAATTTGGTTGATATGTCTATAAATATATTCTTTTATGATTGTACAGTAGGTCAATACAGGTATTTAATTTCACGTTGAGTCTCTAATTACTTTGATGGGCATAGCCTTCATTGTTGAGTAATTGTTAGTATATATATGTATCATGTCAATGCCACTATTCACTATATATATATATATATATATATATATATATATATATATATATATATATATATATATATATATATAAAATGCCAATGCCAATGCCAATATTCGACAGGATCCACTGTTCCTGGAGAAGTTCGTCATCAAAGATTTGCCCACCAACGGCGGCGAGGAGAACGAGGACGGCGCCCTGGAGTTCCAGGTGTACTCCTCCCACCACGTTAGCAGGCGCCACCTGGTGGGCGTGGCCTCCGTCCGGCTGATCGACGTGGACAAGTTGACCTCGGGTCAGGTGGAGCTACTAGTCACGCCCCAGACGGTTTACAGGGTAAGTCTGGTGGGTCGGGGGCACTACTGTACCCATGGGCCTCAAAGACTGGCGTAGTGTATAAACCGCCGATACATTCACATTAAGAATACACCGGCGAGCGAACGCATGGGGGACAGCCCCCGCAGCGGGTCCTAGGTTCATTGCACTGCCGACAGGCCACCGAATGTCGGTGGGGAGGCAGCAATGGCTGCTGCAACCCCGTCTCGAAAACCACCCGGTGCCTGGATGCCTTTGCCTATAGTTTAGGATTTGTGCTACCGGGTGACAGTGCAGGAACACGGGTGAGCCACCACGATAATGATCCTTAGGGGAACCGCAGTGAACGGTCGCTGGCCTGCGGAATCCTTCCCTGTTACACGGCACGCCACGCCTTTGGCGTGTCGTGGGGTGGCTGGAACTCGTACTGAGCTATGTTCAAATCTAAGCGTTACGCCCTTGACACAACAGCTTAGGCTCGTCCGGGTTTCTTAGAGACTTTTTAAGTCGGTGGGTCGGGGGCTCAATTGATCAATTTGGTCTGACGCCATTTAGTTTCAATAAAACATCTCAACTGAATCTATTTTTGGTATTATCTACGAAATGCTAGCTTACCAAAACAACAACAACAACAACAAACAAAAACAACCAATAGAAATAAAGTGGTAACCAAAATGGCGGCTGTAAAAGGAAGTGACGTCACATTCTCAAAACCACCCACTCTTTTTTCCTACCTCGCCGCCTCTGACCTTTTTGTCGCCACTGCTCAAACCACCTGCTTCCGGTAATAAAGAAATCATGCACCCCCCCCCCCCCAAAAAAAAAAAAAAACACCGACGGCTCACACCCCCCCACCCTTCCTCAGACTATCCATCTGAGAATACAGAACGTGTCATGTGACCCAGGTCATTATTCCGCTCACGCGCGTGGGGGGAGGGGGGATCGTATCACGCTGGCGGGTGGGGGAATCAAGTTCAAGGTCGAGTCAACGATACATTATAAGGGAGACGGACTGTTTGTTAGACTGTCAGCTTCAAAGCTAATATTATATTATATAATATTATAAAGGGCAGGGCTTGGCGAGGCAGCAATAAAATAATAAATGTTGTACAGAGACGGAGAATGACTGGAATGGAGTGAGAGAAAGAAAAAAAAAAGAGAGAGAGAGACCGAGAGAGTCATAAAGATATAAACGAGAGAAAGTGGTAGGCCTACCTTAGATCAGGGGTCGGCAACCTTATTAATAATGGTGTGCCAAGGTAGGATTTCTAATTCATTCAGCGTGCCAAACATCTTAATAGTCATCCTGCTCTGGCACTCAGTTTCTTGTAGGAAAAGACTTGAATTGCCTTTTATTTTTTAGATCGTCTGCGTTCCGTTAAAAATTGCCCTGCGTGCCAAGTCTAGCACGCGCGCCGTAGGTTGCCGACCCCTGCCCTAGATAATACAAAACTTAGAGCTAGAGAGAAAACATGGATTAGAGAGAATGTTATAGACTGAGATAGAGACAGCGACAGTGCAAGAGAGGTTTAGTAAGATCTTGAAAGAGAATTTACCAGAGAGCTTTTCAAAGAGAAAGAGAGAGAGAGTTAGATGGAGCAAAACCTAAAAAGAGCTAACCAGAGAGCGAGTCAGAGAGCTATTCCGAGAGAGAGAGAGAGAGAAACGAGTGGATATATAGAGTATGTATAAAGGCAGTGTGCTTACGTTATAAAGACACAAAAATTGTGACACAGAGCCTTCGGGCGGTATTAATAGCACCATCACGTGACTGACTGCACTAAACTGTTTTCCCGTTATGGATTGGCCAGTTCTGCTGTTAGATCAGCCATACAAACTTTGAGAGAGCTTATATGGCGTTTAGTACTCTTTAAGTGATTGCAAAAGAAGTGGGCTCAAGGCTAACCTCCTACCCCCCCCCCCCTCCACCCACTCTCTCCCTCCCATCCTCGCTTTATCTAACTGTCCTTCTTTCTGTCTATCTATTTACTAACTGTATAACTCTCTAATATATATCTCATATATCTTTTCATGTGTTTATCGACCAATCTATTTATTATTTCTATGTCTCTCTATCTAAATTTAATCTATATATTTACCTTTCGATTTGTCTATTTATGTATCTAGTTAACTAAATCCGTTCTATGAGCAAAAAAAAAAGACCCTGAATTAAATCTAGATGTTCTTATTATGAACTCAAAATGTTCAAACTCCAAACCAAACCGCTTCAAATTTTGTTCAATTTTGTACCAATATTTCTTGGTGTTAATTGCATAGCAACCGATGTAGACCAACAGTATCACAATAACTTACTAGAGAGAAGAAAGGTGGAAAACCCGAAAACAAAACGGGAATTCCCATTGTAAAGAAATAGGCGCTACTATCAGGAAAACGGTTTTTGAAAAAAAAAAAAGTATTTGGAGACTCGCGTTAGAAAATTTATATCTTGATAGGGAAAAGTGGTGTTTTATAATGGCAGTCGATAAGTTGTCTGTAACATCACAATGCGTCAATGTCAACACGATGTCTTTGTGTCACAGAGCGTGGAAGACTTTTTGACAGCCACAGTTCCGGCACATTCATTATTTCCTTACGTGAACTCCCCCCCCCCAAACACACACACGCAGCCCCCCCCATCACTTCCCGCGCCCCTATGTGTCATAGAGCTCATGTGTCAGTAAGTAGGTGTGTCGTCCACCGACAGCGATTCCTTTTGTGCCAGTCCGGTGACAGCTCGGCGCGGTGTCATGACAGTTTCGCCGCAAGACAGTGATTCAACGCGCCAGGACATGTCCAGAAATCAATAATCCGCAATTATCACTGACTGAAGGCAAAGAGCTAGAGAGAGGAGGTGGAGGCGAGAGAGAGAGAGAAAGAGAGATGAATACAGAGAAAGTTAATAGGAAAACAAAGAAAGAGAAAGAGAAGAATACAGAGAGAGAGAGAAGAGGAATACGGAGAGAGAGAGGGGGGAATACGGAGAGAGAGAGGGGGAATACAGAGAGAAAGATAGAGAGGAATACAGAGAAAAAGAGAGAGAGACGAGGAATAAAGAGAGAGAGAAGAGGAATACAGAGAAAGAGTGAGTGAGAGAGAGAGAGAGAGAAGAATACAGAGATAGAGAGAGAGAAGAGGAATACAGAGAGAGAGAGAAGAGGAATACAGAGAGAGAGAGAGAGAAGAGGAACACAGAGAAAGAGAGAGAAGAGGAATAGGCCTACAGAGAGAGAGAGAAGAGGAATACATAGAAAGAGAGAGAGAGAAGAGGAATACATAGAGAGAGAGAGAAGAGGAATACAGAGAGAAAGAGACAAGAGAGAGGCATAAATCGCAAGTTTAGGCTTGGCACACAAAAATAATAATTGCGGGAGATGGCAAGGGAGATAACAAACATGACAGAGATGGTCTTTGTAAAGAAGTTCACTCCCTTTGTCCTGCCATATATTAAAAAAAAAATCAACGTCTGAGCCTAGCGGAAGACGACAGATCTGGCTTTCCGTGTTTTCCAAAAAGGTCGCCTGCAACATCCAAGCCACTCCTTCAGATTCCTTCCTCAGATGACGCTTTACGTGTTGTGGTTGTTTTGGTATTGTTTTTTTTTTTTAAGTTTTTTTCCGCTGGCGCTGTTGAGTTTTATTTTTAAGTTGGTTTAAAGGTGTGAAGAGAAACTAAGTACAGAAGAAAATCAGATTTTTTTCAGCTAGGTTTTTTTACCCCCATGTTTTGTTTTAATGAGAAAGATAAATGTTATAGATATCTAGAGGCACAGCGATGCTCACTCATACCTTTTTTTTCTGTTTCACTGTAAAAAGAAAAACACATTAAATGTCCCTGAAAATCTATTAATATAAAGTGGACTCTGTGTGTGTGGATTCCTAACCCCATTGGTTAATTAGAAGACACGTGACCTTATTGTCTGATATTATTTTACTTTTGCGATCTCGTTTTCTCCATGTGTCCTCCCTAGCTGAGTGGTTAGCGTCCCGAAGTGCCATAGGGGTGACCTCAGTGGGCTCAGTTCTCCACATAATTTGTATATCTTTTTCTGTAATAGCAATAAAAGTTGACTGCTTTTTTACATTTTCATTAATATTACTTTTTTAAAGATTGTAAAGAATTTCAGGACTTAAAGCTTTTCCTAAAATGTTTTCAGTAAGTAAAATCTAATAATTATATTTTAGACATGCGGGCGACGGGTGTTCGATTCTCATCCAGGAATATTTCTTACTTTTTTTTTAACCCGATTACAAAGTTTATTTTAAATTACTTGCCTAAATGTTTTCAGTAAATAATTAATAATTATATTTGTTTTTAAATTATTTTGGCTTTCTGTTCATTGTAGTATATAAAATTAATTCTTATCTGTAGTCTTAGGTATTTTCCCCCCGGCAACGCCGGGCAATTTAGCTTGTATAATATATTATATACAATATATATGGATTAACCAGATACATTGGGATCGCCATTTGAGGAGCTGTCAACTTTCTATTTAATATGTAATGTAAAGTCATAAATTCAATCTTAAAAGTGATGTATTGTTATCTTTATCTTCAAAATTGTGATACACTTTAATTTTAAAAAAATGAGATGTAGGTCTCTGCACAATTTTCACTCTAAATTCCTGGTGTGGTGTGACCCTGGTGTGATGTGACCCTGGTGTGATGTGACCCTGATGTGATGTGACCCTGGTGTGATGTGACCCTGGTGTGGTGTGACCCTGGTGTGATGTGACCCTGGTGTGATGTGACCTTACCAAGCAAATATTGGATTACATAAGGATAAAGTAGGGTGCACGGTAGCCGAGCGGCAGCGCGTTCGATTGGAGAGCCGAAGGTCCTAGGTTCGAATCCTGGTGCAGGCTAGGACCTTTTTCCCGGGTCTGGAGGGTGTCCCTGAGTCTACCCAGCTCTGATGACATTAGTTGGGGTAAAGTAAAGGCGGCTGTGCATAGTGCTGGCCACACAATCACCTAGTATGCCGTGGCCACAGAAACTGGTGAACGCTGCTTCATCGGGCCTTTGTATCAATTCGGTCCGACGGGTACTTTAATAAGGATAAAGTAGTTGTTTTTTTTTTGTTCTTACAATTATGAACCGTACGTTCTCTCTCAAGTTTGGTCTTACAGAAAATAATGTGTTTTCTTGCAAGTGCACTGTCACTGTCTATTCGTCTCAAAAATGTGTTGTATGTATGTGTGTGCGTGTGTGTGTTTTGTGTGTGTGTGTGTTAATGAAGCTGTGCAAATGGTCGCGGGCACACAGTCAGAGACTGAAATGGAAGCACAAATTCCCTGAGAAAAGCTAATTGGAAAGACAGAAAAAATATCATCGCCATGGTTACCCTCACTTCCCCGTCACGGGCACCTGTCGTGAAATTATCCGGCACGTCAATCAAACGCTGTCTAGACAGACAATATAACACAACAATAACAAAATATCAATAGTTGGCTGAGGGGCATGTAAGTTAAGATGTTGACATTGTGAAATATTAGACAATATAATTTCATGCCTGAAGAAATAACTGGGAATGTTTTCTTCTATTAGCCAGACAGTCTGCAGGGCAGTTTGCTCTCTTGCAGTCAATGCCAGACAAACATATTTACATGTATTTTTGAGTTGTTTCTGTATTCATGTATAGTGTGTTGGTTATGGTAGGTTGGGGGGGGGGTAGTGTGTGTCTGAGGTAGGTTAGCTTAGGGCAGGGGTCACCAACCTTTAGATAATAGTGTTCCAAAGTAGGATTTCTAAAGTATTCAGCCTGCCAAAAGCCTAAAAGTCATTCTACTCGAGCAGTCAAAGTCTTGTATAAGCGATTTGAATTCCATTTTAGTGGGGTCTTCCGCGTGCCATTGAAAATCGCTCTGCGTGGCAAGTGTGGCAAGTGTGGCACGCGCGTCGTAGGTTGCCGACCCCTGGCATAGGGCATGCAAGTAGGAAGTGGTGTAGTTACTTGTGTAGGTAGTGGCAGTATCTGCAGTTAGTTGGGTGAGTTGGGTTTATTCTATCTAGGTTGAGTTGAGTGCTATATATCCTTTACTTAACTGGAATATAGTGCATTGTTCTTTGCGGGGGAGGAACTTAATGTTGTCTTGTTTGTTGGGCTTGTTCATTTCTTCCAGTTTATACCTGTGCATTTTTGATTCAACCATTTTTCCTTAATAGTTTTTTTTTGGGGTAAGGAGGAACAATTTTTATTAAACTTGGGTGGATGTTTTCGTCACTGCAACCAGTGCCATCACACACACATGCTAATGCTGACATTAGCACTTGCCAACATACTACCATTATTTACATTTTAAAATTGACATGAGCAATGCCAACATACTGTCACAACATGCATGCCTAAACTAACACACTGTAACACAATGGTAATGGTAATGGTAATTTATATAGCGCTTCTATCCATGCTATTTTAGCATGCTCAGTGCGCTCTAGAAGACTATTAATCTGTGAGAGGTTTCACTGCTGCCGGTTAAGCGCATGTGATAACTACTCAATATTAACGTCATCTAGTCCTGTAGGGCGACAGGGATCTGCCGGTGGCGGGGCTCGAACCTGCGACGTGTCAAGTGTTTTTTTTGGTTGACAGTCTGGTGAGCTAACCGCTAGGCCAGCCGGCTTCACAATGCTGACATTACACACGTGCTATAATGACACGTATGCCCTGCCAACATACGGCCATAGCACACATTTAACATTTTTCATAATCACTGCCAACAGTCTGTCATGACACACATGCTAAACATGACATAAGCATACGCAAACAAACTTAGAACACACACAAATAAAGATGCGCAGCCAGAGTAAAAATGTATGTCTTTAATTAAAGGTGTCCCAAGGAATATTAGATAAAAAAGAAAAAAAAACGAGTTGATATTTTTACGTCTGCATGGACAAAAATCTGTCAACATATTTGCATAAAAAAAATATTGCCAAACGAAATGTCCGCAAGAGAAAAATATGTTTTGTCCAGACATTAACATAAGAAGAAAGTAAAAAAAACAGACCAACCCGAGTAAGAATGTCTGAATTGACAAAACGTCTATCAAGACATGTACAAACACAACAACGTCAGGAATATCTGAGACAGGCAATAAGTCTGGCTTCAAGTCAATGCATATGAGTACTCTTTCTTCCCGAGTGGCATTAATCTTCTTAAAATTGAAGGGGCGTCTGTACTATATAAGATAAGATAAGAAATCATTCAGCTCTTAATTCAAAAAGTCAAGTCTGGCTTCAAGTCTTTAAGCTCTTAATTCAAAAAGTCAAGTCTAGTTTCAAGTCTTTAAGCTCTTAATTCAAAAAGTCAAGTCTAGTTTCAAATCTGTAAGCTCTTAGTTCAAAAAGTCAAGTCTGGTTTCAAGTCTTTAAGCTCTTAATTCAAAAAGTCAAGTCTAGTTTCAAGTCTTTAAGCTCTTAATTCAAAAAGTCAAGTCTGGCTTGAAAACTTTAAGCTCTTAATTCAAAAAGTCAAGTCTGTTTTTAAGTCATTCAGCTCTTAATTCAATAAGTCTAGTCTGGCTTCAAGTCATTCAGCTCTTAATTCAATAAGTCTAGTCTGGCTTCAAGTCATTCAGCTCTTAATTCAATAAGTCTAGTCTGGCTTCAAGTCATTCAGCTCTTAATTCAATAAGTCTAGTTTGGCTTCAAGTGATTCAGCTCTTAATTCAATAAGTCTAGTCTGGCTTCAAGTCATTCAGCTCTTAACGCTTTTTACAAATGTTAGAAGAACATAAAAAACTAAAATGCTACCCTACACTAGTTTGACCTAGAATTATACTTGAATATTCATCTTTTGTCAAGGACGCGTCAACTTAAGAAACACAATTTAAGAAGAAAGCCTTCGGGAAAGAGTGTAAAGTTTGTTACAAGTGAATATTCACAAATTGATAATGAACATAGGACTCAATAATCTTCTTTATGGCAGGGGCGTTTGTAATGTATAGGGAAAGATAAGCACTTAACTACATAATATACACTTTTATATTGCAAACATACCTTATTCAAATGATCGTAATGTAATAATTCATGACACAACAGAAAGAAAAAATGATGACCTCTAAATAACTGTAAGAGTGATAAAAACTATTATTGTGTCACTGATCTAGTTATTATGCGTAAAGAATTCACGTATTTACTTTAAAATTATACACTCGGAGTATAACATGCATGCATAAATACGTTCACGTGTATAAAAAACGATTGTTTAATATAGCAATTTAGACACTTTACATCAGTTGTTTATTATTTTCAGAATATCTAAAATCAGGATGTACTTTTCAGGTGCATTTCCAACTAAAATATGGGGGAATAATTCTGGCTGTTTAAAACTGTTTTTATGTTTATTGATTTTTTTCCACTCTAGAATGTAGACCTAATAGATAATAATTATTTAAATTTAGAAAAATCCTCGAGCTAACTCTTGGAGGGTTATTCCTTCTAACCCTGTGAAGTTGTTTATTCTGTAAGATCATGCTGTGTTATTCAGCTAAAAGTACATGTTTTTATATACGTGGATGTCACACATGTTAGAGATGGCTTCCTTTTTAACTCACACAATTTTCAATACATGTTTTATTGATTTAATATATTGATGTTTGTGTGTTATTTGTGTTATTTGTTGTTGTCGTTAATTCCTGTTTGTTGTTTGCTGTTGATTAGTAAAATTCTAATAGTTGTATCCTTGATACACTTTCACTGTAATACGTTTTGGAAAAGTTACTATTTTTGGCTTCGATGCTTCACTTTTCTAGAACTCTGCCACCCAATTATCTGCTACTTACTTCTCTGCCACTCAATTCTCTGCGACTCAATTCTCTGCGACTCAATTCTCTGCCACTCAATTCTCTGCAACTCAATTCTCTGCCACCCACTTCTCTGCCACTCAATTCTCTGCAACTCAGTTCTCTGTCACTCAATTATCTGCCACCCAATTCTCTGCCACTTACTCTCTGACACTCAATTCTCTGCTATTCAATTCTCTGCCATTTAATTCTCTGCGACTCAATTCTCTGCCACCCAATTCTCTACCATTAATTTGTCTTCCACTCAATTCTCTGCCACTCAGTTCTCTGCTACTCAATTCTCTGCCACTCAATTCTCGGCCACTCAATTCTCTGCAACTCAATTTGCTGCCACTCACGTCTCTGACACTCAATTCTCTGACACTCAATTCTCTAAAAATTAATTCTCTGCCACATACGTCTCTGCTTCCCACTTCTCTGCCGCCGATGTTTCGATTGTTTGCCCGGGGTCTTCCCAGGACTGATGTGAGAACCTGCCATTGCTCGTGGGAATGATAAAATGGACCAGGGATTGGATGGGAAACACTTCAAGGCTTTAGCAACCTTTCGATAACAGTGTGCCAAAGTAGTATGTCTAATTCATTCAGCGTGCCAACAGCCTAAAAGTCACACTGCAGTCACCCTGCTTTTTTTTTCCACAGCGTGCTAAATCTGGCATGCATCAACATAAGAAAATATTTTTTTTTAAGTAGAAAAAAAAATTCTGGCACGCGTGCCGCAGGTTGCCGACACCTTGGCTACACAATGCTCTTGTACGTAAACTGTGTGCATCTGAATTAGTCTTCGTCGACAATATAGTCTTGAAATGTAGATCTTATTTTTGTAAAATATTTCATTCATATAGATTCTAAGTCTGTCTCCCCTATGACTTTCCTTATTATATTTTTAAAAGAAAAAAAAAACTCCGAAATAAAAACCTAGATCTAATTTTTTTTTTAAACTGGAAATTTTTTAGTTAGATCTAAATTTAAATTACTCAGCGAAATTTGGTAAAGGAATAACTCGACATGAAAAGAAAACCAACTTTTTAATTAGCGAATGAAAACGAAAATTGAATTTCGGATCCCAGTGTTGATGAAAGAAAGTTTATGATATATAAAAAAAAAAGAACAACCCAGGTCTGTGGTTCTCTATGAACTTGGAAACTATTACCTAACGCTCTATGGAGACAAATTAAAACCTAAGAAAAATACAAATTCGTCTGGGTCTTAAAATAACAACTCAGATAAAATATTGAAGGTGATTTTTTATATTTGTTTAGTAACTTTTCTATATCTCCCTCTTTCTGTTTTTTCTGATTCAATTTGTCTGTCTGTCTGTCTCTCTCTGTATGCCTGGCTTTCTATGTCTCTCTTTGTGTCTCTGTAAGTCTGTCTCTTTGTCTCTCTGTAAGTCTGTCTCTTTGTCTCTCTGTAAGTCTGTCTCTTTGTCTCTCTGTAAGTCTGTCTCTTTGTCTCTCTGTAAGTCTGTCTCTTTGTCTCTCTGTAAGTCTGTCTCTTTGTCTCTCTGTAAGTCTGTCTCTTTGTCTCTCTGTAAGTCTGTCTCTTTGTCTCTCTGTAAGTCTGTCTCTTTGTCTCTCTGTAAGTCTGTCTCTTTGTCTCTCTGTAAGTCTGTCTCTTTGTCTCTCTGTAAGTCTGTCTCTTTGTCTCTCTGTAAGTCTGTCTCTTTGTCTCTCTGTAAGTCTGTCTCTTTGTCTCTCTGTAAGTCTGTCTCTTTGTCTCTCTGTAAGTCTGTCTCTTTGTCACTCTGTAAGTCTGTCTCTTTGTCTCTCTGTAAGTCTGTCTCTTTGTCTCTCTGTAAGTCTGTCTCTTTGTCTCTCTGTAAGTCTGTCTCTTTGTCTCTCTGTAAGTCTGTCTCTTTGTCTCTCTGTAAGTCTGTCTCTTTGTCTCTCTGTAAGTCTGTCTCTTTGTCTCTCTGTAAGTCTGTCTCTTTGTAGGCCTATTTCTGAAACTCTCTCTCTCTCTCTCTCTTTATATTATTTTTTTTATCTCTCTGAAATTCTGTCTTTTTTGTATGTCTTTGTAAGTCTATTTATATCGCTGTATGTCTGCCGCTCTAGCTTTCTCTCTGTCTGCCTCTATCTCTGTCTCTCTTAATCACCGACTATTACTTTCTTTCTCTCTTTTTTTCTCTATCTCTCATTTATTTGTGTGTCGATCTCAATTTAAGCTCTCTCTCTCTCCCTCCCTCTCTCTCTCTCTCTCTCCCCCCCCTCTCTCTCTCTCTCTCTCTGTTTATATATTATATCTTTCTTTCCAGCTCTTTATATCTCTTCACGTCTGTCTTTCCGTCCATCTCTATCAATATAGATCGTGTCTCTTTCTCTCTATCTCTCCTCTATCTCGGAATTTTTTTTAATATATTTTAACGTGGAAAGGATTTTCAAATGTTTGTTTTTTAATTTTAAAACACAAAAAAATGCAGCAAAAGTTTTTTATTATAATCAAAAGAAAACAATAAATTAAAAAATAATAATATAAAAACCAAACCCAACTAAAAAAGAAACAAAATAAAGAATGAGCTAAAAATGTCCATGTAATGTTACAGTACAGTAACTTTGATTTTAATTTGTGTTTCCCCCAAACAGATGCACCAAGGTGACCTCAGGATATCCGGTTGTTACCAGCCTGTGGCGGGAAAAATTGTCTTCAACATTCTGGAGGCCAGGAATTTACCTCGAGTCTCGTTACTAGGAGCAATAAGTAAGTGAACCCTGCGACTCTAGATTCTAGCAGCAATAAGTAAGTGACCCCTTCGACTCTGCGACTCTAGATTTTAGCTGCAATAAGTAAGTGAACCATGCGACTCTAGATTCTAGCAGCAATAAGTAAGTGACCCCTTCGACTCTGCGACTCTAGATTTTAGCTGCAATAAGTAAGTGAACCATGCGACTCTAGATTCTAGCAGCAATAAGTAAGTGACCCCTTCGACTCTGCGACTCTAGATTTTAGCTGCAATAATTAAGTGAACCCTGCGACTCTAGATTCTAGGAGCAATAAATACGTGAACCCTGCGACTCTGCGACTCTAGAGTCTAGCAGCAAAAAGTAAGTGAACCCTGCGACTCTAGATTCTAGGAGCGATAAGTAAGTGAACCCTGCGACTCTGCGACTCTAGATTCTAGCAGCAAAAAGTAAGTGAACCCTGCGACTCTGCGACTCTAGATTCTAGCAGCAAAAAGTAAGTGAACCCTGCGACTCTAGATTCTAGGCGCAATAAGTAAGTGAACCCTGCGACCCTGCGACTCTAGATTCTATGGAAGAAAAAACAAACTAATATTTTGTGCTGAAAATAATTAATACTGATGTTTGTTATTTCAGCCTATTGCTGGTCTTAGCGTAATAAAAATCAATAGTCTAACAGAGTCTAACTATACAAGAGCACTCGCTATATAGCTCGGCACAATACTGACTCACTCTCATACACAATACATTACTTTTATTTTCAAACTCGTCCAGGAAAAAAGATGGGGTAGGAATCATGCATATCTGATTTCCATTCATTCATGACTATTTTTACAATAACAAATTTTTCTGCCCCCCCCCCCTACACATACGTAAGCACATTTACACGCCAGCCAACATTCGATCATCTCATATTCTAACAAATCCGGGTCTTCTGTTGTCGGTCGGTTGTTCACTATGAAATGATTCACTCGACGAATATTTAAAGATGAATTTACTGCTTGAACTTATGTACAATAATAACATTCAACTGCGCTGGTCAATTGACAAGTCTTAATGAGGCGTGAACTTTTGAACCCGAATGTTCGTGAACTTCCTGTTCTATTTTTAAACTAATAACAAAAAAAAGCATGCTTTTACTGGTGTTTGACAATTGATTTCAACCTCGACGGTCAGTTCTAGTCTTTTAGAATTATACAAAGGATACAATATTAGTTATGAGGAATCCATTTTTAACATCAAAAGTGAACAGGCGATCATTAATACTCAAGTGTTAGTCGCGTGACTTTAAATTTTTATTTGTTTACAAAAAAAATGAGTCAAGAGTTGCGTTTTCTTGGTTATTGAAAAACAAAATGCGTAAATTCATAAAAACGAATAACAAAAATTATTTTGCATTAAGCAATAAGTTTGATATTTTAAAAAGGTGATTATTCCCTTCTGACTTTCACAATACATTGTTTTGCTTTGTAAACATCTATTGGAAATTAAATAAATTTTAATCCCCAACAAATTTGAGTACATCCATTAAAGTAGCACACAGACATTGTTTCGAATAAAATGATCGAATAAGAACGGAAATTTTTTGCACGTGACCTTTTATGCATGCATACACGTTGACTTGTCAATGGTGAGTATCTTCATTGTAGCTAAGCAAAAACAAAAAAAACAACCATCAGAACAATACCTATGTATGATATATTATAAAGCTTTTGGTGCAGAAAGACTGAGAAAGTGCTAGAATGTATTTTCCCCAAAGTTTTCCGAATGCAAAAGAAATGCGCACTAGAAAGTTGTAGAGCAGGGGTCGGGAACCCATGGCTCGCGAGCCAGAAGTGGCTCTTTTGATGGCTGCATCTGGCTCGCCGACAAATGTTCGATTATTTAAAAAATGTTGTTTTGTTTTTTAGACTTTTTGATCTACATATTAATTTTATTTCAATATTTCATTCTACAAATGAGCTAACAGCTAAAGTCTACTGCAGCTCAGCATCAGAAGAATTCAGAGACATAATTATTGTACTTTTAGTGTTTAAATTACACAAAATGCACACATTTACTTGAATTTTTAGTTTTAAACATAATGTCAATGTATGGCTCTTACAGAATTACTTTTCAAAATAAGTGGTATCCATGGCTCTCTAAGACAAAAAGGTTCCCGACCCCTGTTGTAGAGAGTAGAGACTACGAGAAAGCATAATGGTGTCATCATAAATGACTATCTACGCAAATACTCTCTGCACCAAAATTAAATATAAATAAACAACTCTACATGAACTAGCGAGACAATTACACACACTATATAAAATTATAACAACATTCTATACATTTATAACAATATCTGGTGTCCTAAAATAGCTTCCCTACATATAGCTTCCCGAAAATATGACTTATTATCAATAGAAATTTAAACTTGTTTGTTAACTTTTGATATATTTCTATAATTTCATCAATATTTGTTACATTCCACCAGTTTAGATTTACGTGTCGCCATGTAGTGACCAAATCCCGTCCTAAAGTTTCCTTGCACTCAATTATTTCAAACCAATTCATTCATATGAATTAGAAATGTATTTGTATAAAACGTTTGGGTTTGCGTCTATTTTAGGGCACCCGCTAGTTATGTCCCTTTCGTTAACCCACGGGCATTGATTCCGAAACCAGCACACGGCCGTTACATTTTTATTTGTGTCTGTTGGATGTTTCTGGCGCTGCCCAACTCGGAACTAAAGGTGGATCTGAACATTTCTTTCTTTGCAATGTCATGCATTGTAGAAAATGCGCGTTGTTTCTGGCACTGTTAGGACAATTTTGAAGTTAATCTTAGGGGATTTAGAAAGTTGATTTGTAAAGGACATTTAAAAAAGTGGTTTTGTTTTGTAATAGATTATAGGAAAAAATAGATTCCAACAGGCATTGGAAAGTTGCTTTGATGCGTAGCTCTGCGATAGACCGAGTAGCTCTAAAATAGACCTGTAGGATAGACTGAATAGCTCTAGGATATACTGAACAGCTAAAGTCTAGACTGAGCTACGACTGAGTAGATGGTCGGCTGGTCCTGTGGTTAATTCACGGGACTGCCAACGAAACGGCCCGGGCTCTAGCCCTGCCACCGACCGATCACTGCGGGAGTTTTGGGTTTTGGGGACGTAATAATCTTCTATCTAGAAGGAACGTCTTTAAACTTATAAGCTATTATTAGCCCTAGAATAGACTGAATAGCTCTATAATAGACCTAGTAGCTTTAGCATAAAATAGACTGAGTCCAGAATAAACTGAATAGCTCTTGAATAGACTGAATAGTTCTATAACAGACCTAGTAGCTTTAGCATAAAATAGACTGAGTAGCTCTTCAATAAACTGAATAGCTCTTGAATAGACTGAATAGCTCTATAATAGACCTAGTAGCTTTAGCGTACCGGGGTGATTTGCATAAACAGTAACTGGCAGAATAAGCTATATTCCTATATAGTAGATAGTGCAGCTGTGGCTAAGTCTATCAGGTTTGTGCCCTGTATTCATTCATTCATAAATCCCATGGCCTTAGCTGTCTACTGTAATAGCACAAGCAGTCCTGTACAATGAGATTAAGGCAGTTGATCAATATTTGTACGGCTACAACTAGTTGGCGAATGAATTATTTAATGCTAAATGCCCAGAGGCTAGTCCTTCTACGTGTCACTAATGCTGTTTGTTTGTCACACTTGCTAATTTAACCTTTAGGTTTTCAAGGTCATTACATTTAAAGGTCAGGGTTATTAGTTCACTATAGTGTAATCATCGTTTCGTGTCAACCACAGACGCTCTTTCTTTAAGGAAGATTAGGCTGTAGCGACTGGCGCTGAACCTTGTATGTCTAGTCAATATCCAGTGACTAATTTGTACAATTATTACTTTTCTCTAGTAACAATCGGGTATGGAATGGGCTGACAGAGCGATATGGAAAAATGGACAACTCAAGATCATTTTAAATACGTATTTAACCCTTACAGTCCCGGGCGCGTATATAGCGGAACTGAAGGCAGCATAGATAGAAGTAGGTCGGTACGGGAAGGGTTAAAGTGTGAGGCTTGACTCAAACCACGAATAAGGGTGGGGTGCAATAATTTTGCTCTTACAGTGAAAGCCAGTAAATTATAAGATGCGCCATTAAATGCATATCAATTGACCTGCTTGTATCATATGCATGCCTTATATTATAGTCAATATTATATATGTTAGTCAAAGGCCATGACCAATAAGCCAAACGAATCACTATTTTTACAACCTCTAGCTTGACTAACAATGACTTCCTATCACTGATAGATAAAAAGAATGGATTCGGCACAGAAACAATAATCATTATGCACACACAAAAAAAGCACCGGCCATTGTTATAAATAACAATTTTAAATACAAGTACAGAAGTATGAAAATATTTAGTGATACAAAGGAATTGGCTATTGGAACGAATATTTTATAACATAAATAAAATAACTGCCTAGCATTTTGTGAATATTTTTTTTTTACAATAAACAAGACAATAAATAAACAATGTAGCGGGTAATTTAATATCGTTAGCCTACTTGGTCTTCAATTATTTGCGCATGCGCCTGGCGAAGCTCTGATAATCATTGACATTTATCAAATGTTCATAAAAGACGTCCGTACCTCTAGGCTAGGCCTTACACTAAATGGATTTCTAGAAAAACTGCAGAAACTTCAGAATTATGTTTGAAAACGAAATTATAAATTAAAAGAATTATATTATTTTAAAAGAAAAACCAAACAAAAATCAATAATTTTCTATAAGCCTAATAAATAACAGTTTGTTTCACTGCAATAGTGCAATATTTGAATCTGTGGCGCCTCCTATATGAAACAGTTTACCTCAGACACTGAGAGAATCTGGGACGAAACCCGTCTTTTAAAAAAACGTAAAACTTTGGCTAGTGGCTGTGTGCCTTACATATTAATACATCTGCCACTGCACTGCACTGAGCATGCTAAATTTAATAGCATGGATAGAAGCGATATATTATTAATATTTAATAATATGTTTTTAAATCACTAATGAAACTAGTGTATTTGAATAAATAATAATACAGAAAATGACATCATCGGGATTATTCTTCGTTGTAATATAAGATGAATGCAACATTCTTAAAGATTAATGCAACATTCTTAAAGATTAATGCGACATTCTTAAAGATTAATGCAACATTCTTAAAGTTGTCTTTGGCTGTTGTTGTTTTTCCTAAAGAGAAAGTTGGACTACATTGTTCGAAAACAAATGAAATAAACAGCGTCAACAAATATGACAACAAAGGACATTGTCAGTTCTTTTGTGCACAATCAACGAAGAAATGATGATTCTGATTGATTTTAAATGTCAAGCGTTTCCATTACCCGTGTGGCAGTGACGTATTGACCTATTTAGATCTTAGAAATATATTTTTTTTTAATGGAGAAAAATGTGGTTTCAACAACCCCAGGTAAATCTGTCTCTGACAAACTGGAGGTCACTATGACATGCTGCATCCGTTTGCACTTGTCAGTGGCATTATTGTTTCAGGTATTGTGACAGTCTATGAATGCTATTGCTGGTTGTTGTTGTTTTTTTCAAAACCTTATGTCACAACATTGTAGATGTAATTGTATTATTTGCAGATGCAGATTATTAATGTAAACACTCGATGTTCAAATATCGATTATTGACAAAAGCAATTTTTTTCACCAGATTCTCTTGCATACCTTGGGATATCATCTCTGTTGGCGTTGGCACACTACCGGCTGCCTTTTGCATACCTTGCGATATCTCTGTTGTCCCTCACTGGCAACAGTAGTTTTTGTTAATGTTGACCCATGCAATAATCCAGCCACATTTCTGTTGACCTTGTTTTAAAGTTCAGTTTTTTGTTCAATGTTCTCCATCCAGATCCTTACGTGAAAGTTGAGATGTACGTCAATGGAATCCGAGAAGGAAAAAACAAATGCAAAGTTCGACAGAACACCCAGGATCCTGTCTGGCACCATCAGGTCGTCTTTGAAGTCAATCGGGAAAATCCGAAGCTCCTGGGTCACGTGTTCGTGTTCCACGTGCTTCACAAGGATATGATGACCGGCGTCCACAAGATAGGACAGGTCAGTTTGTTGTTGCTGTTGTGTGATGTGGTCTGAAATGATCTGATTGGTTACAAGTGAGTGAATCAGTGGGTGAGTGATTCCAAGAAAGAGTAAATCAGTAAATGAGTGAATCAAAGAAAGAGTGAATCAGTGGGTGAGTGAATCAAAGAAAGAGTGAATAAGTGGGTGAGTGAATCAAAGAAAGCGTAAATCAGTAAATGAGTGAATCAAAGAAAGAGTGAATCAGTGGGTGAGTGAATCAAAGAAAGAGTGAATCAGTAAATGAGTGAATCAAAGAAAGAGTGAATCAGTGGGTGAGTGAATCAAAGAAAGAGTGAATCAGTAAATGAGTGAATCAAAGAAAGAGTGAATCAGTGGGTGAGTGAATCAAAGAAAGAGTGAATAAGTGGGTGAGTGAATCAAAGAAAGCGTAAATCAGTAAATGAGTGAATCAAAGAAAGAGTGAATCAGTGGGTGAGTGAATCAAAGAAAGAGTGAATCAGTAAATGAGTGAATCAAAGAAAGAGTCAATAAGTGGGTGAGTGAATCAAAGAAAGAGTGAATCAGTGGGTGAGTGAATCAAAGAAAGAGTGAATCAGTAAATGAGTGAATCAAAGAAAGAGTGAATCGGTGGGTGAGTGAAAAAGTGAGTATGAATGTAAATTAGTGTTTGGGTGAATCACACGGTATGTGGATCCGGACTCTAGACTGATGAGTTATTTGGTCAATTCTATATGTCCTTGTATTGCCCAGACAGACAGACAGATAAACTGATAGAAACGGAGTGGTCGCTTAATATATACAGACAAATTTTCGATTGAATCCCAACGTCCAATCACTAGAATTCACTCTATCGACCTCACCAGCTAGACATCTTAACAAATACAATCAGTTCAGCCATTAGCATACTATCAACAGGCATGGGATGTAAGCGTCATCTATCGTGGCAAATAAAAGTGTATACAGGGGCTACTCCCGACATTTTGTGTGCCCCTCCCCGCCCCATCTGGAATTATTGCTGCTACCCGAGAAAAGTCCCGAAATGCCTCAATGTTAGCACAATGTCCCCCCCCCCCCCACCTAATTATATGCTTAGGAAATAGGACCCTTCTTGTTTAGTTTAGGTATAAATACCCTATGTAGCTTTTTTTTTCAAATTGAAAAGTTTAAAGACCATTATCTTTAGCTAGTAGTTTTTGTATCGACCCCACACCCAACATCTGCAAATGAAAGGGGAGCGCACTCAGCATGCTAAATGCAATAATATTTTGAGATGCGCTATATATAATATATATATATTAGCATTTTAGACGGGTAAGTGAGAGAAATGCGTTAATATCATCGTCCTGTGAACTATACAGATATGTTATTACTAGTAGGTATACCCGTCAAAATGACGGAGAAACAAATATCTGCAGTCTGTTTTGGAAAACAGAACGGGGGGAGGGGATATTACAATAAAAACTAAAGTGAGGGAAATCCCCGGAAGGACCAAACAACACAAAATTTGGCTGTACAGTTTACAAATTTAAGTCATTAGTAAATCGTTATTTTAAAAAAATAAAAAAATTATGCAATATAGTTGATATAATAGACATTTCATTTGGAGAACGTTTCCAATATATAAATTTAACTTTTGTCCCGATACGTTTAACGGCCTAGGCTTTATAGCGAACTCATATATATAATATATATAGCCTATCACTACACAAACTCGCGGTAATTATATATTTTGATTGATTCTGACAAAAATGATTTACTCTTTATGACGTAAGAAAAAGAAATAAAAGCCACGCAAACATCTGGCGGAAGGATACATTTATTAAACCTATACATGCGCGATGTGTTGCACGTCTGTGATATTCAAGGGAAACGAAACTCTCCCCCACGACACATTATTCATTCTATATTTAATGTTCACCTTTTTTTTTCCTAATGTTCTCTACAGGTGGACCTTGGCTGGTACAGCCATGGGGAGCAACTGGAACACTGGTACGAGATCATGGAGCACCCTCACAGGTCCACGGACAACTGGCACCCCATCATCAAGACCGGCAAGATCACGTCTTGACCACAGGGATGTGTGACGTCATGATGACCCCTTCTTTTATCTCTCTCTTTCTTTCTTTTTTTTTCTCTTCTTAATGATGAACATGACTTTAAACTATCTTTTTGTACCAAGGAATCTCAAAAGAACGCCGGTACTATGATGTAAATACATTGTTATTACATAGATATGTACAGTGTAGTTTACTTCGGTGGGTGTGACCTACTTGTTATGTCTGACCTAATTATTACGTCTGGCCTACTTATTATGTCTGACCTATTTATTTTGACTGACCTATTTACTGTGTCTGACCTACATATCATGTCTGACCTACTTGTCATGTCTGACCCACTTATTGTATCTGATCTAGTTATTGTTTTGTATATCAACGATAAAACAGATTTACTAAACAAGGAAGCAAAAAAACAAAAGGTTAGAATGTAATAAAACAGTGAGAAATTTGAAATTAAAAAACACACACTACAGCAAGAACATCTGCTTGGCTTTGACTCTCATATTGTACCTTACTTATGTAGATGTGATCCCAAGATGATATTATTTCCATTGAAACTTTCCCAGATTTACAAGTACACATTATATACCTAGAGGGCAGATTAACTTTTAATATGAATTAAGAAAACGCCGTGGTTGGCAACACTTTTATTTCATTAACATACAAATCTATAAAAAATTAAATACTTTCAACGCATAGATTTTAATTATATATTTGTGTTACTATTTTTCAACGAATAACATTATTTAAATTTTTTTTTTCTCGGATACCTAGAAGAAATGTTCTTCTTTAACAAATGAAATTTCAGTGAATGTTTTTTTTTTAATAACAGGCCTAATAATTAGTTATCGAAGCTAGAAGTCTTATACTGAAGTTGATGTTTTGCAGCTTAGCTAACCAACATGGACGATGTTGCGACTTTAGAGCTTCATGTTGAGCCAAACAATATAATGATGTTATTTTATATCAATGGTGCAGAATCGTACTCGAGAATAATATTATGTAGCCTACTAACACAAAAACACGCACATAGGCTGCATACATAACACACACACACACTTGTGACGTCAACCCAGTGCTTGTGTTTCGCCAACGGCCAGCAGGGCGGCACATGCGCCACAAGTTGTGGGCGGTAACTAACAATAGCTTTTGGTCTGGGCAGAAGTCTGGACACCTTTTTGTATTCTTTTTTTTTTTTTAATATCATGTTTATCGCCCCTGGGAATTAATATACAAAAACTAGGTCATTCGGACATACCAACTTTATCCCATACTTTTTTCTCACTCTTCTAATCCGAGTCTTTTTATTTAAACTCTGATTTACTTATCTTCCCCCCCCCCCTCCCGTTAATTTTTCTATCCAACTCCAACAGTCCCAATGGGAGAGGGAAAATTCTAGAAAACAATATTTATATCGTAGGTTATAGGGTTATAGGTTATAGGGTACGGCTGCACTAAAAATCTCTGCAATAAAAAAGAAACTGAAGTGAGAAGCGAGAAATGGCGAGATGTGAGTTCTTTATTGTTTTTACATGAAATTTATTTAACTTGTGGGACGCCTCCTACTCCTCCCCATAATTATTGATCATTTAGGCGCCCAATACTATCCAGAATCGGGTTTTAGTTAATCAGTTTATGGCAAATACAAAGCATCGAATCAAAATGGTAAATAGTTTGCTTAGCATTGAATCGCCCGTAGGATTTTCAATTTTTAAAAATCTGGCACATTGATGGAAAACAAGTGACCGGAAGTCAGTATTTCACTCATTTCGTTTAATGAGGCTCCGGAATGTGGATTTCAATCTACAGTTTGATTTACATCCTGTCTTGCTGTTACCCTATGGTCAGTTGTGTAGTAACTTGCAAGCTTATACTTGTAAGTGGAAATGAAGCATACATAGAGCATTAAACTCTAATTTAGCAATGCAACCCAATAACAATCTGTTGCAATGCTCATATACACATAAGGACATAAACACTTTCCTTATTCCTAATGCGATAACAAATGCATGTAAGTACTCTCTCCTCCCGAGTGGCATTCGGGCATGGAATGATTTGCCTGAACACACTAGGAAAACCAGGCCTAACGTAACATCATTTAAAATATTAATAAAGATGCAAGACTAGACTCGGACCACGGAGGAGCGTAGAACGCAATAATCTTCTTTATAGAAGGAGCGTCTGTAATACATAAGATGAGATAAGATACATTGGCTAGTATCTAAATAGTTAAAATGAAGGGACAATAGCTCAAATAAACCCAAGTTTATTTTAATTCTTGCCTAAATTGATACAATCAATGAAAAAAAAAAGTAAAAAAAATGTATTACTTATACTGTATCCTATTTTACGATGTTTTTATCAGATTTTTTTTTTAGTTAAGATGTGTTAATTTTTTATTCTGTTATCATTGAAGTTCTGATACTATTATTACTATAATATTATGTTGCAATAACAAAATTTGAATGTAACTGTATTATTGTGCATACATGGAATGTAAACTATTTTGTCACCTGGAACTTTGGTTGTATTTTGTTTTTTGTTATTTTCGTTGATGGCTGTGATACAAAAGAACAACAACATATATATATATCTATATTGTATTTTTCATTACATTGTGTTATAGTTTTTATGTGGACATGTGAGAAGACATTTTTAATTTATTATGGCCCTGTTCAGGTCTCTTCATTTATTGTGCAGGAAACGTAACCTATATTTTTATTTTTTAGTCATTCATATTCTCTCTCTTGATTTCCGTCTCTCTTTTTATTTCTCCCTCACCCTTTCTCTCTGTCACCCTTTCTTTTTCTCATACATTCAAACTATACAGATACTTCTTCGTCTGCACATTAAAAAAAATGTTTACATTTAGAATCGAAATGTCGGGATTATTTTTTATATATCAGTGCATTTATAGCACTGAGCTATATATACAGGGAGTGCTCAGACACATAAAATAAAACAAAAAAATGCGGAGAAAATGAAGACTGTTTTATATGTATAGGTGAACTCTTGTAAGATTGATGATTTGACCCGGATAAAACTTAAACACTTTTGGGAAATGCGTAAATACCATTAGATGAAAATGAACTCTTTTACAATGTGAGGACGGCTGGTCCTGTGGTTAGTTAACCGGACTGTCAACAGAACGGCCCGGGTTCTATCCCTGCCGCCGACCAATCTCTGCCGCCAGGAGTTTCGGGCCTAGTGGACGTAATAATATTCTATCTTGAAGGAACGTCTGTAAACGTATAAGACACGAAAAAGACACTCAACATACATTTTATGAATATACTCTCGTATTCACCTTCACCTTCACCTATCCCTTAACCCGTGGGTGGGTCGTTGGGGCACCATTGTTGACTGTTAACAATATCTTGCCATTTGTTCCGTCCTGTGATGCCCTTTGGGATTCGATGAACGACAGTCCGGTCCACTCCTTGATGTTGTCTTCCCATCTCTTCTTTTGCCTGCCTCTTTTTCTTCCTCCCTGGACTGTGCCCTGCATTATAGTCTTTGAAAGACCTCCAGATCTTGCTACGTGTCCATACCATTTCAGTTTTTTCTTCTTAATTGATGTGAGAAGGTCCTCGTATGGATAATTTGGAAAGGTCAATGACATTTGCTTAAAAGTAATAATTTCTATATAATGGTATTTATTAAAAATGTAAATATTTAAAACAAGTTCATAAAGTAGCTTACATTATATAATTTTATATATCCGGGTCAAATCGGCCATCTTACTGGGGTTCACTTATCTATATATATATATAAAGATTTTTTCCGACAATTTAAGTGATTAAGCACTCCATGAATATATAGCTCAGTGATTTATAGGCTACTGATCTCGACAAAACCTACAGATATAAAAACAAATGCAATAGGCCCTCCTAATAATATAGCGTGAATGTAATTATGTATAACTTTCTTTTACTTAATGTAAGTTATAACTTTACTTTTTTAAATTTTTGAATTGACATTGTTCATATTTTGTGTCTATCATACATATGTGTAACATCTACATCAGTGGTCGGCAACCTACGGCACGCGTACCACACTTGGCGCGCAGAGCTATTTTCAATGGCGCTCACAAGACTTCCCCAAAAATGGGCTATTCAAATCTCTTGCCCGAGAAATTGAGTGCTGGGGCAGGGTGTACTTTTAGGTTGTGTTGAAACTGAGTGCTGGAGCAGGGTGTACTTTTAGGTTGTGTTGGCGCGCTGAGTGAATTTGAAATCCCACTTTGACACACTATAATCAAAAGGTTGCCGACCCCTGGGCTATATCGGAAAACCCAACGGGCACACCACGCAGTACCGACGGGGAAAAGACGTGGCTTGCCCGCTGGGAAACAAACATCCGAACACACATACGGTCGCGCACCCCAGCAACACAATTGACGCCCGCATCGTTTACTTTGTACATTACGATTTGAGGGGAGGGAGATGGAGGGGGGGCTGCGTCACGTGACTCCCACACTGTTGACATACTATGATAATTGATAATACTATATCAAACTAATGAAGACTTTTTGTTATTATTATATTACTTCTATATATCTATTCGTGTATATACTACTTTACCCCCCATATATGTTTACTTATATTGATAATGGTCGGAACAAAAAACACCACTCAAAGTTCAAATCATTTGCGCACGCAAATAACGGAAACATATCGTCCGTAAAAATTCATCCGGAGCGCACCCGGAACGACAGACAATCCGTCTGTTCTTGGTGTTATGTTATTTTGTATGTTTCTAAATTATGCTGAATTAATTAAATAATATGTGTGTTTTAATTCCATATGAAATGTGTCCTGAATGTATAGACTTAGTGATAACTGTCCTGTGTAAATATATGTTAAACAATGTGTCATCATTTGACATTTTTTTTCTGTAATCATCAAGCGTTGCAAAGGTCTATATTTCATTTATGGTCGTAGATTTAACTTTCTTCAGGCTGTAGATTTAACAACTTTCTTTAGGTTGTAGATTTAACAACTTGCTTCAGGCTGTAGATTTAACAACTTTCTTCGGGTTGTAGATTTAACAACTTTCTTCAGGTTGTAGATTTAACAACTTTCTTCAGGCTGTAGATTTAACAACTTTCTTCAGGCTGTAGATTTAACAACTTTCTTCAGATTGTAGATTTAAAGTCGTAGATTAATACGATTTTCTGCAGGTCATTTGCCTAGAATTAATGGTAACAATTTTTTTCAGGTCTTGAGTTCACTGACTTTCTCTCGGCTTCTTATCGTATATTTGTGTCCTAGGGTCCCTGGGGGAGCCTCGGTCTTCCATAGCATACCCGGCATCCTTTGATTGTAAGCCTGTTAAAAAAGACGTTCTGCGCATTGCGCTGGTCACACAATCCCATAGTATGCTAATAGTAAGCGTGTGTCACCGAAACCGCTCCTCCAATGGGGCTTAAATTATTTAAGGCCCTTCTACAAATTGCAATTTTCTCTTGAAGCCCAAGTTAATTATAATATAATAGGCCTATATAAAATAAGGTAATTCGTCAAGGCGGTCAGTCATTTTGATAGAGAATTATTCAGATACGTAAGAAAAGTCCGAGAACTTTGCTACTTAAGTTGAAACGGAACAAAGCCCAGCCTTTTGACGCTTGCACTTCAGATACCGTAAGACAAAAGAAGTTCGTCCATCTTCTCACAGCTCATCATTTGCCATTTGTAAAAGCTCACCATGTTGACATAACCCTTTCAAAACGTGTTACTGTTGTATCGTCTTATCTCCCGTGTTTCCCTCCAAGTATGCCGTTGTCTCTTCACTCTCTTATTTGTCTTCATTTTTTTCCCTCCAACCGGAAATGAAAAATTGTGTATGAAAATGTGGCCCCCCTCAAAAACAAGTTATTATAATAATCAAGAATTCAGATCTATAATATTCTTGGATACAATAATAAAAAAAGAATTTTCTGTTGTGTTTTTTTAAATCTAGTTTTGGCTTCCAAAATATGTACGGTATTCAACTTAAAATCTAGCATCTCTATTTAAAATGTTGTCACATGATTTATCATGGTACAATCGTCACTGGTTGTCACGTGAACTTGTTGATCACGAGCCAGATTGCATTCTGCAAACCAAAATATTTATACAAGTTTTTGTTTTTTAATTACATTTTTTTTTGCCTAAATTATTTTTGGCAATGATTTTATGTTTGGGAGACATTTGCAATTGTGTGAAACCTGATGATAGTAATGATTAATAATCTAACCAAAAGGATGTCCTTAATCTGTCATCCTGGTCGACACTCTAATTCTGGCCGAAATTCATTCCCGTTAAGCAAACAATCTCCTTGAGAATAGACACAGTGTTTAAAATAAAAGATAAAATTGCTCATTTTACAAAAGCTTATAAAAAAAACCCAATAAAACAACTAGGTTCTATTAGGTGATATTGTATTAAAATTGTAAAATAGCAATCTCAATGGCTAAATAAATAAAGTATATAAGGACGCCTAAATAATGTGTTCTGAGTTTTTTTCTTTATAAATGTATGTGCACGTGAGTTGTGGATGGTACCAAAGACTATAATAAACTTTAATTATTACTTATTTATTATTATCATATTATAGCCTTTGATTGTATGGATTAAAGAAAATCCTCTTTTTTTTCATTGTTTGTTTGATGCGCCAATTGTCAAGTCTTAATGAGACACGACTTTTTAAAATTTGTCAGGATTGGGTTGCCTGAACAAACATTAATAAAGATACAAGACTAGACTCGGACCACGGATGAGCGTATGGCACAATAATTTTCTTTATAGAAGAATATATAATAATATATATGATACGATATTAAAAAAGGTGATACTTCACGTCTGACGTTCACAATCCATAGTATTCTGTCAGCAAATTTTTGGGGAAATTAATCCCTACATCTTTACTTACGCGCAGTACTACCAGGAACACAGCACACGGGACATGCTTTGTTAGTAAATGAACGAATATGACAGGAAGTGTTGGTGTATATCCAACATTTTAGGTTCAACATGCATGAAAAATCATTACGCCTTGTTAATGGCGTGCTGAATCAAACATCTTCTGAATATAGTGCGACTACTTCCGGTGATGTTGTCAAGGCAAGATTGAAGGAGAAAACATTGATGACTCGCCCCTTGACCCCTTGACCCCTATTCCCTGTCAGTGTTTTGGGGCTACGGTGTCCGAGCGGCAGCGCGTTTTGGTGTCGTGTCGATAAGCCTAGGTTCGAATCCTGGTGAAGGCTGTTATTTGTTCCGGGGGGGGAGGGGTGTCACTGAGTCTACCGAGCTATGATGGATACCTGACATTTGTTGGGGCAAAGAAAAAGCTTGTCAGGACATTGCGATGGCCACACAATAATCCTAGTTTGCGGTGGCCCGAGGAAAGTGGTGAACGCTACTCCGCAGACCCAGTTGGTCAACTTAGTACGATCGGACTATCTTACTTTTAGATTACTTTTTCTCAAACCTGAATGGGTAAAATTTTGTCAACCAAAGATTTGTAGTCAAGTGATAAATCAATTTGTAATGTGAATGTTATTAAATTTACAAAATGAACTTAGTTTTGTCAGAACAAGCTCCATCTAAACAAGATTTTATGAGCAAGAAAAACCTATAAAAACCTAGACTACTTTTCTCGCCAATAGTTTTTTTTCTTTTTTTTTTAAATAGTATATTGTCAATCAATTGTAGGGGCAGTTAAATATTGAGGTTGTGTGTGTGTGTGCTGGGGCGTGGGAGACAACTCTTGTCAGACGCTTTCTTCTTCTTCTTCCTCTCTCTGTCTCTCTATCTCTGTCTCAATTAATTGAATAACATCTTTCTTCATACGATGTGAATTTGATTGGATCAATAAACTAGGTCACTTCTTACAAATGATGGCTCTTCAATTTAATGAGCTTCACGGGAAAACTCTGACAGTTGACATAAAATGAATATTTTGGGGGGCAAAGGAGTTTGACAGACGTACACACGGAGATTTAGAGAGGACAGATAGACAGAGAGATAGACAGATCAATCGACAGAAAGAGGGGACGCAGTGAGAAAGAGATAGACAGAGAGAAACATAGATAGAAAGACACAGAGAGACAAACCCCGATACAGACAGAAAAAATGACAGCAGATATTGGTGGATGTTCGTAGAGTCTGGAAGTAAACTTAAAGTCATTGTGAGAATATTACATGTGCAGTGGTGAACATAGTACTACCCAGCGGGCACTCAATGTCGTATCCACGGGGGAAAAAAAACGTGGTTTCAGCGTGATTTCGTGGTTTCCACGAATTTTTCCCTTTCGATACGACGTGGTGGGACCATACGATAGTTTTCAATTGTTTGCCCAATAGGACCGGTTTTATTCTAATAAATTGATTTAATAATAAATTGATTCATCCATTTTCACTAAATTACGGAATAGTTATGTAGTTTATTTTCTGATAAGTGAATAAAGCTATCTGCAGCCATTCAATACAAATATCGTGCCAAAGACCGACGACTACCAAGGTCAAGGTCCAGCCATCATATTCACTAGATTGGAGCATGGTGGCCGAGCGGCAGTGCGTTCGGCTGGCGTAATGAAGGTTCTGGGCTTGAGTCCTGGTGAAGGCTAGGATTTGTTCCCGGGACTCGATGGAGCCCCTGTGTTTACCCAGCCCTGGTGGTTACCTGAGATTAGTAAAGGCGGCTGGGCATTGTCCTGGCCACTCAATCCCCTAGTATGCCGTGGGCACAGGAACTGGTGAACGCTTGTTTGGTCCTAATGGTATCTTTACTTAGCATTTCGTACTCTCCGGAGGGAGAGTTTCCACTTTCCGGATGCTCATGGGCGTGACTGGCCACACTATCCCCTCAACACAATCCCGTCGGAACAAATCTATCAATAGGTATAGTATGCATATGGGTATGTAGTCATTTTTGTATTACTTATTAGTTTTTATTATTTTATTAGTTAGCTGCTCTTGGGCGCTGGTTTCATATCTCATTGGCCACATTGAACTAATCCAGGAATCGGCAACCTACAGCACGCGTGCCAGACCTGGCACGCAGGGCGGTTTTAAAAAGGCACGCGAAAGACCGTCAATTGAGGCAATGCTACTCTCTTCTACATGAAAAGAGCAGGACGACACTTAAGTCTGTTGGCACGCTGAAGGATTTAGAAATGCTTCTTTGGCACACTATTATCTAAAGGTTGAACCTGAACTAATATATCTATAGAATCTAGATCATCAAGCTATTCACAACGAAAAGTTGTGATATAGCCTAATGGACATACGATGCATTTAAATGACAGTTTTTGCCCGTTTATAAAATCATACTTAAATCACAATCACGTTCACAATCAAATTCTATACGCATGAACGTATAGAGAAAATGTCGGTCTTCTTTTATAACACTACATTGCACGAAAGCTGTTACTAGCGTCGCCAAGGCAACAAGGCTGTCGTCTTCGCTCCCTTGAAAAACTATCCTTGGAAACGAAAACAATTTTGTTGGGGAGATAATCAAGATGTAATTGAAGTTGGCACAGAAAGTGCTGGAAATAACTTTGAGCGGAAGTGACATATTGATCTATATTTGAACTCTGATAGAAACTCTCTCTCTCTTTTCTTTTCATTGTGTCTAATTATATCGTAGGTTAGTCTAATTTTACCCACTCAAATAAAACATAGAGTCTACGTCGAAAGTATGAATTATTACTACTATGTTTTTTGCATTTCTTTCCACGTTTACTAGACTAAATAGGTCTAACTGATGTTACGAAGCATATTAGTTCTGTCTCTTAGGTTTGTCTAGCTGAAGTCTAGCTCTGTTGTTTTTATTTTTCCTGCGGGTGTGTTTAGTCCATCTCCACTTTCTTTCCATGATTTGTTGTTCTATTGTTCTTTGTCCACACCTCTCCCACAGCTTGGAGTTTTCTACCTTGTTGAACCATTTTATTTTCAGTATATTACTTAGGCATCTGTTAACAAAGGTCTGGAGTCTGTTCGCCATGTTTCGGACCCATAAAGTAGGACCGTTTTATCGTTTGTGTTAAAGATCTTTATTTTAGTTTTGACAGAGATGTATGTAGATCTCCAAACCTGTTTCAGGTTGGCAAAGCCGCGGCAAAGGCCTATCGCGCCAAATTTATTCGACGTTCGATGTCCTCGTCTGCTCCTCCTGATCGATACACTGACCACACTTCCAAGGTATACAAAGTGATCCATTTGGTCTAAGCTTTGGTTTGCTACTTGTCTGTCGCCATCATTTTGGTGGTTTATTTTCAAGAATTTTGCTTTTTGATGGTTTATATTGAGCCCAAACCTACTCAATAATAATTGGTGTATCTGAAAAAAAAACGTGTTATATCTACCAACTATTTTTACTGGCATTTTCTCCAACAATATCACTAATCTCTACACCCCGAAGAAATAAAGGCAATACTCAAAAGGAATTCATCCGAAAGATGGTCTGAGCTGCAACAAAACAACCCAAAGATTGATGCTTACTACAAACTCTCCCGCCAATTTCAACACATCATCTTCAGACTAAGGACTGGTCACAACAGGCTAAAGCAACACATGTTCCGCAAACTACGAATCGGAGCAAGCGAAATGTGCCCCTGCGAAACAGCTCCCGAAAATGCGGAGCATGTCTTTCAGACCTGCCCTCAGTATCTTTCTACCCGGTCAGCCATTTGGCCCCTGGGGGCTACCTTCAACGACAAACTGTTCGGTATTTACTTACTTACTTACTGCCCGTAACGCCGTGGGCGCATAGAGAGCAACAAAGTCCTTCCATCTTTCTCTGTCACGTGCAACAATTCCAATCGTACCCCAGGAGTGACCAAATTCTTTTAATTCCTGCTCCACAGTTCTGCGCCAGGATACTTTTGGCCGACCTCTCTTACTTTTCCCTTCTGGAGTCCAGTGTAGTGCTGTCTTGCAGATGTTCCCTTCCTCTCTTCTCAATACATGGCCAATCCATCGCCAACGCCTTTTCATTATGATTGTGCCCATGTCTTCGTGGTTGGATTGGGACATTAATTCTTCGTTGGTTATTTTCTTTGGCCAAAATATTTTCAAAATCTTCCTGAGGTTTTTCGTGTGGAAAGTGGAAAGCTTCACAAGGTCCTGTTGTGTCATGCGCCAACATTCTGCACCATATAGAAGGACAGGAAGCACACAGCTGTTATATAGTTTTATTTTCGTTCTGGTACTATATGTACAGGATTTCCAGATGTTGGTCATGTTATAAAATGCAATTCTTGCTTTGTTCAGTCTGTTCTGAATACCTTCTTTGCTTCCTCCAACAAAGTCCATCTGATGCCATTGTTTCTCACTTCTGTTGTGTTTTTCATCACCCAGTCAATTAGTATGTTAAACAGTAATGCGGACATCACGCATCCCTGTCTCACCCCTGTCCTCACTTCGAACCATATGTTGCTACCTTTCATGCAGCAGCTGAAGTTGCTGTAAAAGCTCTTGATCAGCTGTACCACGTGAGCAGGTATTCCATAAGCTCTCAGAATGCGCCACAGACTGTCTCGGTGTACACTGTCGAATGCCTTTTTGAAATCAATGAAGTTGATTTAAAGTTGTCGTTGCCATTCTGTACATTGTTCTATAATGTTTCGTAGAGCAAAAATCTGTTCTGTGCAGTTCCTCCCTTTTCTAAAACCTGCTTGCTCTTTTCTAAGAATGATGTCGACAGCTTCGTAAGTCTCCCGATGATCATCTTGGCCAGTACTTTGCTTGGGATTGACAGAAGCGTAATGCCACGCCAGTTATTGCAGTCACTAAGTGCACCCTTTTTGGGGATTTTGATAATTATTCCTTTAGTCCAGTCTTCTGGTACGTATGCTTCCACCCATATTTTTCTGAAAAGTAGCTCCAATATATTAGCTGCTGTCTCTGCGTCAGACTTAAATAGTTCAGTGTTCAAGTTATCGGATCCTGGAGCTTTATTGTTTTTTTAGTGATTTAATGGCATTTACAATTTCTTCTTTTGTAGGTGGTTGTACATTGATGTCCAATTCTGTCTGTACATCCAGAATTACTGCTTCTTCCAATGGTGGTTCTCTATTAAGTATTTCGCTAAAATGTTCAGCCCATCGTTTATTTTGTTCAGCTTCATTAGTCAGCAGTTTTCCTTGTTTATCCTTAATGGGTGCATTCGGTGATGAGTGGAATTTACCACAAATCTGCCTGGTGATTTTATATAATTGACCTTGCTCTCCTTTAGCTTCAGCACTTTCTGCTTCATTTGCTAGTTCTTCAACAAATGCCCTCTTGTCTGCACGTACCATCTTCTTTACTGCCTTGTTGGCTTCTTTATATTGGTATTTGTATTTTTCTTGTAGTCTTGTTGACCTAGTGCTGTTCATTTGATTTTTTATCTTGCGTCTCTGGTCTATGGCACACCATGTAGTTGGTGTAATCCATTATTTTGTCTTTTTCTTATCTCTAAAGCCCAAGCATTTTTCTGCACTCTGTTGGTATGCAACTTTGACATTTTCATAGTATGAATTAATATTATTATTACTCTCATCATCAGAGCTTAAACTTTGTAGTGCCTGGAATCTATTCCTGGCCTGTGTGATGAAGGTGAGCTTAGTGTGAGGATCTGTTAGCTTCTGTATATTGTATCCTCGCTGTATGTCTGTCTTGTTCTGTGACCGTCTCAGTTTCACTTTTGCTATTACCAACTGATGGTCACTTCCAACATCAGCATCTCGTTTTACTTTAACATCTATCAATGATCTTCTCCATTTGGCATTTATAAGCAGATGGTCAATTTGGTTTCTATCTCTATCATTGGGCGAATACCAGGTCAACTTGTGAATCTCACGATGTGGAAACAAAGTGCCTCCTATTACCATGTTATTCGAGCTACAAAGTTCAACTAATCTTTCCCCATTTTCGTTCTTTATACCACAACCATGAGTTCCCATTGTTCGTTCGTTGCCATTGTTGTCATGTCCTACTTTTGCATTTAAGTCTCCCATTATTATCATCATGTCATGCAGTGGTGCTGATTTAACTTCAGTCTCCAATTGTTCATAAAAAAGGTCTTTTGTTTCATCCTCACTGTCGTTTGTAGGACCATAGCATTGTATGATGGTCATATTTATCTGCCTACCTCTCATTCTGATTTTAATTAGTCTACTGCTAATTGGTTTCCAGTCTATAATGCATTTTTCTGTACCTTTCCTAAGGATGATGGTGACTCCTTCTTCATGCAGGTTATCATCTTTTCCTGAATATAAAACTGTCTCTCCTGTCGAAGTTGTCATTCTTCCAGATCCCGGCCATCTAGCTTCACTGATGCCTAAAATGTGTATACCGTAGCGCCGCATCTCTGCTGTCACTTGTGCTAGTTTACCAGTTTGGTACATTGTGCGTACATTCCAAAATCCTAGTTTTGTCTTGGTTTTGGTACTCAAGATCTCTATCTTCCTGTCAGTGGCTTCCAAAGAATGGCTTTCACCACTGTCATTCATATGAGTCACTTGGGGCAACTCTAGAGGTTTATCGCCCCTGTTTATAGGTATTGACTTTGTTGCTGTTTCCGTTACCAGCTTGTTTTTCCAGGACAGAGTGGTTAACCCTGTGCCCAACCCCCAACCTGGAGGACCAGGGTACTAGCTTTAGTCTGACCCCTACCCACGCAGACCTTCCCAGCTTGGTTGAACCTGCCAGGAGTTAAAACTCCCGTTGGTATAGCTCTGGGGGTTGTCAGGGTACTCAAGCTGCCAAACCAACACCAATGTTCGGTGGACTAGAGCAACTGACAGCCACGGCGCAGTTCATTACAACTATCGGACTTGTTGTCTGAATCCTCCCAATCATAACTTTTGAGAACGAAGAAGAAGAAGAACTTATCTTATAGTCAATAACTTTTTTTTTTTTTTTTTTGTGATGAATGCGGGCGTTTTTTTTCTTTATCTCACCCAAAACATCTTTTTGTTGTTGTTTTGTTTTTCAATTTTTTCTTGAAAAAAAAAAAAGGATTAATAAAAGCATTTGTTGTTTTTTTCGCATGCAATGAAAACAATTTTCGTTCTTAGGACAGTAAGGCTATTGAGAATCAACAGATTTCTAAATATTGTTGCATTTATACATTATTATTCTTTATAGTTATCATACTACAAGTTATAGACTATTAGCCTACAATTCGAATAGGCCTACATTTTCTGTTTGATCGCCAATTCAAATGTTCTAAATTATTTATTGTAATTTATAGGCATGAGGATTGATTCATCAAATGCTCAGTGGAACCGAAAGTCAAAATTATCTTCACCTATAGCCATTCTGCTTAACTTTATCTTATACATTACAGACGCTCCTTCTATAAAGAAGATTATTGCGTCCTACGCTCATCCGTGGTCCGAGTCTAGTCTTGCATTTTTATTAATGTTTTAAATGATGTTAGGTTATTTGTTTTCCTGGTTTGTTCAGGCAACCCATTCCATGCCCGAATGCCGCTCGGGAAGAAAGAGTACTTATATGCATTTGTTCTCGCATAAGGGACAAGGAAGGTGTTTTTGTCTTTATGTTTATCTGAGCTTTGCAACAGATTGGTATTGGGTTGTATTTCTAAATTAGAGTTTAATGCCTTTTGTATTATTACTACTTTACTCTTTGCCCTTCTGTCCTCTAGTGTTTCTAGGTTCAGTGATTTGACTAATGGTGTAACTCTTGTCATCTCACAAGGAGCAATCAATAAACGTATATTGGGTCCCTATAGTTGATGTTATTCTGCTAAATTTAATTTCTGGACTCGAGTAAAAAAGCGAATGAGAATCATTAAATAATAACCAAGAAAAAAAGACGAAATCTACATAATGCTGAAAGATCAAAATTGGCAGCACTAATAGAACTAGCCTATATATAATAGTGTTATTAAATTAAATCAAACTTTTCTATTTTTTCCAAACCGAAGCGACTTTTCTTCAATAATATCTTCACTGTAATTATACTAGACTTAGGCACGATTAACAATGCACTGGTTTATATTAACATTGCTGAATATATACACAAAATAACAGGTCAAATGTATTGATATTGAGTACCGGTAGGCTACCGGCCGGTATTGTGGACATTGTCACATTGAGGTATTGACAATTGTATTGTAAACTGTAAGCAGTGTTACCTCAGCCTCACTCAGTCTCAGTGTAAGCTTGCTTATTTTGACTTTTGATTTTGAGTCTTCACTTGTCCCTTTTTTTAGTTTATTAGTTTAGTTGCTTTTTATTGATCCAGATTATGATAATTGATTATCTAAAATTTGAGGTCTTTGCTTCTGCAGATTAGTTAGTTAAGTTAGCCTTTAACTTTAGCACTTTAGCAGCACTGTTAACTTTAGCCACATCAACTGAGACTTATACTTATAATTATAAATCAATAAATGTGAGAACAAATGCATAGGCTAGGCCTATTATTTGTCATCATTCGGGCATGGAATGGGTTGTCTGAACAAACCAGGAAAACCAGTAGTAAAACATTTAACATCATTTGAAACATTAAATAACAATGCAAGACTAGGCTCGGACCACAGCCACAGCTGAGTGTTGGACGCTATAATCTTCTTTATAGAAAAAGCGTCTGTAATATATTAGATGAGAGCGTCTGTCATATATAAAGGATAAGATTTGTGTAACTCTTTGACGTCTTTGTTATTTATGATGGTGTGCATGTGCTGTACTGATTAGATTAGTGATGTGAACACACGAACGCCATTTAAATATATTACATAATTTTTTTTTTTTTTACCTCCACTATTATAAATTTGTGCTTACTTAAAGTAGCAGCACACCTAACCATTCTTCTAACTTATAAATGATGGGGTTAACAAGGACAATAATGAAAGAGAAACAAGAGTGCCACTGCTAAGAAATCTGTAGTAAAAAAGACCAATGAAATTAAAGTTGGCTTAGGATAGGCCTACTAACTAGGCTAACGCTAAGTACTGTGAGGTCTTTGTTTACATAATTAAAATATTATTTTATCTTATATATATTACAGACGCTCCTTCTAAGAAGATGGTTGTGTCCTACGCTCATCCATGGTTTGAGTCTAGTTCTGCATTTCTATTAGAGTATTAGTCATTAGTAACTATTAGTGCTTTAAATGATTTTAAGTTACTGGTTTTCCGGGTTTGTTCAGGCAACCCATTTCATCTTATACTTATATGTCACAGACACTCATTCTGGCTTATATAAGAAGATCATTGCATCCTACGCTTGGTTTGAGTCCAATTTTGCATTATGAAAAATAAGTAAATAACAGAATAAAAACCCAAACTAAAAGCATAATTGATCATATTTATAATTTTTAAATGTATTGAAGCTTGTAAAATAGTTAAAAAAGAAACATTTAAAATAAACTATTAACAAATTAAAATTCAAGCAAAAATTATTTAATAATTGACATAAAACCATTTTTTTATTTAATTCAGGATTTTTATTTAATTTAAATTGTGATTTAAATTGTTTGGTTTAAAAATTAAATCATCTCAACCCTGGTTTATTTACAAATTTTAATTTACTGGATAATGTAATATCATCAGTGAGTTAATACTTAAAATATTGCAAAAATTACTCAAACTAATGGATATCGTCAGACCTGCCAGTTTTTACACACACTTTTTCATTTTACAAAATTTTGTCATGTTTACAAAATTATGAATATATGACTAATTTGACAAAGAAAAGATGACTTTTCTGTGCCATTAAAATCAGAATTTTCTTCACAAGTCCACCTGGTGCTTCTTTGAACACTCTAGCAGAAGAATTTAGCTGCTTATAATTCTCATACACAGTAAATCCTCGTTACTTAGCGGTTTGACTTTCACGACTTTGCAGATTTTTTTCATTATGTTATATGAGAAAATATATTGCGAATTTTCCAGAAATTTCAAAAGTAGTTGCGATATATGAAGGCATTTGTGCCTGTGTACTGTATGTATATTCTGTATCTATACATTACTATAAAGGGGGGTTTGTTAACCGTACATACAGGGAGGGTTTAAAAAGTCCAAATACATGTTTTGTAAATAAATACTGTAAATATGGTGTCCTTACTTCGCAGATTTTAAAAATATAAGGCAGAAACTAGTTATGTAGACCTTCATTTAAAAAATGTACAAATATATGATTTAACTAATGTGTTTTTAGTCAATCTAGGAGTACTGTACCGGTATGTAATTTCTGGAGTATTACTAAATGGTGATGAAGTGATTATAATTTGTAACAGTACTGGCTACCAAGAGTATTACTACAACACAATTTTAGTTTGTGATTACAAAAATTCTCAGTAAAGAATGTCTGTTTCTGTTATTAAACATTTTTAAATTTAATGTATCCGGTAGACAAGATGGACCAGTGATATTTCAGTTCTAAAAATAATTTCAATTCTTATTTTTATTTTATTCGCTGTAATTAATTTCTATTCTTATTCTTATTCAAGTTCTGAAATAATTTCAATTCTTATTCTTATTCAAGTTCTGCAATAATTTCAATTCTTATTCAAGTTTTGAAATATTTTCAATTGTTATTTTCATAATCGAGGGTCGAACAGTCGAACTTCACGAATTTGAATATTCATAACAACTTTATTTCAATAAAACACTTTAAAGCTATCTTATAGATAGCTGCTGCTATCCAGTATCAACTATCAAGTTCTACATTTTTAAAATCTACATTATCTACATAAGAAATTAAAAATGAGTCAGCTGTTCATCAGACACAATGTTCCAACAGTTTGAGTTTTGAGTTATCAGTGATAAAATAAGAACAAGCTTATCACAGTTGAGCAATGTTCTTGTTTAATTTCAAAAAGACCCTCATTTCAAGGGATTTTTTCATTCTATTTCGCCTCCCAGTGGTTAACATTCCACACAGAGAAAAGATTTGTTCTACGTATGCCTGCGAAGCAGGTGCCATTAACAAATTCTCAGCGATTTTTGACAGTTTGCTGTAAGTTGCTTTTCTGTTGTGCCAGAATACCAGAGAATCCGTTGTCAAGTATTCCTGTCTGTAGTGTCTGTTATATACCGATTCAACTGACATTGTACAGTGTCCTGACTTGGTGATGAAGTTGTGGCATTTTCAACAAGCCGGGTAGCGAGACACTTGAACCTTTGTAGTGCTGGAGGAGGTGAAGATAAACCAGGTTCCAATGGAATCTCAGATGAAGATGAGGATGACTCTGAACCAATTAGTGTATAGTGTATAGATAATCATTTTTGCAGCATTTAAAAGTGGTGACAAGTCGGGTGAGAAAAGAACATCAGCAAGGCTAGGATCAAATATAGATCGAAAAAATAAACCGGCGATCATGAAGAAATGCGATGCTTTAGCGCTTTACTACAATACAAAATACGGATTTTGACGGAAATGACTGGACGAATGCGTCAACACTAAAACACGGAATTCGGCGCAAATGGCGGAACATATTCCCCGCGATATTTGTTCAATAATAATTTTCTTTCTTATTACTATTCTATTCATGAAAATTAATTTTTATTTCTATTCTATTACCATTCTCAAAATAATTTTTGTTCTTATTTTCGTTATCGTTAACGAATTTCATATAATTTTCGTTCTTATTATTATTCTCGTTAACGTAAATATCACTGAGACTGAGATGGACTATACTATAGTAAGATCCCCTTTGGTAATATTATGAGCAAATTATAATACAACAATGACGTACATGCATTTAGAAATTTATCCTATTTAAACTTCTGTTTATATAGATTATAGATTATATTATATAGACATATGATTTCAATGTAATATTTTGTAACTTATTGCTTCTTATTGTATATTAAATAATATTTGTTCATAATTTTGTCTTTTACTCTAGAGAAACTATCAAGGCTTATAATCTATATATATATAAAAAGTATGTCATCTCAAGATAACAGTTTTCTATCATTGGTTGATTCCCCTGGTAAGCATATAATACTAGTTAAGACATTCTTGATGTTCTATGAATCCTATATCAAATATTTGCTATAGAATATAGCATAATAAGTCTTTTTCTAAACCTGCAATTTCAATCTTTTAGACCTGGAATAACATTGTGTTAGATAGAATATGTAGCATGTCATTTATTTAGTAGAGGATACTTTACATACATTTCACTACACTATTGATAAATAAACTCAATTATTAATTGTTGTTTAAGATCAGACCAGTTAGTGAAATCCATGAAAACAGTTTTTAAAAAACTATTATTTTTCTGTGAATTCTTGTAAAAATGTACAGTGAAACCTAATACAGTGGTATTGGTACCTCAACTTACAAGCTTAATTAGTTCCAGAATTCTTTTTGTAACCAGGAACGGCTTCATGATAAGCAATGTCATTAGTGTCACTTCTCAGATTTAAGAATAATTGTACAGGGATATATGAGATGGTGCCATGATCTTGAGGTAGAGGGGTTTTATTTCCATTCTGAAGGTGTTGGGTTTAAATATCAATTACTCGAGTCAACGCAGATGTGATGGGTTTTTATATACTGAATATATACTTTTGTCACTTTTTGTCAATATCTTTTAGTCCCACAAGTTCGAAAGCATTCCTCTGGGAATTTGACGGGAGACCTTCGTAAGGTGAAGGACTTGGCTGCAGACTTTCACAATCTTATATTGAAATGGAACAGTTTGAATTCTCAAGGCCTGGATGTCATTACAAAGATTGCAAATTTTAAGATAGAAAAAGTGTAAGTGAATGTTTTCTTGTAGCAGGTAATAGAAAAAGTGTAAGTGAATGTTTTCTTGTAGCAGGTAATAGAAAAAGTGTAAGTGAATGTTTTCTTGTAGCAGGTAATAGAAAAAGTGTAAGTGAATGTTTTCTTGTAGCAGGTAATAGAGAAAGTGTAAGTGAATGTTTTCTTGTAGCAGGTATGCAAGTTGTTGCTTTCCCTAAAGAGTGTATTTACTGTATTATGACAGGGCTCATACTGAAGTCTGGAAACAAAGTCGTAAATGTGTCATAATTTGTCTGACCTCTTATCATTTATAATAACTCTTGCCTTTGTATTTGTAATTATATTACTCGTGCTTATCAGGTCTACAACTGAAATTGCAATGCGTTGGAAGTCATTTGAATATCAGAGTAAGCCTTCACAAAAATCTGTGGCTATTTGTGATATTCAGCAATAAAATATAAAATTTCCTACTTAAAAGAACTAATAGTACCGTAATATTCAGTCAACAAACATAATCATTATCATTACAAAAATTTTTTTCTTCCTTTGCCTTCAGTTTTAATCTAGAGGAAGTCACTCAACAAGTGCAGCCCAAATTGCCACTGGAGTTAAATCCCTTGTGTGACACTCTGTTAGGTCTTGTGGACGAAATGGTGAGCAGGAAGAGAGGGATTGGTGGTACAGATTGACATTCATCTTTTTTATAAGTATAAGTGACTGTTTTTGTTGTATTGGTGGTAGAGATTGACATTAACACTCAAACAACGGCTAACAAAGATATGGTACTCTGGTGCACCATGAAATAAACACATATAAAATGAACTTTAAAATTATTTTTTTTTGTACCAAACATCTTTTTTATATAATTAAATAGCATTTTAACATGTTTTGATAAAAAATATAACGTTTTAGTGAAATTTTAATTAAAATTGCGTTAAAAATAAATACATGAAATTGAGGGTGAACTATCGACGCCATATTGTCTTCTCGACAACAACGCGTTTCAACACACTCTGTAATTTTACGCTAAAATGGACTCCCATTCCGATTTTCAACCTGATATTCAACTGATTATGAATTCTGGATTCCAACTAATGATTCTGGTCATTCGGAAGATGATAATGATACTTTGCAGACTGATTTAAATGCATCGAACACTGACGTGTAAGTATGGCTTGTGACCTAGATTACTTTCTTTGTGTGTAACTTTACGAAATATATTTGTAAAGGCCTTTTTACAAGTATTTTTTATGTTATTTTAGGTTAACAGTGTTTTTATATTTAGACCTATTTTCTATGTAACCAATTAGTTATTAGAAAATGTTTTCACTATCGATAAAAGCGTGTTAGGCCTAAGTAAACAATATAGACCGGATCAGCTGTTTTTTGTTTACATCAAGCAGATGAGAGAAAATTTCAATTTGGCTACAGTTGAATCCTATTTATATTATTTAAATGGCTCATGAGAATTTAGAATAATTACACTATTAATAATACATACATTTAAATTGCATTTTTTATTTAGTTATTTGTAACTAATTGTGTGTAGTGTTACTTTGACTGTTGCTATTATATAAATACTTATACTATTTTTTACTCTATTACAGTTCCTATGGACCTATGGATATGGCAATGTGGACACTATGCCTGAGCAGCCTGACCCATTTCTTCCTGTGATTGTTCCTGGAATACAACTGATGTTAGAACAAGGGATGAAGCCTGGAATTTTACAATGGCCATGGCTTTTTTAGAGCTTTATTTCACTTTAGATTTGGTAACTAAAGTGTGTGAGTTTACTATTCGGCATGAGAACATGTAGGCCCTACTCCGAAAACCTAAAGGTTGGTTTGACCCAACTGTGGAGAGTTTTATAGGTTTTGTGGTCTAATTATATATGCAGATATTGTCCCTTCTCCAAATGTGGTTAGGTTCTGGTAAAAAAAAAGTAGACACAAGTGACCAATTAATTAGTAAATATAATGTTTACGGAAAAGCAATATGCATCGGAATACCATACTTTTTCATTTATTAGATATAGCTAGGGTAAATTCTTATATTTTGTTTCAAACTTGAAGGGATAAAAATCCAGATTGGGTAGAATTAAATAGACTCATTAACTTATTAAATTTGGCCAATTGAGTTAACAATACTGGATAGATTTGGGAAATATTAGCATTTTTTATCCAATACCTAGCACTGCTAAACCACCAGTTTTATTTTAAGTATGCCATGGATCCAGAATTTTAGGCTAAACCGGGCAACTGTAGAGTATATTATGACAGTGAAAAAGTTGTGAGAAGAACAAGTGTGAAATGTAAGGTGTGTGAAATATTTTGTTTCCAGAAAGGTAGGTATTGTTTGTTTGTTTACCATAAATTGCTATAAATCAATACATATCAATGAATCTTGTTTTTTAAATAAATAATGTGTTACAGTAAAAAAAAAATGTAATTTTCATTTGTGTATTTACTAGTATTCATAATTAAAAAATATCTGTAATTTTTATATATATTTAAAACAATCCGGTAACAATGCCCCCCCCCCCCCCCCCCGCGTAATTGCTAAAATGAAAAAAATTAACTGATTTTAAAAGAAGATCCATAAAAAATTTATTTCTATACATATTTACTTCAAATTTGTTTTATCTTGTGTAAAATTGATATTACTTTAATAAAATCTACATTTTGTTGACTTATGGGAGCCTAATTTCTTTTAATTATATTTGTAAATGTTGAAACTTTTTATTTTTAACTATCTAAATATAATATTTTTACCTAAATTTTCTTTCATAAATTTTTTATTCTAAAACAAATAGTATTTTTTTGCCTTATAGCATTTAAGTACATTCATTTTGAAATAAAATAAGACCAAATACTTATATTTTATTCTCATATAACTTAAAAAATCAAGTCTCAATTGCCCCCCTCCCCTACTAATTGCTAAAACACATAAAATATATTAATATTACAAAAAAATTCATAAAAAAATTATTTCTGTACATATTTACTTCAAATTTGCTTTGTCTTGTGTGAAAATGATTTTACTTTAATAAAATCTACATTTTATTTACTTATGTGTTCATACTTTTTTTTTCTTATATTTGTGAATGTTGAATATTGTAATTTTAGCTAAAAAAAAAACTTTTTTTTTCCTAAATTTTCATTCAAAATTTTTTCTATTAAAATATATTAGATATTGTTTCCAATAACATAAAGGTTCATTCATTTTCAAACAAAATGATACCACATACATATATATTTAGCCAAATACAACTTAAAAATTTTGTTACAAAGAAAAAAAATGAAAAAAACTGCAGTTGTTTGAGAGTTAATCTTTTTTATAATAAGTGAATAAGTGATTGTTTTGTTGTATTGGTGGTAGAGATTGACATTAATCTTTTTTATAATAAGTGATTGTTTTGTTGTATTGGTGGTTGAGATTGACATTCATCTTTTTTATAAGTGACTGTTTTGTTGTATATACACGTTGTTATTTTATTCTATTGGCAGCAAACAAATGAAAATAAATTTTGTTTGATGTCAGTGACTAATGTCAGTCTTAATGATTATGCATGCTTAAAAGGTCGAAGGGTAAAACATTTCCAGTCCCATTTGATCATTTGCTTGTACACAAAGATGTAGAGGATTAAATTTTATTTCATTTTCAAAAGATGTGGCGAAAAGAAAACAATGGATTGTGAATGTCAGATTTGAAAAATCCCCTATTTATAATCCGTAACTAATTGCTTGATGCAATTTTTGTTGTCTTTATAAATCTACGCATTGTGTTTTTTTAATAACCAGGCGCAACTCTTGACTAATTTATTTTATAAACAAAGCTGAATTTAACCTAATGCGATTAACAGTGTACCACTTTGAGTATTAATTATCGCCTACTCACTTTTGATGTTAAAAACGGATTCCTCATAACTAATCTTGTTGCCTTTGTATATTTCTAAAAGACCAGAACTGGTCGTCGAGGTTGAAATCTATTGTCAAACACCACCAAAAGCATGGGTTTTGCTTACAAAAATCACAATGAATTATTACCGGAAGTTCATGATCTCTTCCATTTGATCTCTTTCATCATATTATCACTTTCTTATCACATAATACTTATTTTTCCTTGTAGAGAAAAATTGTGGCTAAGCTCGAGTACAAGACAAAGATTGCTGAAAGTCTGGTGTCCTTGAAATCATTTTATAGCTCGGCAGACAGTGGCGATGTTTTGTTTCTCACCATGTCCCTGAAAGATGCAGGTATCGGATTGTTCGTATGAGATGTAGAGTTAGTTATATTTATATTAGTTGTTACTGAATTATTTTCATTGGAACAAAAAGTCTGGTAGCAGAGGAAGTGCAAATTTTATGAGAGCAATCAGTGCTGAATAAAAAAATACATTGTTTAGTATTAATAAAACTGCAAGTCACAACAGACGTTTATGGCAGGATATGACTAAAATTGAATCTAACATTGAATGAATAAAAAAAAAAGTGAATGTTCTGTTAAAGATATAAAGCATGCCTTCTAAATTCTTAACCGCTGGTTATAATCTTATGTGATTATTGGTTCCTCGAGTCATATATTTATAATTAATATGAAACACATGGAACCTGTGAAATTCATGTAAATCAACTAGTTTATCATCATGAATGAATCTATATCTCATTGATAATTGGTTTAAAAAACAACACCTAATGAGCCTGTTGTTTCTCCTATGTTACTATTGTTACAGATACTCCTTTTACACAGAAGATTATTGACACCTAAGCCAATTAGTCTAATCTTGCATTTCTCAGTGGTTGACACCTTTGCATTGTAAGGGAAATTACAATTTGAATTAGATCCCTTGTCTCATTAAAGTTTGAATGGTGGCCGAGTAGCAGCACTATTGATTGGCATACTGAAAGTCCAGGGTTTGAAACCTGTTTAAGGCTAGGATTTGTTTTCATGTCTGGAGAGTGTCCCTGAGTCTACCCAGCTCTGAAGGGTACCTGACTTTAGTTGGATTAAAAGGTATGGTAAAGGGGGCTGGGCATTGTGCTGGTCAAATGGCTAGTATTCCGTGGCCACAGTAACTGGTAAACACTGCTTCACCAGCCCTATGGATTAATTTAGTCTGATGGGAATCTGGGCTACTTTACTTACTTCTTGTCTCAATGTTTTTTTTTATTATTAATTTATATTTTTTTAATGATTTATTGTTGATTAAAACCAAATCACACTATAAATTTAGTTCTTACTACAAAAAAATGAATGTGACAATTTTCTTTCCCATAGCGAAGACTGCGAGAGAAATTTACGCGGACTATGACCAGGAAGTGAAATTCAAGACTGAACTTTGTAAACAAGTCGGCCATTCTGTTAACAGAGACATGAGTATGTTTTATACCACATGTTGGATTCATCAGCCGTACATTTCATCCAGGACCCATGATCTGCTTCAGGCTCTTTTAATTGAGACTGGCCATGTCCAGTTGTGATGATCACTCAAGGATGATCTCTGAGCAATAAAGCCTGTTATGAGATATCAACAGTCACTAAGTCCATCCTGATGCAGTCACATATCATCTGCCACCATCAAGACCATTTTATGGCAGTCAGCTACCTTCTGCCACTATCATATCCAACTTACAGACTATAGACCAACAGCATTTCCATCGGCCTCTGTCAAAATCAAACTTATTTATTTGAAGTATTATTTGTGTGAATAATTTCATTGTGCTTGTTATCTTTGCGTTAAAAATAAATATTGAATTTTTTTTTTTTTCAATGTGTCTTCCTATATTTATTATCATTGTTGCCTAATTAGAAGTACCACATTTAGTATGCCAATGATAACAAGGATGTGCCAATACCAAATTATACAATTAACATACTTTACTACATGAAAACTTGTGTATTTTACAAATTACATCTAAATGATGTTTCTAACATTTTAATTTTCTCTATGAAAAGCCAGGAGCTCACATTGGCATTTTACTTACAACTTACAGGGCTACTTCGAATTTTTTTTTATGAACGAAAATTTCTTAGTGTTTTCCAACTCTTTCCTAGCTATTAGAGCAAAATACATGATCGAAACTTTTACTTATTACTAGTGTAATTCTACTTACATATAGGGTGACATAACATAAACTGACAATAAATTTCACAATGATTTAATGATTCAATAAAATCAAAATAAATTTAGTAAAAATAATAAACTTTAATTACAAAATTCTTTATAAATGCCATTTTTTTATTTTTATACATCATTTGGTCAAAATTTCATTTCTCCTCTATGAACTCGATAGTTATCAATTCTCCCTACACTTCTGTTTTCCTTGGTTTTAGCTCTTTAAGTTAAAGCATTTACTTAGAAGGGATATGGTAGGCTTATTAATTGATCTGCCATTTCAGATGTTTTATCGGCAATGAGAAACGAGACCTGATTATCTCTATGTAATTTTCCTTTATGAAATGTATTATGAGCATTTCCGTATGCATTACACTTACACACCATATTATATGTAAAAAAAACAATTGTAATTATTGTCACAATGTCTGTTGTTAGCTCGGTGTGAGCGGTGTGGCCCTTCTAATTTCTATGTAATGCAGGCTTTGTGGATAATACTTAAGTGACTTAAGTGTTTAGGGGAAGAGGGCAGGCATCATCATGTTGACTTGGGCAAGTCGTCGGGGAAGAGGGCAGGCATCATCATGTTGACTTGGGCAAGTCATCTGAAGGTGTGTCGGGGATGAGGGCAGGCATCATCATGTTGACTTGGGCAAGTCATCTGAAGGTGTGTCCATCTGATTGTGCTCTGATTTATATTTGCTGTCACATTTAGAGACCATGCAAATTTAATCTTTAAAACGCTCCCCTAAAGGCATACATCAAAAGGGACACAAACAAAATATAATTTTAGTTAGATTATTTTTTATCAAATATAATCAAAAACAGAATCTAAAATTTAAAAATAAAGGTTAAATATTTGTGTTTTCAGGTTTTGAGGTTTCGTCTTTTAAAAATTGTTAGTAGACTTAAAAATCTGTTTTTATACTAACAAAGTGATAATATAGCGCTATTTCAAAAGAACTAGAGTGAAATACTTAAAACATTGGCCTTTCCAACGACTATTTAATCATCACGATAACTGTTTAAGTCTGTTTCAGTCCAAAGAAATTAAATCCTCATTAATAGAGCCACAGGGCTGCATTAATAGGGCCACAGGGCTGCATTAATACCTGCAAATAATTTTCTTTATTTTAAGTGCTACCATAAATGGACTCTTCATAAAGGCATTGCAATTCATTCACTGTAAATTGGAACAGCTTAGTGTAGTTTGTGTATTTAAAGACTTCAAGCCCCATTCATTTAGCAGCATCCTATTTCATTTCTGCTAAGATTGCTTTTTAATTGTAACTATATTAAAAGTACTTTTGTGTGCATTACAATAACAAAACGATTCTAGAGTCTAGTTGTTTTAAAAATTCAGAGAGATTGAAGTTCTTTAAATACCGGTACAATTCTAAAGCTTATAGAAAACATCATCTGTGCCTTGTACTTTACTTCATCTTTTTAATTAAAAAAGCAATATAGGTAGGCCTAAATTTAAGCTTTAGAAAAATATTGCTTGCCTATTTAAATTTATGAGTAAATGTATAGGCTTGATTTTTAATTCTACTATAATTAAATTAGATCTATTGAGCATTTCTAGTATTAGTAGGCACTACTGTACCCATGGGCCTCAAAGCGGCGTAGTGTGTAAACCGCCAGTAATTTCTTTGAAACACCGGCGGGCTAACGCATGGGGGACAGCCCCCGCAGCATGTCCGAGATTCATTGCACTGCCGAGAGGCCACCGGGTCTCGGTGGGGAGGAAGCAATGGATGCTGCAACCCCGTCTCACGACCCACCCGGTGCCTGGATGCCTGTGCCTATAGTATATGATTTGTGCTACCGGGTGACAATGCAGATATACGGGAGAGCCACCACGATAATGATCCTTAGGGGAACCGCAGCGAACGGTCGCTGGCCTGCGGAATCCTTCCCTTTTACATGGCACGCCACGCCTTCGGCGTGCCGTGGGGTGGCTGGATCCCGGACAGGGTTTTAAATAACCCACGTCTAAAGCGTTACGCCCCGGCTTAAGAGCTTCGGCTCGTCCGGGTTTTGAGACTTTTTACAAGTATTAGTAGGTCTATAATGCTCGACTACTGTATACCGGCATCTATAATAATATAACATATTATGAATAGCCTACTATGCTAAAAAAACTAATGTGAACTTAATAGGCTACCTATATTTTTATGCTAGTCTAGTACTTTACTTACTTACTTAGGGGAGAGTGGGGATGATTGGGCCGAGAAAATGCACATTTCATAAAAATTAATATATTACAAAAACTAAAAAAGATATCACGAAAAGGTTAGTTTTACATGAAAGTATGTTTATTTAGTTGAAAAAAACATGATTGCACAGCAAATATGGTCCACTGGTGGGTATAACTGGGCCATTGGGTGGGGATAACTGGGCTGTTTGAGTAACATTTTTTAAAAAGGCCAATAATACATTTTAATTACATGAGGTGGAAGAGTGATGATGTAAATACTATTTTTCTTTGCCAATTCTAGTGCATTGTAGGAAAGTTGGCTTTCATGGTTGTCTAAAGTCAGATTTATTGTGAAGTCTTTTGAAGGTCGTACATTTTTATTATGTGTTCTATGACTTTAATAAAGTTATCCCCAGTCATCCATCCTGATGGATGAGCAAGACCTAAAGATCCTTCTGGTGCAGCATTCAGCATATGGGCTTTCAGATTCTTACGTGGAAACAATGGTGGCAAGCTTTGACCAACTGCTGATATAACACAACACATAGTCACAAGCTCACCCCTTTCTCCTGATGTAATTTGTCCCATCTGCTTAATACCACATGGACCAACTACTTTTGGTACCTTGTGGACTGCAGTAATACTTTTTTCGTCCAGATTAAATATATGTTCTCCTGTTATTGTTATCTTTAGTTTTCTCAAGCAGGGTAAAAATTATCACCCCTGTATGTCCACTGAATGCTGTTGCTCTTGAATATGATGTAGCTTCTGGTTGTCGGATACTTAAGCGAGGATTTTGTCTCATGAAACTTATCATCCATTCTTTGCCTGCTGTTTTATTCTCGTCCTACTGAGACGGGTGTGAAATTTGGAAAGCAACATCCATCTCAGTTAAGTTTCTCAAGTTTTGAATAGTCAAGCCATAAAACATTTTTGCACAAGTATCGAGATATTCTGCCAAAAAGATTCTTCTGCTGGTGAAAATATTTGTCTATTTTGATAGTTAATTTGTAGTTCAGCTCCAGACTTTGCCTTTTCTATGTTGTGCATTAGTGTGCTCCTTGGTATTCTGTACTGTCTGGCTGCCTCCCTCACCTTCATTCCATTAGCCACTGCCTTTACTACCTTTTTCATTTCCTCTGGCAAGGTTGTCCCATGTGCTGTTCTTTTACATTTATAAAACCGAGGCATGATGCACCTAAAATATATAAATATATAAAACAGAATGTATAAGGCATATTTAAGGCTATATCAAAATATTAATACATTTTCCCTACATGTCTTGACTAAAAAAGTTTATATATGGCCTACTATATGGCCTAGATTCTATATTCTATAATAATTAAATGGCCTAGATTCTATAATAATTAATCTAATAAATAGCCGAAAAATATATTTAAAAGGATTATTAGCATTTCTATCATATATTTATATGTTTGAATGCAGAATTTAGTATGTTTTTTTATATTTGAAACATTTAGACAATAAACATTAAAGTGGCAGCATTGGGGATAATTGAGCCACTACTGGTCCAATCATCCCCACAGGGAGCAGTTGTATAGAAAGTGACCTAGATTAAAAGCTTTAACTTTAAGCTATATTATTATAAAACTAGTTTCAAAACGTCGTATGAAAAATAAGTTAACATAAACGTGTACTTACCAAAGACTAGTATTCAAATTGTGGTACTTAGAATAAGAAGAATGGGTGTGAAAATCTAGTTTTAGCGGCTTGAAAACAAAAACTGCTTGTAAAAAAGTTAGTTCTCATTAAAAGTGCGGGAAAACAGCTCTTATGTAGAGGAAACAACTTTAGTTAGTTTTTTCATTTTGTGCGGAACTGCACTGGATGTCTCGTTTGGGCTGTAGAGGGGGTGGCCCATATATCCACTATGCCCAATCATCCTCACTCTCCCCTACTTACTGCCCGTAACGCCGTGGGCGCATAGGACAGGGCAGCAACAAAGTCCTTCCATCTTTCTCTGGCACGTGCGACAATTCCAATCGTACCCAAGGAGTGACCAAATTCTTTTAATTCCTGCTCCACAGTTCTGCGCCAGGATACTTTTGGCCGACCTCTCTTTCTTTTCCCTTCTGGAGTCCAGTGTAGTGCTGTCTTGCAGATGTTCCCTTCCTCTCTTGAAAACTCTCTTCTCAACACATGGCCAATCCATCGCCAACGCTTTTTCATTATGATTGTGCCCATGTCTTCGTGGTTGGATTGGGACATTAATTCTTCGTTGGTTATTTTCTTTGGCCAAAATATTTTTCAAAATCTTCCTGAGGTTTTTCGTGTGGAAAGTGGAAAGCTTCACAAGGTCCTGTTGTGTCATGCGCCAACATTCTGCACCATATAGAAGGACAGGAAGCACACAGCTGTTATATAGTTTTATTTTCGTTCTGGTAGGCCTACTATATTGACAGGATTTCCAGATGTTGGTCATGTTGTAAAATGCAATTCTTGCTTTGTTTATGCTAGTCCAAGTCCTAATAATGCAATAAATAATATATTGAGCATGTTATCTTTTATATTTTTAAAAAGAGGCAGGACAACTATACAATAACAGGCAAGAGGCCCATATTTTTTTAAATTTATATTTTATCAGTTGGGTTACCGATTGGGTTAGATTGGTTAGAATTAGAATCAGGCAAAAAATTTGGCCGAACAGAATCAAATAGGCTAATCATCTTTTATTAATTAAATCAGTTCACAATAAGCAAATACAACATTTGTCTGCAGTGTTACTAGACATAAACTTCACAATCTACTTGATCATCTTTTTTTTTTGTTTGTTTTGTTTTCTCTTCCCTTTTTTTAAAATTGATATCTTTCTTTTTCGTTCACTCGTCTCAGCCTACATCTACAACCTACATCACATCCATATGCCATATTCAATGATATTGTTAACAGTCAATGTAATTTTCTTATTGGTTAATAAAACTGAATCATTCAGAATGCCCATCAGTTTTAATCAGCCGGGTGATGTTATTAAAAGTCGTGTGATTTTCGGACTTTCACCTTTTATGTATACAATCTTAAAAATTGGACTTTAATATTACAACAGCGTTCTCTCACTGTCATATATCTTTTAAAAGTGGCTGGACCAGTTTTTTTAAATCACGAATCACGACCTCGTAGTTGGCAACATATCGGATATTTGAATGAAGCTATAGGTTTTTCATTTTTCGCTGATCTATGTTTGTTTTGTATTATTTTTGCGCTGAGGTTTTGCTATAATATTAATATGGTAATAAAAGATGGTCGGGCTTCATATGTTTATTTCTGGCAACACTATATTGTAGTATATATTCTTCTGTTTAGGTTACTGTAGGCCTACCTAATTTGGATGTTTGTTTTTTTTTCACCTATAGCGCACCGTTGAGGGACAAATCACAAAGTGTCAAAGTAAGATTGTTTACAGATGATTGTAGGCTATACTGCTATACTATACTGAATAAATTAATAATACTGTTACTTTACAATACTGTATTATTATTATAAGTATTTATTATAGTATTTAGTATAGCCAGTATTTAACACCTTTCGACTGGCGTGACACAAAGTGGCACTGTAATATGTAGGGCTTTGCGTTATACCTGCTCTCTTCAAATGTGAATACCAAAGTCATTTTTCATTGGATGATAACCAAAATTTGGGAGCAATTAGAGGACACCTTACTGAGCAGTTTAGTATGTGTATATTTCCCATAAGTTCGACCAAAGCAGAGAAAAATGGTTTTAAGTTTGTGTCATATTTTCTGTTAAAATTCTAAGTTATTGAGAGCCAACATTTCCTAACTATACATATATTGTTAGAATCTGTATTCTTTCAGCTTTTTAGTGATATAATTTTTATGTTAGGATGTTGTGATTTCGCTTTGGTATTAAGCCACAAAAATGAAATGACGCCCGGTCTTTGCTTAGCCTTGTTATTTATATATATGCAAATCATAATTTCATGAAAAAATGTCTGTCCAATTAATAAGTACAGGGCATTCTCATGAGAGTGATGCAAAAATTATGAAAATCGTACAGAAAATAAGAAAGTTATGGCAATTTTTAATATTGGCCAATCGGCTTGTAATTTAATTTGTATAAAATATGCAAATTAGGCAATTTTTACATGCCATTTGGAGTTTTTGAGCGCACCATTGGATTCGTCATGCCTTTTTCTTTCAGGATACCAAATTTTATCAGTTTTTAATAACAAATGATGATGATAAGTAAAAAAAACTTGCTTATTTTTGTTTAAATTGAACTCCAATGAACGGTGCCATAAAATTCTTCTTGTTCTGAGCCAGAAATGTTCTAAAAATTGTCAAAATTTACGGTCTTTAGTTACACATAACTCGGTTATTATTTGTCCGATTTTTAAAAATCAAAGTGTTCTGTGATCAGCTTTCTGAGATCTATACAGAAAACACAATAATTCAAGTAGAATTTAATAAACAAAAAATAATGTGGAAATGTTTATAGCAAGGAATTTTGTAGTTTTATTTTTTCTTAAGTTGTGAAACAGTTGTAAATTTTATTTTGAAAAAATGTGAGAATCCTGATAAACAGAGTCATACTAATAAAGAAAAAGACACCTTAGGCCTATTCAGGGATGTTAAACAACTATCTTTTTTTTTTGTATGTATAGTTTTCAGTGTAGCTGCGCACACATTTTTTACGCTACATTTGAAGGAAATACTTAAAAACAAATAATATAACCTTGTTGGAATCACACAAAACAATTGAGTATATTGTTTGCAAATGGTAATTAACAAAATATTTTGTATATATTCTCTTAGCAGTGCCAGTGAAGTATGAGACAAGAAATGCTTACATATGTGGAATATGTAGAGACAAAGAATAACCTAAGCAGAATCTCAAGGCAGAATCTAATTTAACATCTTGTGAGTATTATAATTACAATTAGAAAAAGAACATGGAGCATAAAAAAATTTCAATATATATGATTAGACATTCTTGTTCTTCATTGTACTGTGGTGACCCCGTTAGACCTGAGGAAAAAGTCCACAATTTAAGGGTGATTTGATTGCAAATGCTCAAAAGTGTATTAGTATTAACTACTTATAATAATATTTTTTAACATACCGATACAAACGAGTTATAAACAAGAGTTTGATTGGAGGTAATTAGTTCAACCCTTCAGTGATGATTTGAAAGCTGGCACAGAGGGGGCGGTGATGTAGGCTTGGTTCAGTGTGTTCCACAGTACTCTAATGCAGCAGTCGGCAACCTTTTGATAACAGTGTGCCAAAGTAGGATTTCTAATTCATTAAGCATGCCAAAAGCCTCAAGGTCATCTTGCTTTAGCAGTCAACTTCTTGTTGAAGTAGAAGTCCTTGAATTGCCTTTCTTTGGTAGTCTTCCGCATGCCATTTAAAATCTGTCCCCTTGCCAAGTTTGATATGCATACCGTAGGTTGCCGATCCCTGGTCTAATGGCTGATGGAAAAAAATAATTGTAAATGGTGGTGTGTGCGTGTGGAACACGCATTTTGGGCTGATGATCTCTGGCACTGGTAGTGCAGGACACTTGCTGAAGTTGTCCTGGTTGTGTTTTAAGTGACTTTAAGATATTAGATATTCACACAAGACAGGAGTGACACAAAGATCTATTTAGTATTTAGATGTGGCAATGTACACATTTTTCTTTTAAGCTATTTAATTTAGAAATAAAAGACAAAAAAGAAACCTTCCTCTAGCAATGTTTGGCTTGTAATGATTCACATTCTATGTTCAATATTTTAAAGTACAAAAGCTTATTTTCATTCATACAGAATTTTTTTTGTTAAATATCATGTATAATAGAATTACAGGCATATATGAGAAAAGATATTTAAATGTTTGATTTGTAATGATATGTTTTTTTTTGCTTCAATTTTTCAGATTATCCTTCATACATTGGAAAAGCTCTTTCAAATGTGACATATAATGTAAAAAATTTTACTGGAGCAGTAACATAAAAAAAACTGCAGAGATGTCATTTCAATGTTCCATCTTGGAATAAAGAATGTGTATATTTAGATTATCAACTAATCTCTGGTGGAATTGTAGGCCTACAGATAAAAACCAATTTCAGTGTGGTATAGGTAGAAAATAATTATCTCCTAAAGAATCCTTTCTGAATTAAAATCTTATAAATGTGAATTATAATTAGGAACTTCTCAACATGGATGCTAAAATCAACACCAAAGAATGCATTCTGGAATAAAGCCTTTAGAGGTGGCACATGTTGAAAATAATTTTTTTGGAGTGTAAGCTTTAAAAAACATCAAAGGATGCATTCAAATGAGAAACCTTTTAAGTGTGACATATGTTTTAAAGCCTTTACTCAAAGCGGAACATTAAAAAGACACAAAAGAATCCATTCTGGAGAAAAGCCTTTTAAATGTGACATATGTTATAAAGCATTTTCTGAAAGTGGAACATTAAAAAGACACAAAAGAATCCATTCTGGACTAAAGACTTTTAAATGTGACCTGTGTGGTAGATTATTATGTCAAAAAGAAAGCTTAAAACAACATTTAAGATATCATTTATTAGAATGCCTCTTTCAATGTGTGATTTGTAATAAGAGATTTTTTAATGTTAGAAGATTAAAAATACATTTATATAATCATGCAGATACAAAACCTTTTCATTGTAAGATATGTGGCAAGGAGTTTTCTGAAAATGGAAATTTAAAAGTACACCAGAGACTCCATTCTGAACATAAGCCTTTTAAATGTGACATATGTAGTAAAGAGTTTTCTCAAAGTGAAACATTAAAAAGTCACAAAAGAATCCATTCTGGAGAAAAGTCTTTTAAATGTGACATATGTTACAAAACATTTATTAGGAAAGAAACATTAAAGAATCACAAAAGAGTTCATTCTTTAGAAAAGACTTATGCAAGTGACATATGTAATAAATCATTTTCTCAAAGTGGAGCATTAAAAATTCACAAAAGAATCCATTCTGTAGAAAAGTCTTTTAAATGTGACATATGCAGTAAATCATTTTCTCAAAGTGGACACTTAAAAAGTCACAAAAGAATCCATTCTGGAGAAAAGCCTTTTAAATGTGACATATGTTTAAAAATTTTTTCTCAAGGTGGAACATTAAAAAGACACAAACAGGTCCATTATGTAGAAAAGCTCTTTAAATGTGACATATGTTATAAAGCATTTACTGGGAAAGAAACATTAAAGAATCACAAAAGAGTTCATACTTTAGAAAAGCCTTATAGATGTGACATATGTAATAAATCATTTTCTCAAAGTGGACACTTAAAAAGTCACAAAAGAATCCATTCTGGAGAAAAGCCTTTTAAATGTGACATATGTTTAAAAAAATTTTCTCAAGATGGAACATTAAAAAGACACAAACAAGTCCATTATGTAGAAAAGCTCTTTAAATGTGACATATGTTATAAAGCATTTACTAGGAAAGCAACATTAAAGAATCACAAAAGATTTCATTCTTTAGAAAAGCCTTATAAATGTGACATATGTTTTGAAGCATTTTCTGCCAGTGGAACATTAATGAATCACAAAAAGGTCCATTCTGTAGAAAAGCCTTTTAAATTTAAATGTGACATATGTTTTAAAACATTTTCACAAAATGAAACATTAGCAAGTCACAAAAGAATACATTCTGGACTAATAACTTTTAAATGTGACCTGTGTAGTAGATTTTTTTTTCAAAAAGAAAGCTTAAAACAACATTTAAGATATCATTTATTAGAATGCCTCTTTCAATGTGTGATTTGTAATAAGAGATTTTTTACTGTTAGAAGATTACAAATACATTTATATAATTACGCAAAAACAAAACCTTTTCATTGTAAAATATGTGGCAAGGAGTTTTCTGAAAATAGTGATTTAAAAGTACACCAGAGACTCCATTCTGAACATAAGCCTTTTAAATGTGACATATGTAGTAAAAGGTTTTCTCAAAATGGAACATTAAAAAGTCACAAAAGAATTCATTCTGGACAAAAGTTTTTAAAATGTGACATATGTTTTAAAGCATTTTCTCAAAGTGGAGCATTAAATGTTCACAAACGAATCCACACTGGAGAAAAGCCTTTTAAATGTGACATATGTTATAAAGCATTTTCTGATAGTGGAACATTTAAGAATCACAAAAGAATCCATTCTGGAGAAAGGCCTTTTAAATGTGACATATGCAGTCAATCATTTTCTCAAAGTGGAAACTTAAAAAAGCACAAAATATTCTCTTCTGGAGAAAAGCCATTTAAATGTGACCTGTGTGGTAGATTATTTTGTCATAATGAAAGCTTAAAAAAACATCTAAGATATCATTTAGTAAAATGCCTCTTTCATTGTGTGATTTGTAATAAAAGATTTGTTGCCATTCAAAGTTTAAAAAATCACTTATTGGGTCATGCAGATAATAATCCATTTCAGTGTAGCATATGTTGTAAAGAATTTTCTCAAAGTAAATGTTTAAAAAAACACCTGCAAATCCATTCTAGAAAATCCTGATGAATGTGTCAAGGTAGAGAACAAAAACAAATTACAGTGGACTACTAGTGGAATGATTAGATAAGAGTTATTCATCAAAAATGTACATGTGTTAGTTAAAATCTATAAAATAATTAATATTGCACTTCTTTGTAAAATGTGACCGCTTAATAGTGCCCTGGTAGTGAATATCTCATAATGGATCTTTTGTGGCTTATTAAACCTTTCCCATGCAACTGGGTGTAATTCTTTCAATAATTTTTATCATATTTTACCATCTTCTTCTTCTATTTCTATTACTGTTATCTAGTCTGCAGAGCAGTTTGCGCTCTTGCAGTCAATGCCACTGCCAGGCAAACATATTTACATTAGTTACATGTCCTTTTTAGTTGTTCTGTATTGTTGTTTAGTGTGTTGGTAATGGTAGGTTGAGAGGGAGTAGTGTGTGCCTCAGGTTGATTAGCTTAGGACAATCAAGTAGGAAGTGGTCTACAGTTTCTTGTGGGGAGTGGCAGTGACTGCAATGGGGTGTGTATTGGGTTATGTCCTGTTCTTAACTGTATTTTGACACGCCTGTCCTTCATAAGAAATCCCAAGATGAGTTATCACTTCATATTACAAAGGCGATATATCAGTGGTCATCTATGCACTGTCATTGTCATATATGCCGCAATAGATAATTTTAGTATTGCACTGGTCAAGTCGCTTTGATATACTTTTCAAGTATTAACTCAATAATAATGTTAAATGACAAGCCAGCTTTTGTTATCTTTTGTAGATAATTATTAAGAAGTAGATAGTAGATGACTAGAATAATGAGTACCGAATTGTAGACTGTATTATTTATTTGGCTAGAGCCCCCATTCAGTTGTTAAAATATTGATTTATTACGTTGTCTTGTAGTTATATAATTACTGCTTCAATTGGTAATATCATTATTAGTTCATTTTGATATTAATTTCGAGTAGTCTAGGTTGGTCCAAGTTCAAAATATCCCCTGGCAATCTATATAACATTGATTAGAGTTTATTTGATTTACTCAGGTGTATATTTATGTTGGCTCAATTACACAGCAAGCATCGTGTTGTTATTGTCTAGTGTTGGCAATTACTATTGTAGTATAAATAAAACACACAATACTGGAACGTGAAGAATTGAAATAAATCGAGTTTTGTAAACAAACAAATTATTGCTTTATTCACAGAATCATCATTTAAAATCCAAATAGAAGAAAGATATTTACACAAGTGGTTAAGAATAGCACATATTCCGTAGAATGGATAAGACATATATTCAATAAGCTATGAATAGCATTGCAACTACTGGTAAAACAATATTGAATTCTTTGCAGTATAAATCCGTAAGAATTATATCTCGGAGTCTCAGAGCATTAAAAAATATGATCATTACTTGTCGATAGATGCCAAAGAACTGATGTAATCTTGGACTGATTCTCATGGGTCCATGATTATGATATGGGTCGATACGATACCATAACCGAATACAAGAGAATACATTACTCATTACATTATGGCTGATGTAAACAGATAATATATAATAAAATACTAGCATGCGATGGAATATTCGAGTATCACCGACAACAATGTTAAGATAGTCCATGTTGTCTGACGTAGTTGGGAATAACCCTAAGTCTTAGCTGATGAAACAATTTCTAACATTTCTATTCCAACTATTAGGAACGATTAATATTCATTTAATTATGGTACAAGGCATACATTTACGTTTCATAACAACTGGAATATAGTGCATTGTTCTTTGCAGGGGGGGGCGGTGAACTTTATGTTGTCTTGTTTGTTGGGCTTGTTTATTTCTTTGTACAGTTTTGTTCTAATTGTTCACTGTACTGTACCCATTGATTTAGACATTTTTATTTTAAAGTTGTTTTTTTTAGCATGCTGCATACTGTATCATAGTGATTTTACTAATTGCCTTATATGTGTACTCTAGCAAGTTGTAATTATGTCCTTGTAGGACTACTTAATATGTATAGGCCTATCAATAATATCATTGATATCACACTTGTATACGTATTTCTAAAATGTATGTTGAACCAAATTAAGTTAAGAAATAGAATCCTAAATGTTGGTTATGAATTTGTTTTTTTCCTAACCATAATGTATGTATAAATAAATCTCTCTATCTAAACCTGTTTGGGTTCTGACTTAAATTTAATTATAATATAGACCTAATTGTTTTGTTTTTTATGTTTGTGTTTAACATAATATATATAGTTCCTTTAATTCTTAGCTAAACGTTAGTTCTTAGTATGTCTGCTTATTTGCTCATTCAACTCACTGGCATATATTTACATTAAAGATAATGACACCAATCAAATAATTTTAAACCAAAATGATATTACACATTTTGTTTGATCTAGATCTAGCTTGGTACGTGTCCTAATTGATCTATATGTCTTAGTGGAGAAATATTGCAACTTGGCAGGGCTATGTGGCTGATGTTAACAATCTATGAGAAGAAAAACAATTTTGTGGAATGATGCAAAAATTTAAATGCCCCTTAACAAATTTATAAATTGAAATCTTTTGAAGATTTTGTTTTTTATAAAGCTAAACTGAAGAAAGACAAAATTATAAAACTACGATCTTAAATAACTACTGTAATAGTAAGTAGGCCTATGTCAAATTCTTAAAAAAGATATTGAATTTATTAATTTTTAAAAGTTAACGTTACTTTTTTCAAGTCTTATTGTCCCATTTGTTAGAAATGATCTTCTCAAAAAGTAAGCCAATCGCTTTTGGAGAGGAAAAGTTTGTTTGTTTTTTTATAAAGAAAATTAAAACAAATAGGCTACTGGGTAGAGCCAATTATTTTCTCCTATATAATTCCGTTTTTCTTCTTTACAAATTGTAACAATAGGTGTCTTAAAAAATTACTCATTTAAAAAAATTAATATTGAGCTGATTTAATTTATACTTATACATTCATTTATTGGGCACGGTAGCCGAATGACAGTGCGTTCGACTGGCGATCCGAAGGTCCTGGGTTCGCATCCTTGTGGAGCCAGGATTTTTCCCCAGGACAAAAAATTGAGTCTACCCAGCTCTGATGGGTACCTGACCTTAGTTGGGGTAAAGTGAAGGCGGCTGTACATTGTGCTGGCCACACAATCACCTAGTATGCCATGGCCACAGAAACTGGTGAACTACCGCACTTAAAATACAGATAGGGCCTAACTTAAAATACAGATAGGCCTTACTGTCTAGGTTTTAGAGTCAAATATAGATCATAATAGATGTAGCATCAACTTTCTATATATAAGCTACCGGTATTAGTTGAAGGCCTACTGGTATAGACCTATAATCTTTTATTATAGCTTAGACAAGTTGAAATAGAGCAATTATTGGGGAGATGGGGGTTGTGTAAAGTGTAATAAGTGTGTTTGTGGAGGGAAATATTGTGCGGCAGGAAGGCAATAGAAGGTTTATTCTGATTAAGGATCTTATCTTTTTTTTAAATACCAAAACCTAGTTTCTTCAACCCCCCGAGTCCCAAGCGTGTGAAAAAAAGAGTTGCAGCTAGATTTGCTTGTGTTTATTATAATTCTATTAATTAGTCGATATTCTAGCCTACATTTCTTATTTTCCACTTCTGGGGACGTCCATTAATTACGTCAACAAAATAGGGGGGAGGGGGGTCTAAAAAAGTTTGACAATTGTTGACATGGGGGAGGGGGGAGGTCAAGAAAAGTTGACGTCAACAATGTTACTTTTTATGAAATAAATAATAATAAAATTTATTACAAAATTATACATTTGCCATGTTTCACTTAGGGGACGTCCATTAATTATGTCAACAATTTTTTGACGATTTTTACCTCCCCCCCTCCCCCTTGTCAACAACTGTCAAACTTTCAGAGACCCCCCCCCCCTATATAATTACGTCAACAATTGGTTACCCCCCCCCCCCCCCCTAAAAACAAGTAATACAATTTTAGACGCTTGCTTTTATGTTAAAAATAGATTTAAAATGGAAAGGTCTATACTATAATTAATTTTATTGTAATACATTTTAAAACTTGTTAAAATATGTCTAATTGACTATAATTCTCATATGTTTACTATTGTTCTTTTCATATACATATTTAATTATGTCTAATTCTACATTTCACTTTTGTTACAATATTAATTGTCAAATATTGTAGGGGGAAATTGTGCACCACTTGTGAATTAGCTTTCTATTTTAACTTGGGATGTTAACCGAAAACCGGAATACCGGATTCCAGTTTTGAAACCGAAAACCGGCTTTGATTTCCAAAACCAGATTTCGGTTTCTTGGTTGGGAGGTAGGCCTAATCATTATTTCAAGTAGCACTGCCTTTTTAATAAATAGGCCTAATGTTGGATTCACACAAAACCATTCTTGCAATGCCTTGCTACACTATTTAGTCTTAGATATTGTGTTTCATTTTTCCAAATACCAACTATGGCTTGCGATAAAAACAACATCAAACCAAATATTAATTTACAGTTAAAATCCTTTGTGTCGGAAAATTTTGAAAAAACGTCTTTAACGATGGCTCGTTGTAAACTATGTTTCCAACAGATAAGCAGGAGCGGTGGCAGTACCACTGGACTGCGTACGCATCTGCGTACTAAGCATCCTGGATTAACATCGTCATCCTCTTCATATGCTTTTAAATATCATGGTCAATGATAATCGCAAATTTGTTTATCACCATTATCACTATTATCGGTTTTAATCGATTAGCCCAGATTTTTTTTAGTTCTAAAGAATTTTATGGTAAAGTGTACAAAATCATATTGTGTTCAAAGAAATCAACCTCTTGAATGCCCTGCAAACACTAATTAAATTTAAACTATTTTTCAAATATACCTACAAAACTACGCACATTTGCCACAGATTACATACACACGGTAGTTACCTTCCCTGTCCCTGCACTATTTCCCCCCCCCCCCCCCCCACACACACACACCTTCCAATACTGGTGACGCCACTGATACTAATACATTTTTATCTCATTAAATTTTTCCAGAAAATTATAAATGAAAACGTAAAAATTACTAAATATGTAGCCTAATCGACCTAATTTTAATGTTTCACCTATTATAACGTAGCCAAAATATATTAGTTTATGTATCAGAATTAGGGATATTAAAAGAAAATAAGGTAGGCCAAGTATTTCGTACTTCATTGGGTGGGCCAAGAATTATTTTTTTCTGAAGGAAATATTTTTTAAATAACCATGTTGGATTCACAAAATTCACTTCATTCAATGCCTTGTAAACATAAGTTATAGTCTCGGCGAGGGCCTATTATTGTTTTTAGTTCTATTGTCAATCCCAGCCATTGCTTACATGGCTTATATATTACGAACCGCCAGACTCTGGCACCTAGCCTAATTTAGATGTACTGAGCGGAAAATAAAACTGGGTTTCTGAACGTTCTCTGCAGACAGTTTGTTGGTGTGTTTGTGTTCCTTTGTTATTCCAGCCACCATATCTCGCTAGACTATGGTTGCCAGACGTCCGGCAAAAGGAGGACATGTCCTCCTATTTAGACTCTTGTCCTCCGTCCGGCAGGCAAAGCACAATACCTTTAAAATGTCCAGCATTTGTGATATTTTATGTTTTGTAGGCATAAGGACAAATAAATTTTATAATTAGTATTAACCTGTTAAGAATATAATTAATAAACAGGTGAAGACTCACCTGTTTATTATTGACTCCTAGCCCACTTACATTTTTAAACATTTGTCTGTTATTGTTATCATCGTTAATTGTAATTGTAATTGTAAATGTAATTGTTAAGCGCATAGAACTGATTGCGGGATATGCGCTATATAAGCTTCATTATTATTATTATTTATTATTAACATTTGTACAAGAAAAGAATTATCTGTTTTTTTAGAAGGCTCATGCATGAGCTTTAAAGTTGCCCAACCAAATGCACGCTGCCTTTCAGCCACATTGAATTTATATGTTATTTTTAACAAAACTGTTTCTTGCTCAGTTTACCAATACACATTTAAACTTAGTGGCAGCTCTAAAATTATACTGATTGCGGGCTAAATGCGAAACTATGCAATTGAAACACAATGTCCTCCTCTTTGTCTCTCGGTGTCCTTCTTTTGACACCCATGTGTCTGGCAACCCTACGCTAGACAGCGAAGGTGAGGTTTTCTACAATTGGTCGGTCACTTTGCCTTGCTAACAATTGCATTAGTTTCCACCCTTACATAGATATACAAACTAGCAAGATGGACACAAAAAGGACATATCAAATGTAGTTTCCATAATTTTTATATATGTATTAACTTAAAACTATGTTGTTAATGTTATCTATGTAAGTTGAAAAGGACAAACGTATAGTTTAGTACTAAATTTGTATCATTATTTACTTCATAAAAAGTAACATTGTTGACGTCAACTTTTCTTGACCTCCCCCCCTCCCCCATGTCAACAATTGTCAAACTTTTTCAGACCCCCCCTCCCCCCTATTTTGTTGACGTAATTAATGGACGTCCCCTTACTAAGATAACATGCAAAAATATGGCTTTACGTTAATACACATATAACTAAGCTTACAGTTGACATGTCCTTTGTGTGTTTATCTTGTAAGTTTGTAGATCTATGTATGGGTGGAAACTAATGCAGTTGTTAGCAAGGCAGTGTGAACGACTAAAATTGTAGAAAACAACATCGCTTTAATTAAATCCGCAATCCGTATAATTTTATTACAACATATAAATTCACTGTAGGCTGATGGGCAGCTTGCATTTGGTTGGGCAAGTTTAAAGCTCATGCAAGAGTCTTTAAAAAAAAGGATAATTCTTTTCTTGCACAAATCATCACCTGTTCATCAATTATATTCTTAATATGTTAATACTATTTTTCAAAATGTATTTGTCTTAATGTTTAAAAAACAAAATAGTAAAAAATAGCCGGACATTTTAAAGATTTTGCCTGCCGGACGGAGGACATGAGTCTAGAGAGAAGGACATGTCTTTCTTTTGCCTGACGTCTGGCAACCCTATTCTAGCTAGACATGGTGGCTGGAATAACAAAGGAACACAAACACACCAACAAACTGTCTGCAGAGTACGTTCAGAAACCCAGTTTTTTTGCCGCTCAGTACATCTAAATTAAGCGCCAGAGACTGGCGTTCGTTATGTAAGCCATGTACGCGATGGCTGGGATTGACAAACGAACTAAAAACAACAATAGGTCCTCTCAGAGACTTTAAGTAATATTTGCACAACATTGAATGAAGTGTATTGTGTGAATCTCCAACATGGTTATTTTAAAATATTTCCTTCAGAAAAATAATTCGTGGCCCACCACATGAAGTACGAAATACACCACTACGAAATACTTAGCCTACCTTATTTCCTTTTAATAAATATAATATACCAGTACATCAGCTCTACATAGACTACAAAATGGCTTATGATAGTGTTAATAGAAAATATATATATGAAACACTGGAGTTCTTTGGGATCCCTAATAAGCTAACTAGACTAATATGTATGACACTATGTAAATCTAGGAGTAAAGTCAAGGCTCAGGGAGAATACTCGCGTGAATTCCCAATTCAACAAGGACTACGACAAGGAGACTCACTATTGTGCATGCTATTTAACCTAGTATTAGAGAGAGTCATTAGAAACATTAATGTAGACACTAGAGCAGGGGTCGGGAACCTTTTTGTCTGAGAGAGCCATGGACACCACATATTTTGAAAAGTATATCCTTGAGAGCCATACATTATGTTTAAAACTGAAAATTCAAGTAAATGTGTGCATTTTGTGTAATTTCAACACTAAAAGTACAATAACTATGTCTCCAAATTCTCCTGATGCAGAGCTGCCGTAGACTTTAGCTCATTTCTAGAATGAAATATTGATATGCATTTAATTATTTTAATTTGTAGATCAAAAAATCTAAAAAAAAACATTTTTTGAATAATCGAACATTTTTCTGCGAGCCAGATGCAGCCATCAAAAGAGCTACATCTGGCTCGCGAGCCATGGGTTCCCGACCCCTGCACTAGAGGGACGATAACATACTATTTCAATAGAGAAGCCCCCAACATACACCCCAGTGGAACCCTATATAGCCAACCTCTACAGTACCTAGCGTATGCTGATGATATAGCCTTACTTGGAAATAATAAAAATGCCATTCAACAAGCTCTTTCAGAGCTTGTAGATGCCTCCAAGCTGGCAGGACTTGAGATCAATGACCACAAAACAAAGTACATGGTACTGATGAGGGATGATACAAAGGAAGAAGATAAGGAAGACTTCAAAACCAAGAATCGCACATTTGAAAGAGTAGATACTTTCAAATACTTAGGGTCAAGCCTTAATGAAAGGAATGAGATACTACCTGAAATAAAAGAAAGAATAGCTGCAGGAAATCGTGCCTATTTCAGCTTCCAAAATGTATTCCGCAACAAAAATATCTCAAAAAGAACAAAGAAGGTGATGTACAAAACCATAATAAGACCAGTGGTGATGTATAGCAGTAAAACATAGACAATGACAAAATCCATTGAGACCTTGCGTAATACCTGGGAAAGAAAAGTGCTGCGGAGGATCTATGGAGCTGTACAAGACACAGATGGCTGCCATGGAGGTCAAGAACAAACTAAGAACTGTACACCCTGTACGAGGATCCAACGGTGGTAGCCGAGATAAAGAAGGGCAGACTGAGGTGGGCAGGCCACGTGGAAAGAATGACAGACGGCAGAGCAGCCAGAACAGCACATCACCAGAGACCAAGAGGAAAGAGGCTTAAGGGGAGACCAAGACAAAGATGGCTCGAAGCTATAGAGTCAGATCTACAAAATCTTAGTGTGCGGGCTTGGCGAAGGAAGGCCCGAGATAGGCCCGAATGGAAGGAGGTGGTGGAGCAGGCCAAATCCCTTCATGGGCTGTAGCGCCATAGGGATGGATGGATGAATTCTAATAGGCTATATAGACAGATAGGTTTGCTGACTACGTTATAATAGGTGAAACATTAAAATTAGGTCGATTAGGCTACATAGTTCTATTTAGTAATTTTTACGTTTTAATTTTTAATTTTCTGTAAAAATTGTATGAGATAAAAATGTATTAGTATCAGTGGCGTCGCCAGGATTGCAAGGTGTGGGTGGCAAATAGTGCAAGGTATGAGAGGTAGGGGATAGGGAAGGCAACTACAGTGTGTATATATAATGTGTGTGTGTGGACAATAATACAAGAAGGAATAGTGAACATAATATGGTTAAAATAGAAGGCTATAATTAACAACTGGTGCACAATTTCCCCTACACTATTTAACAATTAACATTGTACCAAAAGCTCATTAGTGGAACGTAAAATTAGAAAAAATGTAATATTTATATGAAAAGAAATATAGTAAATATAGTAAACAAAAATGAAAGAAATATTGTTAAGATCCTCGGATTGGAAAAAAATGTGGGAGGGGCGAGTGAGGGGGGTAAGAACCATGTTACACCCCCCTTTTGTGGCTACGCCTATGAAAGTTATAGTCCTTTTGAAATCTTTTAACAAGTTTTAAAATGTATTACAATTAAGTATAGTATATAGAGTAAAAACCTTTCCGTTTCAAATCTATTTTAAACATAAAAGCAAGCGTCTAAAAATGTGTTTCTTGTCTAACCAATTGTTGACGTAATTATATAGGGGGGGGGTCTCTGAAAGTTTGACAGTTAGTTGTTGACAAGGGGGAGGGAGGAGGTAAAAATCGCCAAAAAATTGCAGCATGGCGACCCCCCTCCCCCCTCTTTTGTTGACGTAATTAATGGACGTCCCCCTACCAGTACCAGGGGCGTATTTAGGCATGTTCCATTGGAACAGGGGCCCCCACACAAAAGGGGCCCACACATATCTCAAAAATAATTATTTTTAGTGACATCTGCGTTCTTTCGTTGAAAATGTAAAATAAAATTCATTTATTCCCTTACAATTTTAAGCGCTCCAGTCAAACCAAGCTAAGCGCAACATAAATTTATGATTTTACAGAATGCAACAAGAATTATCGGCACATTTCTGAGGTATGTGGAAGGCAGGGGCGAGGCCACGATGGACTAGAGACCCCCCCCCCCCACACACACATAAATTTGAAAACAGGGCCCCCCAATCATAAATACGGCCCTGCCATGCCTACATCAATAAAGACGCACAAAAGACTGGCGTTATTAGTGAGCCAGTAAGCGATAGTTGGGATCAGTGGCGTATTTAGGCATGTTCCATTAGAACATGAGCCCCCACATAAAAGGGGCCCCCACACATCACAAAAAAAAAAGTTCTAGTGACATCCCCATTCTTTCGTTGAAAATGTAAAATAAAATTCAATTATTCCCCTAAAATTTAAAGCGCCCCAGTCCAACCCAGCTAAGTGCAACATAAAATTTATGTTTTTACAGAATGTAACATGAATTATCGGCCCTTTTCTGAGTTATGTGGAAGGCAGGGGCGAGGCACGAGAGCCCCCACTTAAATTTGGGAACAGGGCCCCCACAATCCTAAATTCGGCCCTGGTTGTGATATGAAATATAAGGCCTATAGAGCTAGGCCCTT
>OX421495.1:50638202-50820702 GCA_949126835.1 Anisus vortex | reverse complement strand
GAAAATAAATATCAACACCTAACAAATAGTAGCCATGACTAAAATAACTAAATTTAAAAAGAATATTGCAGAAATTTGATAAGAAATGTGTAATACTTATACTACTGATAATAATAATGGTTATTTTTATAGCGCTTCTATCAATGCTATTAAATTTAGCAAGCTCAGAGTGCTCTTGGTATAAATTGCAGTGGCAGTTGTATTGGTATGTCTGGCACACAGCCACAAGCTAAATAGAAAGGTCTTTAAACTCTTTAAAAGACTCTTTTTGTCTCCGAATCTCTCAGTGTCTGAGGCAAGCTGTTCCATATAGAAGGCGCCACGGATTCAAATGAGCGCACTGCGAAGTAATAATAATAATAATAATAATGATGCTTATATGGTGCATATTCCGTTGATAACAGGTCTATGCGCTTAAACGACAGTTACGTAATACAGCCAAAGAACAACAGACGAAAATGAAAATATGTATACGCAAATATTGCTAACGAAATAGGTGAGTCTTCAGTCGGCTTCTGAAGGTGTCGAAGCTAGGGCTCTGGTGAAGCTGTAGTGGGAGGTGATTCCAGGCGGACGGTCCCGCGTAGGAGAAAGCACGTTCGCCAGCAGACACTAGCCTCACACGAGGGATCCGCAGAGTAAGCGCATCAGAAGCTGAGCGGAGTGGGCGGGATTTGGTGTAGACTGTAGAGCTCAAGACAGGCGCAAAGGTAATCCGGGGCAGAGTTATTCAGACACTTATAGCGGTGAGATCTTATACGAGATCCGAATAAGTACTTCTTATTGTGTCCAGCCACACAGGGAATTTTAAGAAGTGACTGTGATGAGGAGCGCAGTTCCCTTGATGGCTCATGTTTTGATACAAGTTCTCGAATAGGAAGGAGCAGTGTCATTTATGCATCCGTACGTAACGGGTCATAATTTTGTGATTAATGGGCTTCTTTACACATAATTTACAGGTAGCCAGTGGAGAACCCGTTTAAACTGGAGAGATATGATCCTGCCTCCTTTACCCGCGAAACAATGCGCGTAACAGCATTCTGCATCCTCTGGAGTCTTTGCAGCTGAACAAATAGACAAAGAAATATACAAACAAACAATTAGACAAACAATGAAACAGGCTAACACAAAGACCAAAAACAAAGAGAAAACAAAGTATTAAAAAAAACAATATTAAAAGTATACTTCCACCACCTCCTCCGCACACACAAAAACACACACACACACACAATAGAGGGAGGGTGTAAGTGTGTCTGTGTGTGAGTGTGTGTTCGAGTGTGTGTGGTGGGGCTGCAGAGAGCAGACACTAAGGGAGTCCAGTAAGAAACAATTTAACTCTGAGCTCGATGAGTTTCACTTTCTGGCCCTTGTCAAATCTCTTCTCCAGCCGTTGTGGACAGCCATCTTGGATTTCCCAGACAGAATCCCTTACATCCAGGAAAAAGCAAAAGTGACGAATTTAAACGTACTTCTCTCCTCTCCCCTCTCCCTTCCCTTATCTCTCTCTCTCTCTCTCTCTCTCTCTCTCTCTCTCTCTCTCTCTCTCTCTCTCTCTCTCTCTCTCTCTCTCTCTCTCTCTCTCTCTCTCTGTTGTAAGAAATTTATCTTCTACGAGGGACAAAACCTTTTTTTGTTGAGTGTGTTTTTATTTATATTTTTGGTTGTTGTCATCCTTTTTCTCTCTCTCCTCTCCTCATCAGTTCTCTTCTCGTTAACTTCATCTCATCCATTACTCTCCTCTCTTGGCTCTACCCCGGGTCCCTCTCTCACTCTCACTCTCTCTCAAAGATAAGATTTCCAGCGTTTCCGGAGTAAGGGCGGACATTTAATTTACTATCCGCATCAAGGTTTAAGGACTCCTCAGAGATTTCGGCCGAGGCGGGTCCTCAGAGAGAGGGCGAGGACGATGCGCGCGCACACCGGAATGATGTAAACAGTGAGCATCACTCATTGTTGATTGGTCGAACGTAAATGAAATTACTTTGAGGTGAAACTTCCGTTTTATCAAACCTTTTTTTTCGCCTTCTAAATTTTTCTTTTTTTTTCTAAAATTTTCGATTCTAGAGACAATGGTGGATGAAATCAAAGATATTTTATTTTAAACTTTAAAAAAAAAGGATAAATTGAATTAAATGGCCAGAGAAAGTTAAGAAAAAAAAAAAGGTTTTGTGTTTCATTTTGCGTCGTCTGCTTCTTTTTTTTTTTTTTTGAGTCTGCTCTTGTTGAAGTAACGAATCGGTTACGGCCCCTTGGAAAGGTTAGGTACGCTTTGATTGGATAAGCCCGAACGTGGTGATATTACTACGCCCCGGAATCGCACTATTTCAAACTAGCTATTTGGAAAGATAGATCTGTTTGGGGCTTCAGCAGAATGCTAGGGTTCAAGTCTTCCATTTGTTTTTAATATTAAACGTTAATACTACTAAAGTATTTCTAAACATCAAAAAAAGTATATTGTTATGAACCTCCTTCCTCCTCAAGCGTATGTAAGATATGTTTGATTATGTTCCTTGTTTTGTCTCTGTGTGTTTTTTTTCGTCAAAGTAAAGTACCCTTCGGACCATAGGGCCGGTGAAGCAGCAGTTTTTGTGGCCATGGCATACTAGACACTGTGTGGCCAGCACAATGCCCAGCTGCCTTTACTTTACCCCAAACTAATGTCAGGTACCCATCAGAGCTGGGTAGACTCAAGGGACACCCTCAAGTCCCTGGTAAAATATCCTAGCCAGCACCAGGATTCGAACCCATGCTTCGTCAAAGTACAGATATAAGTCCTCAAAAAATTATATTATGTAACGATGTAAGGGGTGTATCAGGGCAGGGGATTGGGGCACCAAGATCCTGTCCGAGACAATCCAATCCGCAAAAAGGCGATGGTACAGAAGACATAATTTTATTTGAGTTATTTCTCATATGGTACGAAATCGGAATTTGTCATTTCGGTTTTTTGTGCATACCGGAATGAAACAAATAGATTTAAAACTTTAAACAAACAATGGGAAAGCCGCTCCAGGTGTCTCCAAATTTGTCTCATCATGCTGGTGTCTGCTTCAAGTTCTCGTCTCCAGGTCATTTCTGGTTTGCCTCTTTTTTTTCATCTTGCCTTTCGGGTTCCTGGTGAAGACATGTCTTGTGATGCTGGTTGTAGGCTTTATTAGTGTATGGCCTATCCTTCTCCATCTTCTTTGGCTGACTACCTCTTCGATTGGTTCCTGCAGGCTGCATTTGCCAGATCTCTTTATTGCTGATGTCATTGGGCCAGTGCATCTTGAGACTCCTTCTGTCTCTCCTCTACCCCCTCCTTCCCCTCCTTCTCTCTCTATATATAATAAACAATATTTACAATATAAAACTAAAACTTTCCATCTCGTACTACGTCACGGAGCAAGGTGGCCGTGCGGCAGCGAGTTCGACTGGAGTACCGAAGGGTTCAAATCCTGGTGAAGACTAGCATTTGTTTCCCTGGATCGGAGTGTGTCTCTGAGTCTACTCAACTCTGATGGGCACCTGGGATGAAGTAAAGGCGGTTGGGCAGTGTGCTGGCCACACAATCCTCGTGTATGCCGTGGCCAAAGAAACTGTTGAATGCTGCTCCACCGGCCGAAGGGTGCTTTACTCTTACTTTACTTACTACATATGTCAGTGGTATTAATTTATTATTTTTTATTTTTATGTTTTATTAATAAATTACTTTGGGAAGTAAAATGGCGATATATTTTTTTAATGGTACCGCTTAAAATCACATGAAAGTCACATGGCTGTATGAATATATATAGGTCAGTTGCCTAATAAAATACTGTAAGACTTCTCTAATTGTGTTTTCTGCCGCCCACATAAACAAATAAAATCAATGTTTACTTTTAGGGAAAGAAAAACGACCTGGATCACTATCACGTTGAAATCTTAGTTCTATTGAAACATCCACATCGCGCCCTCCGCCCTTCTTACTCCCCACACACACACTCACGCCCCCACGTCCTCATCCCTACTTCCCAATCCACTCCCGAAAACCCCCCACCTTCACCCCCAAGACGCGCACCCACACTTGCTGTAGCTACCATCGCGTACCAAATGACTGTCGGTCTGCCCAAGTCCCCTCCCTCCCTCCCTCCTCCCCTCCCCCTCACCACCCCCCTGAGGCTACCACGAGCCCTAGCTGATGCTTGCAGACCCGATGATGCAGGATTTAATTGAATGACCTCAAAACTCGTCCCTGGTAGTGGCCGAACTGATGGGCCCAGGCCAACCTTCTTAGGTTGTGTGTGTGTGTAGGTTTTTTTTTTAAGTTGCGTCAGAGATACGGACTAGTCCATCCTTTTTTTCAAGAAAAGGGCTAAGGGGGGAAATATAGAAAAGTTAAGGGGAAAAAAAGCCTAGAGAGAGAAAAAAGAACACTGTGGAGACTTAAGCAGAACGTTAATTGCATTTTGGCCGAAGGGGAGAAAGGGGGGGGGGACATAAATGATGGGAGAGATGGTAAGAGTATTGATGGAAGGATAATGGATGTGGGGGGGGGGGGAAGAGATGATGGAGAAAATGAAAGAATGGTAGCAAGAAGTAAAGGATGGGGAGAAAAGAAGGGAAATAACTGATGAAGAGAATATAAGGGAAATAACTGATGAAGAGAATATAAGGGGAAATAACTGATAAAGAGAATATAGGGGAAATAACTGATGAAGAGATTATAAGGAAAATAACTGATGAAGAATAGGAGATAACTAATGGCGAGAAAATAAGAGAGATTACTGACGGGGTGACATATGGGAGTTAACTAGTGGAGAGCAGAGAAGGGAGATAACTGATGGGGAGAATAGAAGGGACATAACGGAAGGGGAGAATAGAAAGGAGACAATTGATGGTGAGAATAGAAGGGAGATAACTGATAGGGAGAATAGAAGAGAAATAAATAATGGAGAGAATATAGAAATTGATATGGAGATGACAATTTTGATAAAACTGTTACACGTCAATTGTAAAGTATTCTTTTTTAAACTATAAAAAACGATTGTTAGCCTTTTTGGTAAAAGAAAAAAAAAACTTTACATTTGTAAGGAAATGTATGATATAATACTTATAATAATAAGTTCATTTATATAGCGCTACCAGCAACCATAATGTAATCCACTGAGCTATATATACAAGGAGTGCTCAAGCAATTGAAATAAAGAAGAAAAAAATAGGAGAAAATGTGAACTTTTAAATATAGATAAGTGCACTGTATGGAAGTACCAAAAATATATAAACTTTTGAAATTGTGGCATTGAAATTTGATAAAAATTAACTCTTTTATACTGAACATACATTACATATATATTACCATGCATGAGCGCACTATTTTTTAAGGAGTATGAATAGAAGGCACAGTTTGGTTCCAACATGGATACTTGTTGTTGGATTTTACTTTACTGTGTTTTCGATCGTGTATTTTTATCAAAATGCCTAATAAATGTGGTGTAGTTAATTGTAAAGGTAATTATATTGCTGCCAACAAGTGTCGTTTGTTTAAAGTGCCAAATAGTGCATGTATACCATTATTGAAAGCAGAAAATATGAGAGGAGAGCACAATGTTTGTTTATTTTTAATTATCACAGTCAATTTACATTCTTTATATTCTTGGTCATGAAAACACAAATAAATTTTGCCATAGACATAGAAATCAAATTATCGTATTTATAATAATGGTACATGTACCACTTGGCAAAATTCTCAACCCAAATAATCGACTTACTTCATAATCACATTTTTTTAGAGGCTGTGCATTTGTCTCTTAATTATGAGGGAGATACTTTTTATGGGTGAATTACGTTTTTCCCTTATTAGGTCAAGAAATAACGATTTTTTAGAAAAAAATTTTCACTTTATTTTATTCCTTAGGTGACCCCCCACACGAAACCGTCAACATTAACCGCATATATATATATATATATATAGGGTATCATGTGTACGGCCCTAATCATTCAATCATCTAAATAGATCTTAAATAATATTCAAATACTCTTTTAAACCCCCTCAATCCTAACCCCTCATTAGTAAACGGCCCTGCACATTAACATTATTGACATTATTGACATTATGGACATTAATTATGTTAGTTACTTAATAATAGTTTACTTCATATATAAGCGCGACAAGGGAGTGTATCGCTACTGTTAAAAAAACTGGTCTTAGCTAGCTAAGTCAGAAATTCAAGCCTGCACGTCCTGTCTTCAGTAGTCCTTGATGTATGATTATATTATACTCTCTTATACGATAATACAAGTAAATTGTGTAATTTTAATGAGTACCGGATTCATTAATCTAATGGCTAAGTAAAAAAGGTGAAATGGTTGATGATTTTTATGGATAATGCTCTGAAGACCATATATATATATATATATATATATATATATATATATATATATATATATATATATATATATATGTATATAAACTGAGTAAGTAATTTTAACGAATTCTATTATTTAGAAATGTCATATATAGCTCAGTGCCATACAGTGATTTTAACCATAGACTATAATATGCATGGACCGCTTGCTTTATTTTTTTATGCTATTATCTTCTTTTTTTGCAATGCCCGATTCTAAATGAAGTAATTGTCCTACAATTTCCGTTTTATTAAATCGCATTTTTTTCGACTTTAAATGAATACTTGTAGGCCTATTAATCCAATTTTCATTGACTATAAAAAGATGGACCGCCTGCTCTATTTTTAGGGCTTATATTCTTTTTCCGTGCGCACACAACACTGATCTATAAATGTTTCCGCTCTATACAACTTTCGATTTTAATTTTTCGTTGATAAAATCATAGCGATTAAATAAAACGGAACTTGTATATCAATAACTTTATTTCCTGTATAGCAATTACTTTTTTTAGAATCGGGAAATCCGAAAAACAGTGTTTCTTATCTTATCTTATCTTATACATTACAGACGCTCCTTCTATAAAGAAGATTATTGCGTCCTACGCTCATCCGTGGTCCGAGTCTAGTCTTGCATTTTTATTAATGTTTTAAATGATGTTAAGTTACTGGTTTTCCTGGTTTGTTCAGGCAACCCATTCCATGCCCGAATGCCACTCGGGAAGAAAGAGTACTTATATGCATTTGTTCTCGCATAAGGGACAAGGAAAGTGTTTCTATCTTTATGTTTATCTGAGATTTGCAACAGGTTGTTATTGTGTTGTATTTCTAAATTAGAGTTTAATGCCTTATGTATTATTACTACTTTACTCTTTGCCCTTCTGTCTTCTAGTGTTTCTAGGTTTAATGATTTGACTAATGGTGTTACTCTTGTTAATTGGGAATATTCGCTAGTTATGAACCTTGCAGCTCTTTTTTGAATTTGTTCTAATTTTTTAATGTTTTCTTTAGTTGATGGGTCCCATACAGATGCTGCATATTCTAGTATAGGCCTAACTAATGTAAGATAGCATTTTAGTTTTATGTTCTTATTACATTTGTAAAAGTTCCTTTTCATGAATCCTAAAGTTTTGTTTGATTTTTTTATTACTTCATCAATATGAGGGTTCCAAGATAACTTATCATTTATTATTACTCCTAGATACTTAGCATTGTTAGTTTGAGTTAGTTCTTTACCATGAATGAAGTAGTTTGCTATTATTTGTTTCTTTTTCTTGGATACCCTTATTAGTTGGCATTTTTCTGGGTGAAAAGACATACTCCAGTTTGATTCCCATTTTTGTAGTTCATCTAGGTCTTTTTGTAGGAGTTCACTATCTTTTCCTGTCTTTATTATTCTATAAATTATGCAATCATCAGCAAATAATCTTACCTTTGTTCCTGTGTTGATGCAATTTGGCAGATCATTAATATAAATTAGAAATAGTAGGGGTCCTAGAACAGTTCCTTGTGTTTCAAGTCATCATATAGCAGAAATACTAAAGCAAGCGGTCCATGTATATTATAGTCTATGATTTAAACATTGAACAACCTAAAAAAAAATTTAGAAAAGGGGTATAACTCTCTACGCTAAAAAAGGATAAAGAGATAATTGATAATCTCAAATCTTTATTAACATAGGACAAAGCAAATAAAAGTAGTATTAACCGATTTAACATACAAGTAAAACTACTTATCTTACACATTACAGGCTCTTCTTCTAAAAAGAAGATTATTGCAGCCTACACTCATCCGTGGTCCGAGTCTAGTCCAGCATTTCATTTAGTGTTTTAAATGATGTTAAGCTACTGGTTTGTCTGTTTTTTTTCAGGCGACCCATTCCATGCCCGGATGCCACTCGGAAAAATATATTACTTATATGCATTTGTTTCCGCATAAGGGATAAGGAAAGTTTTTTTGTTTGTCCTTATGTTTATCTGAGCATTGTAGCAGATTGTTATTGTGTTGTATTTCTAAATTAGAATTTAATGCCTTATGTATTATTACTACAATTACTATTGATATAAACTAAATATTTTCTTGAACAAAGTTTATTAATAAGTTATCTATTATCTATTTCGCGATAACATTTTTTAATTTACATTTATATTTGTAAGTAGCTTTATATCTTTTTCGGTTTTAACAACTAGTAATAGAGATATCAAAATAAAGTTGGCCGATTTCCTGTCCCTTCATCCCATTGGTTACTTCCGTATCAGAAAAACGAACCAACCAATCAGGTTCTCTGATATAAAACATGACGCTCTACGAATGTATATTTAAAAAAATTCCAACTTGAACAAATAGACATTTGTGTCTTAAATTCTAAATCGTGAATTTTTTTCACCATGGAAAACTTGTCCTTTTTTTTTTTTGGAAGTATATTTTGGGCAAACTCTGTGTGTGAGGGGCAACCTTAATGGTGTCTAGGGCACTCTTGGGGGGGTCGGAAACGAGGGGAGTCCGGGGAAAAGTTGAAAACGAGAAACTCGGCGTACTCTCACGAAATTAGATAACCGAGTGCAGCGGGCGTAGAAATTTGCTGGCCAGGGCGCAGCTTGGGGAGGAGGTAGAGGGGGGGCGTGTGGAACAAGGGGGAGGGGGTGTCGGGGTGGTGGATATTTTTTTTCTCCCTTCTTTTTACTTGAAGAGTCTCATGCCCAGCTGTATAGAGTACAGGGCCCGTCGCAAATCTGGTTTTGGAGATGCAAGTGAAATAAATTTGAGCTGAATCCCGGGACAGGCTGCCATCCTCTCCCCGCACACGAGACTGGCCACCTAATTCAATTCTGCCCCCTGGTCGCTATTTACATGTCCACGTGTTTGATTGCGTCCCTTCTTGTTGCTCCTCCCTCCCCTCTCACTAATCGTCTCCCTTTGTAAAGAAGTTGTATTTACTTTAGTTTACTGGTTTGTGTTTTTTATGTTACAGTCTCCCTGTTTCCCGCCATCACCACACCCCGTCCCCACTTCCTTTCCGTTACGTTGTTGTTGCGATTGGTCCTGCCCCGTCACGTGATGAGAGTCACATGACCTAAGTATGTTTTGGTACCAACGGAAGATAAACATGACCACCAGGGTCTGCGTAACTTTTCCCAAAAGTTTCTTTGAAGACATTTCTTGCAGCAACTTTGTAGCTCACTCTTAAATGGACATTTCTAAACAGTGAAATGTAAATAACCCTGTTTATGAACAATCCTAAACATAAAATTGAGACTCGTTCTCTTAATAGACATTCCTGAACATCAAATTGTACAACACTTTGTTTATTGATATCTCTAAATTGCATAAAATTCTCTCTTTTTAACATCTCAAATTCTAAATAACTCTGTTTATGGAAATTCCTGAACATCTAGTTGTAAATCCTTAAAATTTTTGTGGCGTCAAAATGTGCACAATGTCAAAAATCAAAAGCATTTAAAAAAAAAAACTCGTATCAGCGATATATATAAAATATATTACAATTTGGTGTTTGGGAATGTCCATAAGTATATATGTATAATTATATGTATATATTTTATTATAAATAAGACATAATCACTAAACTATATAAATAAGACAGTGGGTATTGCACAAAAAAGAAAACTGAGAATACATCATTTCATTGCTAAATATCAATTTATGTAGTTCATCTTACATTTAAACTATCTACAGGCAGAAATAGTAAAAAAAAAAAAATTAACAAATCCATGAATAAATGTATAACCAATTTGTTCAGTTGTATTTCTAAGTTCGATTGCTATGTTGATTTTTATTATTTTTATTTTCACTTCTTTGCTTTTAAAAAAAAATAAAAATTATGTTTTGAAGTTTTCTCTAAATTTGGCGAATGAACTAATGGCGCTACACTTGTTAGTTGTGAATATTCAATAGTAGTGAAACATTCAGTAATTGTCTTATATCTTATTTTATATATTGCAGACGCTCCTTCTATAAAGAAGATTATTGCGTCCTACGTTGTTCTGAGTCTTGCATTGTGATTCGTGTTTTAAATGATTTTAAGTTTACTGGTGTTGCTGGTTTGTTCAGGCAATCCAATTTTTAAATTGACTTAAGTCTTAATATGAAGTTATTCTTTCTCGTTTTCTTCTGCAGATAGAAGTTATTCAGTCCCGGGGGGTGTGGTGTGGAGTGGAGGAGTTGGAGGGGAGAGGTTTGATAAAAAGGGGGGGGGGGTAATGCGCATGACTGATTGAACGTGACGGCCAAGGTCACCGAATGAATCCCTACAGTCACTTGACTAAAGCAAAACCAAACACCAACAACGACCGCCGCTGCCACCAATGATCTGACTTTTGTATTTTCTGCTTGACCTGTACATGTGAATCTTACGGCTGACCCGAGGACAAGCTACAAAACTCAGAACTCATGGGAATTTGGACAGAACAATCAAGTTATGTGTGTTTGCGTGCGTGTGTGTGTGTGTGTGTTTGTGAGTGTGTTTGTGTGTTTGTATGTGTGTATGTTAGGAGAAGAACGATGTAGAAAAAAAAGGGAGGGGCATATATTGGCGTATTTTTTGTTTCAAGTTTTAGTAAACATACAACGCAGTACTTTTGGCCACGGTGGCCGATCCGGCAGCGCGTTCGGCTGGCATACCGAAGGTCCAGGGTTCGAATCGTAGTAAAGTGTAGGATTTGTTCACATGGGACTGGAGGGTGTCACTGAGTCTACCCATTTCTGGTGGGTATCTCCAATAGTTGTGGTAAGGTAAAAAAAACAACAACAACGGCTGGCCATTGTCCTGGCCACACAATCTCATAGTAGGCAGTGGTCATAGAAACTGGCGAAGGCTGCTTCGCTTGCCCTACAGTGCAGCGAGGCCTGACAGTGTAGCTAGGACTGCAATTTAGCTGAGTCTAATAGTGAACAGATGCGAACAGTGCTAGACCTGACAGGGTACCTTGGATCTGTCAGTGTAACTAGGCCTGCTGTCAGATGTTAGATCAAAAGGCAACATGCATCTCACTGCCACCACATGTTTCTATGGGGTGATAAATTGAATGCTACCATAAAATCTGTAACTGTTTGAATCTCTGTCTATGATTTTGGAAAGGGGGTAGGCTGGTCGTTATATATGTCGAATTCAGTTCTGAATCTTTTTAACCAATCAAAGTGATTCTTTTCAAACCTGTATTTTTTATTATCATAAGCATGTTAAGTATAGAAATAGGGGGATGGGGAGGGGAACGAGGGGCAGATAATTGTTAAGGTGGAGACAAAAACTGTATAATCTTTACATTTAGCTCGAACGTGTGTTTTTCTCTCCCTTGTTCTGCGTTTCTCGAAGAAATGAAAGCTTTTGCGCCTCTCTTCTCCTCCCTTCTTTTACACCCACCTCTCCACGCGTGTCCCCCTCCCCCCCCCCAATGCGCCCCCCATGTCATCCCCCCTCGTCTGGCACCCTCTCTCTACGCCCCTTTTCCTTCACCCAGCCACCTCCTTATTATCAACTCACAAGGTACTTACCGCCCCCCTGGATGACCCATATAGATCTATGTATCATTGTAGTTCACCGGGAGACAAATGATAAGAGCGATGGACAAGGGGGGAGTGAAGTCTAGCTTGACCTGCTTCTTCTCTTTCCCAAAAAAAAATTATTTCAGTGGGGGTGAGGGATTTGGAGGGGGGGGGGATTTGGAGGGAGGGAGGGAGGGGGGGCTCAATGCTTTGACGTATGATAACGTAGTGGTAAAAGGGGAGGGGGGGATAAGACAGAACTTAGCAAAAGAATACAAAAAAATCTAAAATTAAAAAAAAAAAGGTTGTTATAGGAACAGGGTTTGTGTGTGTGTGTGTGGGGGCGGACTTAACTTTACAAGCAGAACAAGACAGTTTGTCGAAGTAATGACCTACATAGAACTGGGGGAGGGGGGTGGTAGCATCGCCATCTGCCGTAAGCTATGTTTTAAAGTCGATGCGGTTAGTTGCGTTATTGTGTCCGGAATATAGAATCGTTTTTTTTTTAAACAAGAAAACATCACACAAACACAAACACCACGAAAAACACCCACATCAACACCACAAGGAAAGATTTCAAAGGGAGAGAAATATACACAAAAGGGAGACAACTTATAATTTTAACATTATTTTTTTTTCTTATAATTTATTTTCTATTAAATAGTATTTTTTTAGGGGCTCAATATCTATGTGAAAGAAAACGTCAAACGTTAGCACAATCGCTCAGACCTGTTTTTTTTTTTTTTTTTGCGCTTATATGCGCACGCACGCGAGAGGAGGCGCAATCGTCCCGTTCTTTTGTTCCGACAAAACGGACCCTAAAGAATTCCAAAGCAGTCCTTTTTTTTTTCTCTTCTCCACTCCAGTATACAAAGTTCAGAGGTAGAGACAGGGCCCTTGTTGAATAAGACTTTAGAACTCAAAAGTAGCATTTATATTGGAAGAAAAAAACACACACACAACAACAACTACTAGCTCAAAGAAGTGTTTTAAAGAAAAGTGTCAGGAATTTCACTCTTTGAAGGATTTATGAGGGGAATCTATTAGTTTGACAGCAGGGGTGGTGTAGAGGTGGCGGTGTAGGGGGCGGAGGAAAGGGGCGGGTTCAATAGTGGGGGGGTCAGTATCGGGGGCATTGGTCTTACAAGTTCTGCTTTCTTTTTACACACAATTTGACTGCATGCTAACAATAGAGGACACCCCCCCCCCCCACACACACACACTGGTTGTTGTTGCTGTTTATATGTTTCGCCCGAGTTCTTCTTGATAGGGTATGTGAAGGGATTGTGTGGTCAAAGAAATCCAGAAATGAATCACGAGGTTTTGAACGCGCGTGACAAGGCAATATAGAGTTATTTGCCCCTTTTATTGATAGGCCTAAGGAGCTATTGACATTACTGAACTCACCTTCATTTAAAGTTACCGCCCTTTGCAGCACGGCAATATTTAGGTTCCACGCAGAATTTGATTGGACTATAAATTCGTATAATGGCTGGCGCACCGAATGTTCTGGGTTCGAATCCCGGTGAAGGCTGTGATTTGTTTCAGGGTCTGGAGGGTGTCCCTGAGTTTACCCAGCTCTGGTGGGTCACCTGACATGAGTTGAGTTAAAGTAAGGGCGGCCGGGCATTGTACTGGCCACACAATCACCTAGTACAGGGGTCGGCAACCTTTTGCTAATAGTGTGCCAAATTAGGTTTTCTAAATCATTCAGCGTGCCAGCAGCATAATAGTCAACCTGCTCTATTATAATTAAAAAAGATATTTTTTATAGTACAATTAATTTAACTCCGAAGCAAGACAAAGGCCAAAAGCAAAGGAATTTTAATATGAAAATCGTTACAGCGTTTTTATATTTAATACTAAATTAACTTGTTTGTGATTATCATCTTTATATTTGCATTTATATCGAACACAATATTTTATTAATAAACTTTCACATTTATGGTATTTATTGTCTAAACATTATCATTTGATTGCCAAGATGGGGATCTAACACTGTTAATATTAATTATATTTTGATCTCAGTTAAACTGAGATGTCATATAATTTTTTAAAGTCTACGCAGACAGTATTGCTAGAGAATCGATAGTTAAGCGGAATAGATACGTAGTAATCATACAAACTGGGTACCTAATGTAATGTTTAAAAATATACATATAAATTCTATAGTCATATAATAGTTATATAATTTTCAAATACTTTTTACAGTTTCACCATTTGTCAGTTACAAATTGTAAGTAATTTCTTTTTTATATAAGAAACATATTAGAAATATTCTCATTATCTAATTATTTAATTATCTCCCTTTAATTAAAAACTCCGATTTTACATTTGATTCAATACTGATTCAATATTGATGCCAAAATCGTTATGTTTTGTAATATAATAACTATTACTGATTATTTCTTCTTTCTTTTTTTATAAATCCAACATTATAATCTTCATTAAAAGATTTAATTATTAGAGAATTAAAATTAATTTACTTCAAACAGTTGTTAATAAACATTTCCTGCATTTATTGTTTGTCCATTTAAGGAGTTAATCTCTTAAACATTAATAATTACATAATATAGTGCTATTAAATAGGTCTCTTATATTTATTAAATTACTAATACAAAAAAAAATCTTGTTTTAGAATTACTTATATTTATGTTTAATTAAAGATGATGAGCATAAAAACTCGTTTAAATGCAATCAGTCTGTATCAATTAATGAGCGCCTTGTCTTGAATGCTCTTCGCTAATTGTATAATGCCAGATACATTTAGTCACTTATGAGTGGTCAAGTGGAGAGTGGAGGTGACCTCTTTACTTGCTTAAAACAGCTTTCATGTGCGATAAAATCTGTTCTTGTAAATGTGTAAGTTGAACCAAAATCTGAAAGTAGAACAGCGAATTGAGAATAGCAGATGACTTTCCTAAGCAGCTTCGTTCCAGATCTTTTCCATAAATGGGCACATTTGGATGCCCATTTTTGAAATGTCTAAAATTCAACTCGCTGCATTTTAAAATCGCCAATATCTCTCCAATTAATAAAAAGATCCACACCTAAGTAGGTTGTAGTACATTTTAAAACAGCCAATATCACTACACTTAAAAAAAAAATATCTACATCTAAGAATGTTGTAGTAAGATCAAACCAGTTAGGCTTGATGTGGTATAAAAAATGGTTAGAAAACTCCGCTTTGAGTGCTTCGATGTACTTCCGAGAAAGCTCAACTATCTATCTTAATATCTATCTTAATATTTGCCCTAATAGAGGGATGTACAGAAACGTAAATGCTTGAAATCGATTTCACTTCAAGATATATTAGGCCTATCCAGTTTCAATGCAAATTTATTCCAGTGGTCCTTGTAAATGCAAGTTCAACTCACTGAAATGTGTCGGTGTGTCATTCAGAAACATGAGCTTCAACAGTCCGTTTTCTTCATCCAGAACCGGAAAATGTTGTTTTTTCATCAATAAATAACAACTCTTAAGGACTCTCGCGTGCCATTGAGAATCTACCTGCGTGCCAAGTTTGACACGCGTGCCTTAGGTTGCCGACCCCTGACCTAGTATGTCCCTGAGTTTACTCCGCTCTGATGGGTACATGACATGAGTTGGGTTAAAGTAAAGGCAGCCGGGCATTGTGCTGGCCACACAATACCTTATTATACCGTGGCCACAGAAACTGGTGAACGCGCTTCAATTCGGTCCGACGTGATTTCTTTTCATTTTTTACTTTGTATATCTACTCTATCTACTCTGTCTACTCTGTCTACTCTGTCTACTCTGTCTACTCTGTCTACTCTGTCTACTCTGTCTACTCTGTCTACTCTGTCTACTCTGTCTACTCTGTCTACTCTGTCTACGCTGTCTACGCTGTCTACGCTGTCTACTCTGTCTACTCTGTCTACTCTGTCTACTCTGTCTACTCTGTCTACTCTGTCTACGCTGTCTACGCTGTCTACGCTGTCTACGCTGTCTACGCTGTCTACTCTGTCTACTCTGTCTACTCTGTCTACTCTGTCTACTCTGTCTACTCTGTCTACTCTGTCTACTCTGTCTACGCTGTCTACTCTGTCTACTCTGTCTACTCTGTCTACTCTGTCTACTCTGTCTACTCTGTCTACTCTGTCTACTCTGTCTACGCTGTCTACGCTGTCTACTCTGTCTACTCTGTCTACTCTGTCTACTCTGTCTACTCTGTCTACTCTGTCTACTCTGTCTACGCTGTCTACTCTGTCTACTCTGTCTACTCTACTCTGTCTACTCTATCTACTCTATCTACTCTATCTACTCTATCTACTCTATTTACTCTACCTACTCTATCTACTATAGGAATACTTGTAGATCTTCATACAAAATTATTTTATAAAAAATACATGTGAAATAAATAAATCTCTACATATTTAAATAATAATAACAAATGGAAACAAATTGAAACGTTAATACTTTCTTGTTGGAATGAATAGGATATTGAAAATAATTACAAAGAAACACGAAAAAATATTACTTTTTTAAAACAAACCGAAAAGAGTAAAGTGTTAATAATATATAAGTCATTAAATTCTAAATTTGAAATACAATACAATAACAACCTGTTGCAAAGCTCAAATAAACATAAGGACAAAAACACTTTCCTAATCCTTATGCGAGAACAAATGCATATAAGTACTCTTTCTTCCCGTGTGGCATTCAGGCATGGAATGGGTTGCCTGAACAAACCAGGAAATCCAGTAACTTAACATCATTAAAAACATTAATAGAAATGCAAGACTACACTCAAATCAAGGATGGCGCCAAAATTTTCTTTATAGAAGGATCGTCTTTAATGTATCAGATAAAATGCAAGAAATCTACTAGTTTTGTGTTTTTACTCCATTTCTATTAACTTGTATTTTCTGTCTGTCTGCTTGCTTGCTTGGATGTTTGTTAGCAAAACTTTGCATCGATTTTTCGACCACTTCCCGTCGTCCAATCGAGCTGAAACTTGGGTCGCAGACTTGTCCAGACTAACAATACATATCAAATTTTCAGCATCATAGCCTTTGGAGTAGTTACTAATACCTTCGACCAATTTGCGAATCGAAGAAAATGGTAACATGGATGCCTCTACCAGAAGAGACGAAAGTAAATAAACTTTTCGGAGATGTTCGTTTTTACGAAATAAATAGAATGAAAACTACTCAATATAGCCGAAACCGAGCGAGTTATCTTTTTATGGTTTTTGCGGGCCAATGCTAGAAAAAGAAAAGGATGCGCAAAATTTTAGTGTGGAAATTCATAAGGTATGATATCACTTATATTTATTTTAATCTATCAAAATATAAATTAAATATAAACTTAGTTTACAAAGAAAGGGAGTATAATAAAAACTTTGTTTTTATGGGTTAGTTTTTTTTAATACCTAGAAACAATTACCGAAAACATGCGTCTATGTTGAAAAACTTAGGATTAACAAGAAGTCAAATTAAATGGCATCAGCAAACATTTAGTTGTAAGCAAGTATCTCCTTTAGACTAATCCTATCCATGGGGCAAGTGTTGCAGCGTACACACATCTGTGTGGCCAGCACAATTCCCAACACGACTCGTGTATCATGTATCTACAGTCAGGTACCCATCAGAGCCGGGTAAGACCTAGGGACACCCTCCAGATCCGGGATGAATAGACCGGTGAACTCCGGTACGCCAAACCAGCGCATTACTACCACTAGACCCACGGTGCCAATAAATGTTTGTCAAAAAACTATTTCTCTTTAACTGTATTTAATCTATCCATATTTCTGTCTATCTATCTAAATGTATGTATTTTTCTAGCTGTCTAACGCACTGTAACTTTCTGTCTTTCCATCTCCCTGTCTCCGTCTTTCTGTCTTTCTTTATGTGTGTCTATATGTCTTTATGCATGCGTGTGTCTCTCTTTCTCTAAATTTACATAACATTTTCTTAACTATAGGGTTGATCCGAAATGACGACAAAATCTATTTATAGATATGACTTTTTCATCCGGGTACCTCACTCGAACATGGTTTATTTTGTTTACACATAGAAACATGGTTTATCACTACTGCAGCAGTGACTAAAGACGTGTGAGGTAGCTGATAGGTTTTAATTTATTAATAAAAAAGTCAAGTCTATCAATAGTCACTAGTATCATGAAGCTCTGACACTACACTACCAAGTACCATGTCTACACGTACAGTGTAGGCCTGGCGTAGACATCGGCATTACTACAACTACAATAGTACAATAGCTACCTACGGCCTACTACAGATCAATTCAAGACAGGTAATTTATAATCTTATTGATATTCATATTGTTCCAATTTAAATATAACCTATTTACAATGCAATTAAGCCCTTATTTTCAATAGGCCCTAATTTTCTGAAATTATATTATAATCAAAATAACGGAATAAAATAATTTAATTTATTTAATTAATAAAATTCAGGTCAGACAGGATCAAAATGTGTGTTAATTATTTTCTTGTAATAATTATGTTTTAAATTATAAGTAGGCCTATCGACCTATCCTATATTGCTACTACTATACTTTGCTAATTATTTATTTTAAATTAAGCCTCCTCCTATTAGTACTATTACTGAATTCATTAATTTCAATTAAGACTAATGAAAAATGCTATCAATATCAATAATAATTGTATTGCCACAATATAGGCCTATAGTCCTATAGTCATTATTAACTGGTTTAAGTTTAAATTATTAGGCCTAATGAAAGTGAAAGAGACAAATCATATTATTAGGCCTACTATATTATTAATATTAAACTACATTTAGGCGCCTATATACTAATCTTGTTTTAAGTCGACTGTGTTATAGTCAGCATTACATTTGCACTGTTTATCATTATATAATTTTTAAATACAGATGGCATACAGGCCCAGGATTTGAAAAAGGACGAGGACACACATGATAATTTATCAGATGATACAAATCAAAGGACGTATAGATGCTAATTAAATTATTTATTATTATTAAATTAAATTAAATGATAAAACATTCTTTACTTTAAAGGATACACATTTGTTATAACAAAATCAATAAAACAAATCACAGAGAAGTCGAGTATTAATAATACATTTATTTAGTTTACAATTAAAATTCACATTTTTTTTTAAAATATTATCTACTGTACCGGTAACAACATTACCATAACAAACATACAAAATTATATAAATTTAACAGAATTTTTTTTTTCTGTGATCTTTTTTGCAATTTTTAGAGATGATATAAGCACAATATTTTGTAATATTCAGACATATTTTTTATTTACTTTCATTAGTCATTATAAACAATATAATGCTTAGGCAATATTTATATTCCTTTTACACAGAAGATTATTGCAGCCTTTCCTAAACCTTCTGCAGATTCCAGGGTTGGAACCTGGGTCGTAGAGGGCAGTCCAGAATACTGATACCCGGTACTAATCGAAGGAGCAGCCAGACTCTTTCCTTAATTCAGGACACCTTTCATTAATATATCAAAATTTTTATTCTAAAAACATGTCTATAATTTGTGAATAAAATTTGATTATAAAGAGTTTTCAAAAAAAGTGTCATTTGTTATATTTTTTGTATCAAATGAACATTTAACATTTAATAATGATAAACTATTCCCTGTGAAAATTCTGGGAAATCATGCTCAGATTAAGTCAGATAAAATCCAATAAGTAATATGAGACACTGCTGGGTGGACTATATTGACAATATTATAAGTTTAATGACGTTCCTTCTAGATAGAAGATTATTACGTCCACTAGGCCCAAAACTCCTGCAGGGCGACAGGGATCCGTCGGTGGCAGGGCTAGAACCCGCGACCTGTCAGTTGGTTTATGGCTTCAATAGTCTGTTCGCTGCTTTAATTTGTCTTATTAGTACAGTGGTCAGTTGTCAATAATTATATCAATGTACCGGTATAGACCCATCTGCATGACTCTACTGCTTCTTGTAGTCTGAAAATGTAAAATAAATCAAAGTTATATTAAAAGGTTCAGTAAATGTATACTTATATAATAGATTTACATTTTTTAGGTTATATTCATAATTTGCATTAAGTTTTTAGTATAAATCCTTTATATGCATATTTATATAGTTTTGTGAACATTTAGCCCTTTGCCAACACATATTCATATATAATATATAAAATAATGTCCTATATTATTATGGGAAGAAATAAAATCAAAGCTTTTTTTTTTAAAGCCAATATTAAAAGCCTCTAATTTACTTTAAGTTTAAATGAAAATATCATTGCTTTAAATTTAAAATAGTCTTAGTGATAGTGATTGGCCTATTATTAATAATGCTAAAAGAACAGTAATAATATATTTATAAATAAAACAAGCCTTAGTGCCTTAGTATAAGTAGGCTAGTATAAGGCTAAGCTAAACAAAAAAGTAGCTTATTGGCTATGGTTTATCAGCAGTAAGCCTGAGCTATACTATGTAAAAGTATGAGTATTCAGTATGTACCTAGCGGCCCTAGCCCTACTCAGCCTACTGCATTAATTATAATTCATGTTATATACGTCTAGCCTTTTTGATGTAAATTTATTAGTGTAATACAAAATAAGCCTTTTGGTTTAGGATAAGATATATCAATAAATAACAACACTGAAATTGTTTTAGTAAATAAACAGTTCCGAAAAATGACAACAAACAAAGCACAAAGGACAGAGAGAGACAGAGGACAGAGGCCGAGTGAGAAGTAATACAACCCAATCTTACCTTTTAAAAAACAATTGTTGACAAATTTATGTCTCTGCATTTAAGTCATCTTTCAAGTTGCAAAATGCGATTGAAAAGTTTTTTTAAACAACAATGTTGCACCGGGGTACATCGTTTTCATTGAGAGCTATATATGCATATCTCTATATATTTAATACTGGTCGCCATGATAATTCTGTAATGTTTGTCCGAATCTAAAAATAGACGATGACCTCATGCGATTCGTGACGTTTCACCGGATCAACCCTATATTCTAACAACTTATATATACTCACAAACACACACACACACACACATTTATACAAAATAAGTTTTCTTTTATTCAAACTCTAACAATTCTCAGATATTCCGAAATCGCTGTCAAAAATTTGTGAATAATTTCTTTTATTACCCTTTGAAATTCTATGAAGGTATTGTGGCGCCAGTATAATGCCACCACGTGTGAGATTGTCCATTCGATGACCTCTCATGGCCCCCGATGACCTTCAGGCAATAAAACACATAGATCTTAGAGCCCCCCCCCCCCCACCCCTCTGTATGTGCCCTAAATAGTTCTGACACCTTCATGCTCGACTGAGCCTAGAACCCCCGAAACGCCAGCGGTCACCTAACGACCTGTTAGTCTCTTCATGTACCTACACTGACCTACATATTGAAATCAAACAGCGTACAGAGTTAAAAGGAAGGGAGAAGAAAAACGTTGAAGACGGCTCGCACCTCCCCTCCCCCCTCTCTCTCTCTCCCCGCCAACCCCCAACACGATTTTCCCGCGCTGCCCCCCATCGCTAATTGTCCAGCAGGTCAGTGACCTCATTTTTTTTACCAAACAACCGCTAGCTCGGCCTTGTGTGACCTGCCCACCTACCTACCTCCCCCCCCCCCAACCTAAGATGTCTTATTATTTAACCCCCCACCCCACCCCCTCCTATGCTCAGGCGAACTCCGCGTACGTTCGTGAAGTAGGAACCGAAACCCCCTCCCCCTCTCCTGTCTCCCACTCTATCCCTCCCCCGCCCTACAACGTCTCCGCCCCGCCCCCCCCCTCACCCATACAGTCATACATTATCGTCCCGCCGACAATAAAGGATCATTAGTATGTGAATATGTTGAACATATAGACAGGGGGACTGGAAGAAATGGGGGGGGGGGCGGGGGCGGGTGGGGGTGAAGCTACATTATATTTATGCATGTATGGAAAAAACAGTAGGCCCTACAGCCGTAAGCCGAGGCGAAAATTGCACGTTTATCAAACTAAAGAAAACATTCACACTATTTTGTGACTATTTATCTAGTCTAGAAATTCTTTAACCTTTTATCGTGAACACAAAATATACACATTCTGTTTAATAAAAAATTTAGTCAAAATTTTTTTTTTATTACAAGAATCTACACAATGTTGTATGTTTCTTATGTGTCACTGGCCAATAGATTCTACGTGTTTTGAGTCTAGTCTTGCATTTTGATACTTGATTTAATATGGTTTGTCGAAGGAAAGACTAGAATAAAAATGGACCGCTTGCTTTAATATTTCTGCTATTTGATAACTTGAAACACTCTGTTTCGGAATTTCCGATCGCACTAAGTCCTCTAGACTTCCGGCTTAGGAATTCGCTATGTCTCAACGGAAATTTAAGATTAAAATCGAAAGTTGTATAAAGCGGGTCTTTAGGCAAGTTTAGGAGTCATTTAGGAGTCATTTAGGACAACGTTATTGGCTTCGCACGAAAACAACAACATTTAAGCTTTAAAAAATGTCAACCCGCTCTATTATACTTGTTTTATTATTTTGTATAAGACAATTAATTTAACTCTGTGACAAGACCAAGGCCAAAAGCAAAGAAAATGTACAGAGAAATGTACAAAGGCGTTTTAATATTAAAATACAATATTTTATTACTTAACTTTCACATTTATGGCAATTGTTTTGTAAACATTATAGTTTAGCTGTCAAGATGAGGATCTAGCAACTGCTTGTATTGATTATATTTTGTTCTCGGCTATAAGTTAAGTTATAACTGAGATTTTCTTTAATTTCTTTACCGCTAGTTTAATGAATATATACTGTCATTGAGTGGAATTGATACGTAGTAATCATACAAACTGGGTAGTTAATGTAATGTTTAAGAAATATGCATATTTTTTAATCACATACTATTTTTATAATTATTCAAATACTTTTTACAGTTCGGTCATTTTAAAGTTATAAGTAGTTGGTCCTTTAGTCTTTAAAAAAAAAAGGAAAATAAGAAACATAATATTATAAAGATTAGCGCAAATAAAACAGGCTAATTATTTCCCTTTAATTAGAATAAAGTTTCTAAATTTGATTTATTAGTGATGTTAAACAAGTTATGTTTTGTAATATAACAAATTATATTACTGACTGTTACTGACTAATTATTATTTTTTATATAATCCACCAGTATGGAATTACATAATATAATGTTATTAAAAAGTCTCTTATATTGATTAAATTAATCAAAACAAATTTGTTTTAGAATAACTTAGGCCTCTATTTATGCTTAATTATAGAAGATGAGCATAAAAACTCTTTTAAATGTAGGCCTACTTAGCCTGTATCAATTAATGAGGGCTTTGTCTTGAATGCTCTTCTCTAATTTATAATGGCAGAAACAAATTTAGTCATTTCTGAGTAGTGAAGTGTAAGTCCCCTCTTTGAATGCTTAACATAGTTTTCATGTGCAATAAATACTGTTCACAGATGTAAGTTGAACCAAAAGCTGAAATTAGAGCAAATGAATGACTGACAGTAGAGAATAGAAGTTGACTTTTCTAAGCATCTTCCATCCCGATTTTCCCGCAAATTGGCACATTTTGGTGCCCATTTTTTAAATGTCTAAATATCAACTGGCTGCGTTTTAAAATCGCCAATATCCCTCCACTCTACATCTAAGAAGGATGTAATAAGATCAAGCCAGTTAGGCTTAATGAGGTATGAAAAAATGGGTCCATGAATTTAAAAATCTTGCCTTTGTTTAGAAAACTCCGCTTTGAGTACTTCAAACTATGTACTAAAAAGCCCAACTATATATCTTAATGTATGCCTTGATAAAGGGAAGTACATATAGTTAAATGTTTTAAAATTGGTTTCACTCAAGATATAAGGAAATCCATTCCAGTGATCTAACGGGTCAAGTGATTTTTGACCCAGTCCTTGTCAATGCAAGTTCAACTCACTGAAATGTGTCGCCATGTCATTCAGAAAAATCAGCTTCAACAGTCAGTTTTCCTCATTCAGAACCGGAAAATCAATTTAAAAAAACACACACTCTTGGGGGTCTTTCGCGTGCCATTGAAAATAGCTCTGCGTGCCAAGTTTGGCACGCGTGTCTTATGTTACCAACCCCTGCCCTTAAAGATGGCCGCTGGGTTGTTTCTTCTGTTTAAATTATGTGTTTTTTTTTAGCGTCTGCACAGAGGATTCATTTAACAATAAAAAATGTTACGCCTGCATTTAATATAGTTTATATGAACTCTTTTAGATTTGTACGAATGTTTTTTTTTCCTTTAATTATTTTATCTTCTGCCATTTATCAATTTACCCTTTTTTCCGATGCCATTCCCCCCCCCCCCCCCCATTGTGTATTAAACATGGCGGTAACATGCTGTATGTGTAGTGACTGCGATTTTGGTGTATTATATTTTGAGAAAACGTCTTCCCCACCACCTTTTGAGCGCGCGCTGGTGTGTCACTACAGTTCTGCGTATGTGTCGGTGAGGTCCCTCGCGCTCTGTGCAACGTTCCGATGTGCGCGTGCGTTCTTGTGTGCGCGCCCAGTGTGCCGTGTGACGTAATTACTGTTCAGATAATAGCACAAAGTCGTCACTGAGTCGTTTAATACAGGGGAATCCCGATTGCCGCACGCACACACGCGCACACACACACACACACACACACACACACACACACACACGCGGGGAAAGTGTCGTCATTAAAATCAAGGGACGCGACTCAAGTTTTACAGAAATAAATTTGTACACCATGTACACATTTAGCACTTTGAGGGTGAAGTCTGACAATTCTTTACTGTTGTTGTTTTATAATAATAAAAAATGTAGATAAGTTTTTTTTTTTTTTCAAAGTGTCATTGACTCCAAGGAGATCAGGCGGCCTGTGCATTTAACTTTTTATACTTCCATGAAATATCGTTGGACGGTATCGTCTAGCTCAGGGGTCGGCAACCTTTTTGATAATAGTGTGACAACGTAAAATTTGTAATTCATTAAGCGTGACAAAAAGCCTAAAAGTCATCATGCATTAGCAAACAATTTCTTATAGAAGGTACCCGAATTGTCCCCATTTGGGACTTTCGCGTGCGCCATTGAAAATTGCCATGCCTGCCATTTCTGGCACGCGTGCCGTAGGCTGCTGACCCTATTGTAGCTGACATGACAATTCCAGACATGAGGTTTTGAACCGCGGTACTTAAGGGGAAGGCACTGCAGCGTTGATAGTAATAAAAGAGTGGGTTGTGTTAAAGTGATGCTAATTAATTGTACACAAATGCATTCAATATACAGTCTCGAAATATGATCGTATTTAAAAGTAACGTAATATAAAAAGTCATAAGGTTATATAAAAATAGTTTCAACACATCTATATCCATAGCAGCTTTCACAAGTTTCTGTGGCCACCGCATACTAGGGGATTGTTTGGCCAGTACAATGTCAATGCCCAGTCAAATTTACTTCACCACAACTAAAGCCAGGTACCCATCCGAGCTGGGCAGACTCAGGGACGCCTTCCAGGCTCGGGAACTCATCCTAGCCTTCACCAGGATTCGAACCCCATGACCGCCAGCCGATCTCGCTGCCCCATCGTGCCCATATGTAATGTAAACACAACTATATGTCATGTAAACACATCTATATGTCATGTAAACACATCTATATGTCATGTAAACACATCTATATGTCATGCAAACACATCTATATGTCATGTAAACACATCTATATGTCATGTAAACACATCTATATGTCATGTAAACACATCTATATGTCATGTAAACACATCTATATGTCATGTGAGCACATCTATATATCATGTGAGCACATCTATATGTCATGTAAACACATCTATATGTCATGTAAACACATCTATATGTCATGTGAACACATCTATAGCCTATGTCTTGTAAACACATCTATGTGTAATTTAAACTCATCTATATGTTATGTAAACACGTCTATATGTTATGGAAACACATCTTTATGATCTATATGTAATCTAAACACATCTAGATATAATGTGTTGTTTTCTAAATATACATTTCTTCAACTTGTCGTATAATTGCTAATGACACTTAAAGTCTCCATAAATTACTGTTAATGGCGGCAATACAATATTTTCTCATCGTCCAGTGCGACCATGTCACTCGGTCAGGTGACATTTGACTACCAATACGGTTATATGATACAAAATCGTTCAAGTCAAATCTAGTGGGTTTTTTTTTAGGTTTTTATTTTCAAAACATCTTGTGTTTTATTTTTGTTTTTGCCGACACTTTATCTTTTCAGCAGGTCACGTGGCTTTAGAACTAACACACAGTTTTGTGGAGTTGTTCTATTTTTAATATCAAGCCTTTACTACTGAAACCGTATTTTAAAATTGTTCTTCGTTTTGTAAAAATGGTTGATGTATGTTGTCTAGTGATTTAAGGTTGAACAGAGTACAATGTGGACAAAACATCCTAGGGGATCGTGTGGCCTTACCACGCTTTTGTTTTCTTTTTTTTCCCCCATAACACGTCAAACAACAGATAGACTCAAAGGCGACTTTTGGAACCCAAGAGTCAAGCAATGGGGAGCCAGTACCTTACCGCTAGACCACACACCCCTTTTCCTTCCCCCCCCCCCCCAAAAAAAAAATAAAAAAAATAAAAATATATGAAAATCTATTAAAGTGGAACTAATGGCCAAGATTATGTGAACTTTGTTGACCTAATCCCGCCCTTTGACCTTCGAGCAGTATCTGTCATAATCATGGAAGCGAGGCCGAAGTCCGAGACAAGAGGACACACCCACTCATCCTCCAGGTCTTAACCGCCGGACTTTCAGCTGCGAAATGACCATCGGACACGTGAATTCCGCATAAAGACAAACTTCGGTTATTGTGGATTAAACCGGATAATTGAACGTTGCTAGTGTGTCCGCTACAATTCTTTCTTTGTTTTTTTTTTCGGCCTCAAAATCTTCTCATACGATATGGTCATTTCGTTTCCGGGACATAATTGTAAAAACTTTGAGCATGTTCCTGTACAAATTTCTCAATTAATTCTAAACATTTAAAGAGACAAGGTACACGGCATTGTACTAGCCACACAATCCATAAACTCTGTAAATGCTTTTATTTTTTGCTCAATATCAAGACAAATGTTTCCTAAAGGAGAATTAAATCCAAAAACTCACATGCGACCTTTAGACCATGTAAAACGCAACAGCTTGCCTCATACACTTGTGAATTCTGGAGCAAACAAATTCCTTTCAGGAGAGTCTGAAGACCTTTCTTTGTAAAAAGAGTTTTTATGCCTGCCAAACCCCAACATTGTAAAAGTATGAACTGGACAACACGCTGGTCGGTGTAACAACTTTTATTCTCATTTTACAATCCTTATATAGCTCCCTTACTCCAATCATTCATACTCACTATTCACACACTTAACCAAGGCATTCATGAACATAAATTCACTATGCCCAGCCAGTCACAAAAAGAATAACACAGCAGCTATCAGGTCGCTAGATCCGGTCAACACATTGCTAATAATACAGTCCACTGCGTGTCGCTAAGGTTTCAGTCAGTTTATAATTACACACTCACAGTTACACAGTCACAGTGGTCACTATTACTGTCACCAACACCCGCGGCCGAAAATCGTGGGAATCTTATCTTATATAGTACAGACGCTCCTTCTATAAAGAAGATTGTTGCGTCCTACGCTCATTCGTGGTCCTAGTCTAGTCTAGAATCTTTATTAATGTTTTAAATGATGTTAAGTTACTGGTTTTCCTGGTTTGTTCAGGCAACCCATTCCATGCCCGAATGCCATTCGTGAAGAAAGAGTAGGCTTCGTATGAGCATGCTAAAAGCAATGACATGTAGAGCTGTGCTATATAAGAGACTCTTATCAACAATTACTACAGTTACATAATGGCTATCATACCTGCTAATGGCTATCTAATATAGAACATCCCTTTTAAAAGCATTTGTCAGTAGGCAAACAGGAAGCGATATATTCACCACGCTACTGACCGCTACAATTTTTCATTGGCGCTACATTGGCGGTTTGAGCTTATCCTTAGAGAAAAAAAAATTGACCGCCGGGGTTAACTGGCGCTAATCGCGGGAACAGTGAAACCCACAGAAGTTTGAAAGAGAGGGGCGTGTAGTGGGGGCATAGACACGGGAGTGGAGTAAGCTATGTACAATGAGTCCAGTGAAGGTCGACGCTTAAACCCCGGGTTGATTAAAGCAATTTTTTTTTATCAGAACCAGTCACGCTTAAAAAAAAAGTTCAGCCCTTTAAACGTCATTTATCTTGTCATCTTTTCGTAAAACTTTTTTTTTTCGGTTTCGTTTCGACTTTAACTGCCAGTTAAAATTTTTTTTTATGTGTCCATTTTGCTGTCAGCTTGTGGCGGCCATCTTGATAACTTTTTTTTAATAAAAAAAACAAATTTGTTAGATCTAAATTTTTTTAAATAAAATATGATTTTTAAAAATTATTTCACCACAATTTTCACTGTTACATGGGCAGTGACAAGGGAGGTGGTTGGGGCTGGGAAAGGGAGAGGGGAGGGGGAGATACATCTATTTCTGCGCAAGCACTGCGGGTTTCAAAGCATAGTCACCAAGGTAACGGTGGACCGGAAAATAAACAACAACTCTACACGCATGTCACATTGTAGGCTAAAAAGCCTACCTGGCAAAACCCCGTCATTAAACAGGGAAAAAGTAGCCAGGAATCTCCTTTGGTCAGAGATTTTTTTATTTGTGTTTTTTTTTTTTGGTTTGGTTTGGAAGTGAGTGGTGGATGATCAAAAACTCCTGGCCAGTTGGGTATTGTCTGGCCAGGTAAGAACATCAAATAAATGAGTTTTGGACTTCCGTGGGAAAGAGGAAACGGTATATTTTTTGAACGGAAGTAACCAGGGCAAAAGTTAAAAAAATCCCCATCATGAAAAGTGTTTGACAGCTGGTATGATCTGCGCTAGATATAGATCTGCACGGGTCTAGTATCTTCTAGATTCTAGAACAAGGGTCGGCAACCTTTTGCTAACAGTGTGCAAAACTAGGATTGCTAATTCATTCAGCGTGCAAACACTGAACAGCCTGAAAGTCAACCTGCTCTAATATACTTTTTAATATTATTTTTATAGAACAATTAATTTAACTACGTAGCAAGACCAATAGCAAACGAGATTATTTATAGAGAAAATCGTTAAAGCGTTTTATATTTAATTAACGTGTTTGTGATTATCATCCTTTTTATTAGTATTTAGACTCTAAATCAAATACTATATTTTAATACTAGACTGATTACATTTATAGTAATTAATGTCTTAACATTATCATTTGTTAGTCAAAAGTCAAAATTCAAAATGATTATCGAATACCTGCAAATGTTAATTATATATTTATCTCAGTTTAACTGAGACGTCTTTTATTTTTTTATTTTCCAAAAAATTTTTATTCATGAAAAATTGCATTTACATTACCAAAATTATTATTTTACACAGAGAAAAAAGGGATAGGAGACATTTATTGCATTTTTACAATTCCAAAGAGATAGAAGACAGCAGAGAATATTTAAATACTTAGTTTACCTGCACAATCTCATATATTTTACACGAAGAAAAGGAAATAGAAGAACAGTTCATACACATTTAAGGGGATAGAAGACAAAATGTTTTACGAGACAAAGAGTTTTCTAAGTAACTTTAAATTTAAATTCATTCATTCTTTTTTATTTGACATTCTTGCTTAGCATCCATACATATTTTAATTAATTTAAACATATAATAAACGTAACCATCCATTATTAACTGTAAGATATTTAAAACAACATAATATGGAGAAAAATGAACCAAAGTTTGGTAGAAATTATGTACATCTAGCTTCAATTGTTATATCCCTTTCGGAGTATATATTTAATTTTAACCAACAAGCGCGGTCTTAAATGTATATATATATATATATAAAAAACAAAGAAAGGGTCACAGATGACAAAGAAAAGTGAAACACCCATAGAGGACGGGTGACGAAAGGTGTCATTCACGGGTAATCCCACAACGGGAACCTTCACAAGTGAGAAAAAAATCTGTGCAGTTCTCTAAAAAGATTAGGAAACTCCCAAGTTGTCTTTAGGTTTCAAATAGACGTCTTTTAATGTGTTTTGGTTAAGTTTAGTATATACTAGGGTATCATTAAGTGGAATGGATACGTAGTAATCATACAAACTAGGTAGCTAATGTAGTGTTTGAAAATATACATGTAAATACTTTAGTCATATACTATTTATTTAATTTTCAAATATTATTTTACAGTTTAATCATTTCAATGTTATACATTGTAAGCCATTTATTCTTTTATAAAAGAAAAAAAAAAGTAACATTAGCAATATTAGCACAAATAAAACGGGTTTAATTAAAAAAATAAAAAAACTTATCACATTTGATTCAATAGTGATGCCAAACAAGTTATGTTTTGTAATGTATGTATAACAAATATTACTGACTAATTATTAATTCTTTATATAAATCCAACATTATGGTATTCATTAAAAGATTAATTATTAAAGGATTGAAATATTTTATGTTAAACAGTTGTAAATAAACATTTTCTGCATTAATTAAAGGAGTTTATATTTTAAAACATTAATAATTACAGAAATTACATTATATGGCATCCTTCCATCCTCAGGGGACGATGGCGGAGTCTCCTTTTTCTCTGCCTCTCGCCTTTTTCCTCGCTCGCTTCTCTTCACTCCTTTCTGTGAGTGTGTCTTCTGCAGCTTGAGTGCCCTCGCGCACCTTGGACCGCCAGGAGGTGCGTTCCTCAGCAAGGATCTCCCACGTTTTGGGCTCAGTTCGTGCCAGTAACAATTCTTTTTTGCAGACGTCTTTGAAACGCTGGCAAGGGCGACCTTTCTTTCTTGTTCCGGCTGCTAGCTCTCCATACAGCAGGGCTAATGGGATGCGTTCCGCACCAATCCTGTGGACATGGCCTATCCATCGCAGGCGCCTCTCAGTCAGGATTGAGTTCATACTCAGCTTATGGCTTATCCTGAGCACCTACACATTTGTGACACTTTCCTGCCATTTGATGTTGAGTATCCTGCACAGGCATCGCAGGTGAAAGCTATTGAGCTGCTTTATTTGCTTAGCGTATGTAGCCCAGGTCTCGCTTCCATAGAGGAGTGTGCTTAGCACACAGGCCTGGTGGACAGAGATTTTTGTAGAAATTACATAATATAGTACTATATTTATTAAATTGCTATTTAATGAAATTTTGTTTGAGGCTGGTTATACGGCCTAGTTCAGCGGACTGTCAACCGAAACGGCCCGGGTTCTAGCCCAGCCACCGACCCATCCCTGCCACCCTGCAGGAGTTTTGGGTCTAGTGGACGTAATAATCTTCTATCTAGAAGGAACGTCTGTAAACTTATAGGATTGTATGCCCACTGGCCGCCTACTTCCGATTGAAGAAAAATTGAATACATTAATATTTATTATATTTATTAAATTAAAAATAAATTGTTTCAGTGTTACTTATATTTATGATTAATCAACTTTGATGAGCATAAAAATTCTTTTAAATGTAATTAGTCTGTATTAATTAATGAGTGGTCAAGTGTAGGTGACCTCTTTGTATGCTTAAAACAGCTTTGATGAGTGATAAAATCTGTTCACAGGTGTAAGTTGAACCAAAAGCTGAATGCAAAAGAGCGAATGCCTAGCAGTGGAGATTTTTTCTGCAAATGAGCCTTTTTAAATGTTTAAAATTTAACTTGCTGCATTTTAAAATCCCCAATATCCCTCCACGTAAAAAAAGATCTACATCTAAGAAGGTTGTAATAAGATCAAACCAGTTAAGCTTGATGTGGTATGAATAAAAATGAGTCCATCTATTAAAAAGTCTTGACTATGATTAGAAAACTCCGCTTTGAGTGCATTCCATTGGTCCATGTAAATGCAAGTTCAACTCACTTAAATGTGTGGCTATGTAATTCAGAAACATCGGTTTCAACCGTCAGTTTTTCTCATTGAGAACCGGAAATTATTTTTTTTTATCAATAACAAGCTACATTACCCGGTGTCGCCCGGGTGAAAAAAAAAACAGGACTGTATAAGCGTGCAGATAAAAATGTTATAAACTACAATTAAAAGAAAGCTATAAATTTTAAATATTATTTAAATTATAATTTTTTTACTAAAGACTTTTAGGAAAGTAATTTAAAATAAATATTGTAATCGGGTAAAAAAATATTAAAGTATTTTTTTATTTAACACAAATCTAAATTGCCCGTAGATTTACAATGTCTTTGTCTTTTTTTTAAAGTTTGAAAAAAATTGTAGAAAAAAAAAGATATAGTCTAACTGGAGAATCGAACCCGGGTAGCCCGCATAGCAGTCGGCTACGTTAACCACTGAGCTATGAAGACACATATGATTCACATATCCGATTAAAAAAATTATTAGACAGTATATAGGCCTAGGCCTAAATAGGTCAGTGACACAAACTCACGTGTTTTCAAATTGACCAATGGGGATCCGTGGGGTCACAAATACGAGCTTATTATGTATATAGATAAACACATCTCTCGAGTGCCATTGAAAATCGCTCTTGCGTGCCAAGTTGGGCACGCATGCCTTAGGTTGCCGATTCATGTTCTAGATCTTCAGAAGTTAAATTAACTTAATTTGATGAAGTTATCATTGGCCCAGATGTCTCTGCTTTATTAATTGCGAAGTCGTCAGGAATAAGTAATTGCAAGTTTAGTTGCTATTTATGTTGTTACTATTTCCATTTAGATGAAAAATCATGCGGGACACTTATCTTTTCCGATATATAAAACCATAGACTATAATATACATGGACCGCTTGGTTTAGTATTTCTGCTATATGATGACTCGAAACACTGATTTACGGAATTTCCGATTCGTTGTTTCCTTTGCACTTCCGTTTTATTGAATCGCTTCGATTTTCTCAATGAAAAATTAAAATTAAAATCGAAAGTTGTATAAAGCGGAAACATTTAAGAAACAACGAGGAGCGTAGAAGTCATTTAAGACAGCCTCATTGGTTGCGCACGTAAAAAAGAACATTTAAGCTCTAAAAATATAACAAACGGTCCATCTTATTATAGTCTTTGCTCTATTCATTTTTTGTTGTTGGTCAATGTTAAATGCGCTCTGAGCTTACGTTCAGAGTACTCTGAACTTAAGAATAAAATATAATGCTGGGCAAAATATGTTATGTAGTATTTACCGACTTAAATGCAAAAGTAAAACAGTAAGGATCTACAGATGTTTACGGAAGGTAAATCGTAAAATGATGACTTTTTAAGTTCTTTTAAAAAGTATACATTCGAACTTGAGACTCACTCCATCAACTGCCCAGTCGTACAACAATTTCACCCTGTACCCGAACAGGTCTTGAAGGGTTGTTGGGGAAGTGGGGCAGGGGGATAGGGCGGTGGGGGTCAATGGCAGACCTTAATTAAAATACCCTTCGCGTACAATGACAGGAGGAGGTAATTCTACGCAAGACGCCTGGCCGAGCTCTTCTCTCCCTTATCAGCACTGACCTACAGATAGCTTACCGGTCGTAAGGTCTGCTCTCCAGCCCTGACATATATAGAGCGGCAATTTGTCTGAACTTTGTTTTTTCTTGTTCTTTTTTTTAGGTATGCCCTGTGTTCAGATATGTTTTACTCGCGAAGGAGGGGGAGGGAGGTATGTGCGCGCATGCGTGCTGCCCCCCCTCCTCCAGGTCATCTCTCTCTCTCTCTTATAATCGGACGATTAAGGTAATTCAAAAACATTCTCTATTATCGGAATATAAAACATGTTTCATCGGCCGCTCCAGTGTTTTCGGTCAAATTTCGGGTTAATATGTTAGATTGAATTCAAAGTTAATCATAATTTTATTTACTTATTTATATAGCACCGCCAACAAACATAATGTAAGCTCAGAGCGCATTTAGCATTGAACAGCAAGAAACATGCACGGAGCACGGACATAGACTCTAATTCTCTATGCTAAATATAAGTAGTGTTACGTCCACAATCCCCTTGTGGCCAGAGCTGTGTAGATCTTGCTGATAATTCTCGTTAGTCCTAGGGGAGACTTTAATTATTAGTATTTATGTTTCAGTATTACACGAACTCTTCTTATAGTCCTGGGCGCAAATTCAGTATTTGTATTCCAACATTTCCTCTCTTGTAAATTATGGTAGTAGATAAATCTTATAGTAATGTATACAACACAATAGGATAGTAACTTGACAAAGAAGCTTCAGTGTAACTGTTGTTGATAGTTTATTTCAGGTGGTATGTTCAATATATACAATATATCTATTATGTACAGTTAGAATAAAATAGTGCAAACACAAACGTTCAAAGGAACATCTTTTGAAACTCTCTGTCTTTCAGACAAAACAAATCATTAAATACTATCCGAGTGGTGCAAGGGATAGACCCATTACCAGTAGGGGTGAAAATCATGGTATCATTACAAAACTCATAACAAAAACGATAGGAACTTCCCCTATTAAATAATGAGTCGTTCCCAGACTCTGAGAATTTGAGATCAACACAGAATCCCAGCATTACCTAGAACCTTTCGTTTTCCTACTAAACGTCCTAATATTGTGTGTAGTAAGAAAAGAGAGAGAGAGGAGAATAAACATTGCGTGTTCCAATTCTTGGAAAAACAATATACATGACACGCCCCCACCCAATGAAAGAAATAATGTACCATAATTACCCAAGTAATACTCAACATGGTACATTTTTCGTACTTAACACTATCGTTTTAATAACCAACAATCAATGGAAGATTATTAGACAATTTAAGCAAACATGGTTCACTGGCACAACTAAATTATAAAAAGTGTCACTACCCAATGGTAATTGTGATTATAACGTGATGGACAAATATTTCACCGTTAGTATTAATATTAACTAGTGTCTCAACAAGTACAAATAATTCAAAAATATTCTAGTCATTCTTATTTTAACTATGTACAGTTGTGTGGATTTCCACCAAAATTTTCAAAAAGTCTTAATCTATTTAAACAAATATAACATTGCTCAAACTCTGTCAATTTTCAACAGTTTACTTCTAATATACAAACCAAAAGATAAGTAATACATAACTCGAATCAAACTATAGGTTACTTCCCCTTTAAATTACAGTGTCAACTTGACATTAACAGGGTTCATACCTAAGATGATGATACTTCCCCTTTTCTCAAATACGAGGAGAAAATACACTCTAGTTACGATTACTACAGTAATCTAAATATTAAAATGTAATCCACTATTATGCGTTTTTGGCAAATTTAAAAGTTTAATATAAAAGATTGTTCAGGGTTGAATGAGTGCTCACCTTTAGGTACCTTTGTTTCCCTCCATTCCCGGATATATGGAATATATAACAACCTATATACAACATAGTGAATATCCACTAGTTTTTCCCATTCTATTACCATGATATAACAATTTAGCAATAGTTTTCCAATATTATCTATTAATTTATACCAATTAAGATTACATCTCTTTCTAAGATAAAAATTGTACATATTATTATTTAGTTCCATTCATTAACTAAAATAAAACAAGATAATAAATCAACTAGCTCAAAGTTTTCCCACTTAATTGCATGTGATGACAATTACTTTCATCCATCCATATCAAGTAAATACGTGCATATATATTTATTGCATCATGCATCAAATTTTAAATGGAATTTCTTTTCCATAATCAAATGAATTTAAAATATATCAGAACATCAATATAATACATGATTATAAAAATTATTAATACTTTCAAAAGACTTGACTTCTGTATGATACAAGTATTCTATAGGTATTCCATAATCAAAATTCAAACGAATGATAGGTTATCATGACACATTCTTAATGAATAAGTGAGATGATCTGAAAAAAGAAGTATAGGGTTATTCAGTCAATCATGTAGCACCCGAGATAGAGTATCAGCTGTGACGTTGTCCCTACCCCTCAGGTGTTTTATGTTTAAGTCATAGGCTTGGAGGAATAAGCTCCATCTAACAAGCCTCTGGTTTTGCTTGACCCTGGAGAGAAAAGTCAGAGGGTTGTGGTCGGTCAGTATTTCTATCGGGTACCCAGAGCTGTTTACATAGAAATCAAACTGTTTTAACGCTAGGATCAACCCTAAAAGTTCCTTCTCACTTGTATTATAATTACGTTCATGGATATTGAATTTCTGTGAGTGGTAGCACACCGGGTGCTCCTCTCCGTGGTCATCCTGCTGAGTCAGCACCGCTCCCATCCCAGTATCGCACGCGTCTACTGCAATTTTAAAGGGTCTATCAAAACGCGGGGTCACCAAAATAGGTGCCCTGGACAATCTTAACTTCAACTCATCAAACGCCTTTTGGCACTTGTCAGACCAAACAAAGCGATTGTTCTTCTTTAGTAGGTCGGTTAAGGGGCAAGCTACCGTAGAAAAGTCCTGGCAAAACTTACGATAATACCCGGCCATTCCAAGGTAACTACGGAGTTGTTTCCTTGTCTGTGGCACTGGGACATTCTGAATAGCTTCTATTTTAGCATTTACTGGTTTAACCTTTCCACCACCCACTACATGTCCAAGATACTCGATAGTGGCATGTCCAAACTGACTCTTAGCCAGGTTTATTGTCAAATTGGCGTCATTCAGTCGTTCAAACAAGTGTCGTAGTTGACTGACATGTGTCTTGAAATCTGTACTATACACCACTATGTCGTCGAGGTAGGCATTACACTGGAAGATACCGCGAGTGAGGGTGTTTATAAGCCTTTGAAACGTCGCAGGGGCATTACGGAGTCCGAATGGCATGACCTTATACCTGTAAAGTCCGTCATGTGTCACAAACGCGGATACTTCCTGTGCCCGTGGCGTCAAAGGAATCTGAAAGTACGCGGAGAGAAGATCAATTTTTGTCACATACGTCGCATCACCTATCTTATCAATGAGGTCATCAATACGAGGAATGGGATACGAGTCAGTCTTTGTCAAATTATTTAATTTCCTAAAGTCTGTACAAAACCGCAATGTGTTGTCGGCTTTTGGTACCAACACACAGGGTGAAGACCATTCGCTATCACATTCTTCCACTATGTCATTTTCTAACATATACTTCACCTCTGCTCTAATATGTTCAAGTCTGATGGGGTTAACTCTATATGGATGCTGTTTAATTGGCCTGGCACCCTCAGTTAATACTACATCGTGTTCTATTAGATGTGTCCTCCTGGGAACATCTGTAAGCAGTGACTTATATTCATGTACCAGCTCAATAATCTTCTCCTTATCTTCTACCGGAAGATGTTCTAGCCTTGTATCTAAACTCTTAAGGGCATCTGTATTATTAAGTTTACTTTCTGCAAACTTATATTCTATCCTAGATAAATCCGTCGGGACCCTAGCTAATGAAATCATGGGGACCTCCCGTGGTTTACTCTTTTCCCTGGAAACATAGGGCTTAAGTAAATTAATATGGCATACCCTCTGTTTTTGTCTCCGGTCAGGAGTCTTTATTAAATAATTGACCTCGCCAAGCTTTGACTCTATCTCATAGGGTCCACTAAACTTTGCACTTAAAGGCTGATTTTGCAAAGGTAGAAACACAAGAACTTTGTCACCTGGTGCAAAAGTTCTAGCTGTAGCTTTACGGTCATAGTTCTGTCTCATACGCTCCTGCATCTGTGGAAAATGAATCTTCACATGGTTAAAAGCATGATAAAGCCTATTTTTAAATTTATCTACATATGACAAAAGTCCAATCGGTTCACTGTCCGTTAGCCAAGTTTCATGTAGAAGTTTCAACGGACCTCTGACTGAGTGTCCATACACAAGTTCGAATGGGCTAAACCCCAGGGATTCCTGAGTGGCCTCCCTTGCAGCGAACAGTACATAAGGCACACCCTTATCCCAGTCTTTCTCGTTTTCATAACAGTACTTTTTAAGCATCGATTTTAATGTCTGATGAAACCTTTCCAGAGCTCCCTGGCTCTCAGGATGATAGGCACTTGATAGCCTATGGCTTATCCCTAATTGTTCCATGACTTGTTTGAAAATGTTCGAAGTAAAGTTAGTCCCCTGGTCGGACTGTACTGTCTTCGGTAGGCCATAACGTGTGAAGAAATTTGTCAGGGCGTCTACCACCTTCACTGTTGTTATATTCCGCAACGGAATGGCTTCCGGGAAGCGAGTGGATGAACACATGACTGTGAGCAGGTATTGAAAACCGGCTTTTGTTTTCGGCAACGGGCCCACGCAATCAATGAGTATATGACTGAATGGTTCGTCGAACGCTGGTATCGGCTGGAGTGGAGCGACAGGAATTCGTTGGTTAGGACGTCCTACCATTTGGCATACGTGGCAAGTCTTGCAGTATTGTTCGACATCTCTTCTCAGTCCTGGCCAGTAGAAGTAAGGGAGGATACGGTGGTGCGTTTTTCGGACTCCCATGTGACCAGCGAAAGGAAGATCATGTGCCATACGCAGTATATCTTGACGATAGCACTTAGGTATTACAATCTGGTGAATACTGTCCCACTCGTTTGTACCTGAGTTGAGCGGTTTCGACTTTCTCATCAACACTTCATCTTTTATGTAGAAACATTCCGCCATTGCATCTGCAGTCTTTTCATCAACAGCTTTCATTTTGAGTTGCATTATTACTTCGTCATTCAATTGTTCTTTCACCAATTTCTGCTTTGGTGACAAAATGTTATCGTTCTCGGTTGTATCACCAGTTGTTAGTTCAGCAAAGAACGTAGCACTTAAATCGATGTCAGGTGTTTCTGTTATCACTGTTTCATTCGCATGTGTGTCTTCAGAACAGACAAGCACATCTTTCGTTGCACTACACGGCGTAGCAGGAGTCTTTACCGACTTCTTTTTCTGCATTGCTCTTGTCAGTGCACATGTTGGGCGTTCATTGGCAGGACGTAGGTTTTTGTCCTCCGCCATCTTTGTCTCCAACACTTTAACCATGGGCTCGACAGTGACGCTGCCGCCCATAATGTCATTTCCTAATATCATGGAAACGCCTTTGACGGGTAGTGCGCGCCACACTCCCACTACGATGTTACCTGTAAAAATATCCGACTCGAGTTTTATTCTGTGCAGTGGAGCTTCCACAGCCTCCATACTAGCACCTCTCAGCACAACAGACTCACCGGTACTGGTGGCATCCGTTAACAGCACACTGCCCTCCAGGATCACGCTGACAGCAGAACCCGTGTCACGTAATATCTGTATTTTCTTCTTGCTGAGTACATCGACTTCTGTCGACACTGTCCCCTCGTAGACAAAGGGTCGAAAATCGGATAGGTCGTCCTCTTCCGGGACTTCAGGAACCATCTGTTCCTCACGGCCTTCTGAAAGCATAATAGATTGAGTACAGCTATTCTCTTTTACCTTAGATAGACTGTTCTCAAAAACCATCGACTCCACAACTATGGGCGATGCCGGCCGCATTTCTTTTGAGTTTCTTGACCCTGTGTTGCACACTTCTTCTGTCTGCTTGCTATCTTTCTGCACTCTGGCACAGTGTAGAATAGCACCTTGCTTCTTGGTAAGGATCCAACAATCTTTCTTCATGTGGCCCTCTTTCTTGCAATTGAAACATACCACCTTTGCTTTATTTACATCTGTCTGCTTCCTGAAATGATCTAAGTTACTATTATTATTTACACCACTGTTCTTATTATTGTTTTCACTTGTCTCTTTTGGTTTACTAGCCTCCTTGGACTCTGGTTTGTGCACTTTGGGTTTGTCAGCATAATATGGCTTTATGCTGGCGTGAATTATGGCATAGTTATCTGCCAATCTAGCAGCTTCATGCACATCTTCAACCCCTCGGTCTGAGATGTGAGTTTTAATATCCACTCGAATACAATCATTGAATTCCTCAAACAATATTAGGTTCTTGAGTTTATCAAACTCACTTACATTCTGTGACCTTAGCCACTGTTCTAACATTTTCTCCTTTTGTCTCAAAAAGTCTACATGAGTTTGATCATATGCCTTCTTTCTGTCTCTAAATAGCTTTCTATATTTTTCTGGTGTCAGGGAATAACTTTTTAGCACCCTATCTTTGATTACTTCATAGTCATTTATTTCCTCGGGTGTTAAACTCAACACTACGTCCAATGCTTTTCCTTTGTTGAGAGTTGACCTTAACAATAAAGCCATCTTATCATCAGGGAACTGATAATCTACAGCTATCCTCTCAAAAAGCAAAAAGAAATCTTGAACATCTTCTTCTCTGAATATAGGCAAGTGTTGCTTCATTGCGCTAATATCCATACCATTGCTGTCCCTACGATGGTCAGGTCTATTCATGCGTGCCATCTCTATCCTTTCTCTGCTTTCAGTTTCTATCCTAATTCTTTCATTTTCCCTTTCAGTTTCTATCCTAATTCTTTCATTTTCTATCCTAAATCTTTCCAATTCCATTCTCTTCATAGCTAATTGGAATTTTAGGTTTTCACTCAACCCTTCATCTTCATCATTGTTTGATGATCTAGATGACATATTTCTTACCTCGTCTCCGTGGGCAATTACCTCGCCCCCACTGGGAGCTACATAACCTTCATTGATATCGTTCTGTCCCACTTCAACTACACTACCAGTGTTCATGGCATTCTGCCCGTTCAAACATGTCATAATTTCTTTGGTCAAACGATTACGATTAGGTCTTGCCTGTCCTGCCTCAATCCCAAAGGACTCAGCTAATTCTTTTAGTTCAGCAAATGACATGGCATTAAGTTCCTCACTTGATATATTCGAAGCCATAGTATAGCGTTCGAAATATTTGTGATAGTAGAGTAGTATATATTGTATAATAAAATATAAAGTTCCAACTTACGATTTGTCCAGAAATTTGCACAATATAATATTAAACACTTCGTGGAATCTTCACACTTCCCAAGGAATAAAAACGCAAACCAGTTCTCTCCTCTTTTTAAAAAAGATTAGTTTCACAGTCCTGAAAACGAAACACAAATATGCCGCTCTCAGTACTACTAATGTCACAAAATATTTATAGGTCAGGAAAAAATATAACTCAAATTTTCCAGACGAGATCAACAAATTTTTTTCCAATCCTAGATCAAGAAAAGTAGAACTCAAATCTACCGAACGAGACCACCAAATCTTGTCAATCCTAGGTCAGGAAAAGTAGAACTCAAATATACCGGGCGAGACCACCAAATTTTGTTACGTCCACAATCCCCTTGTGGCCAGAGCTGTGTAGATCTTGCTGATAATTCTCGTTAGTCCTAGGGGAGACTTTAATTATTAGTATTTATGTTTCAGTATTACACGAACTCTTCTTATAGTCCTGGGCGCAAATTCAGTATTTGTATTCCAACATTTCCTCTCTTGTAAATTATGGTAGTAGATAAATCTTATAGTAATGTATACAACACAATAGGATAGTAACTTGACAAAGAAGCTTCAGTGTAACTGTTGTTGATAGTTTATTTCAGGTGGTATGTTCAATATATACAATATATCTATTATGTACAGTTAGAATAAAATAGTGCAAACACAAACGTTCAAAGGAACATCTTTTGAAACTCTCTGTCTTTCAGACAAAACAAATCATTAAATACTATCCGAGTGGTGCAAGGGATAGACCCATTACCAGTAGGGGTGAAAATCATGGTATCATTACAAAACTCATAACAAAAACGATAGGAACTTCCCCTATTAAATAATGAGTCGTTCCCAGACTCTGAGAATTTGAGATCAACACAGAATCCCAGCATTACCTAGAACCTTTCGTTTTCCTACTAAACGTCCTAATATTGTGTGTAGTAAGAAAAGAGAGAGAGAGGAGAATAAACATTGCGTGTTCCAATTCTTGGAAAAACAATATACATGACAGTAGGCCTATACAAAAAATGATTTCATATCAAAGGATGTAGCGCTAATTGATAATCTCTAAAACTTTTACTAAAATATAGACAGTGAAACCAAGTTCCTTTGGGTCCGAGAGTTTAGCTCACGTACTGTCCTAGTAGGAATTATGTAGCGTTCTTTACAGGTCGGCAACTCGGAAATTCCGTGTAGGAAGTTTTCCCATTTACGAATCGGTACATTTTTACATAATATTTTTGTTGGCACTTATCTATTATATTATGTCTCATTTGCGTTGTTTATATGGTGACTTGGTGAATATTAACAGAAAATATTGAAGAGTTCCTTTAGTAACGAGTTTTCAACTCATATTAATAAGTGGTTTAACGGCGCTTATAAGAAAAATTAGATAGGTCTATTGACAATGTTTTTTGTACTTAAAGAAATTTTAGATAATCACACTATAATGAAGCCGGCTGGTCCAGCGGTTAGTTCACCGGACTGTCAACCAAAAAAAAACAACTGACAGGTCGCGGGTTCTATCCCTGCCACCGACGGATCCCTGTCGCCCTGCAGGAATTTTGGGCCTAGTGGAGGTAATAATCTTCTATCTAGAAGGAACGTCTGTAAACTTATAAGATAAGATAAGATAATGGCCACTGTAGATGGTGAAAGTGATGAAATGATAAAAAAAAATAATAAGTTGTTATGTTACTAATGACGTTACAATGAAAACAAAAGTGTATAAATGTACCAAATCGTCAACTCAGTTATTTCCCCACTTTATTAATGACGCAATCGTTCACAAATTTCCGTTGCCACGGCATAAGAGTGGGTTGTGTGGCCATCGCAACTTATCCCCAACTAATACCAGCTACTCATAGACACCATCCAGACCCACGAAGAAAAATCATAGCCTTCACCAGGGGTTCGAACCCAGGACCTTCGGTACGCACAGCACACCGTAATCTTCACCCTTTTCTAAACAAAACATCACCACAAGCTCAACGCCATTTAACTGGGGGAAATGACGTCATATGACATCATTTGACACACAGGCTAAGAAAAAAACAAAAAAACAACAAAAAACCTAATCGTCTGCTTGTCATCGAGGGAACATTTAGCCGCCACTTGGGGGCAATTAATCAAGCAGCGTAAGTCTGTTGTCCGCCCTTTGCTGGCACCCTTTTCATGCTCCTTACCCCTTCGCATATTTTATCGTTTGCTTGCGTAAAAAGAAAAAAAAAAGAAAAAAAACCCAACTATCTTATATATTACAGAAGCTTTCTAAAGCTATTTTAAATATATCCACCCAGATTTAACCAACAAAAATCCCCAGTTTTTAAGCGGGAAAGGTAGAAATTGCCCTCTTGTACAACAAAACAAGAAACGATCGTTCCTTATTTTTGCGTTTCGTTTCTTTCACTCCGTTCGGAAACTTTTTACATTTTCTTTTTTAACGAAAGCACGCCTTTTGTTTTTGTTTTGTACATAAAGCTAATTATAACTTTACTAGCTAAGCTGCCCGGCGTTTCACTAGGGAAAGAAAATTTCATAGGCCTATGACTACAGATAAAAAAATTATAAACTACAATAAACAAAAGGCTATAGACTAGGCCTAATAATTTTTAAAAATAAAATTATTGATTATTTACTGAAAACATTTAGGAATACAATAAAAAAAATATTTTAATCGGGTTAAAAATAGGCATGTTTTTTTATTTAACAAAACGTTAGGACCATCCCTGGCTGAGAATCGAACACCCGTCTCCCGATTGTCTAAAATATAATTATTAGGTTTTACTTATTGAAAACATTTTTAATTTTAGGAAAGCTTTAAAACAAAAGTAATATTAACGAAAATTCTGGAAAAAAAGTAACCTGTCTATTACAGAAAAATAAAAAAAACATCGGCGAAAGGAACCAAGGTCTCCCGCATGGCAGTCGGAGATGCTATCCGCTCAGCTAGAGAGGACACATGCAGGAAGTGAAATTGGAAATGTAAAATAAGAGGCAATAAGGTCACGTGTCTTTAAATTAACCAATGGTAGTCGGTTACGACAGAAACATTCAACTTTATATATAGAGAGAGATGATGTAACTTTGGAGGTGTGTAATGTCTCTTAAGGGGGATACCCGTTTGGTTCCAAATTCCACAAACTACATTCATTGCTAAAGCACATGCTAATGCATATAATATATCAATAAATATATCATATCATCATATAATTACCGTTTGTTTGTTTATATATATATATATACCTCTATAGATTCCAAGACTGTTTAACAGGTTGAGACAAAAGTTAAACTCATAAACTGGAAAAGTCCTCCAAAATATATATATTTTTTTATCAACTACATTGCTTTATACGTCCTTTTTTTTTTAAATAAACGTATTACAAATTATGTTAAGGTTATAAACTTAAGCGACAGAGTGTTGTGTCTTTGAAGTATGTAAGTAAAGTACCCGTCGGACCGAATTGATCCATAGGTCCGGTGAAGCAGCGTTCACCAGTTTCTGTGGCCAAGGCATACTAGGTGATTGTGTGGCCAGCACAGCCGCCTTTACTTTAACCCAACTAAGGTCAGGTACCCATCAGAGCTGGGTAGGCTCAGGGACACCCTCCAGACCCGGGAAAAAATCCTAGCGTTCTCAATGGGCGGAGCTTAAGTTTTTTAGTGACGTATTTGTGTCAATAGAAGCCACTATTGGTGTACAAAAATGGTGAAGTACTTCTTTATCATGCAAAATTCACATCTGATTATTGGCTATCCTACTAAAAAATAAGGAGGTAAATAGTAGTACTGTAGATTAATTGATTAATGTGATTAGGCAAGGGCCGGCTAGACCTATTTACACTTTCAATTTCACTTTATAGTCCTACACTTTTAATGTTTCGTAGACTCGGTTTCGTAGGCTAAGTAGGGCAGCTACGATTTCAAGTGATAGTGTTGGTGAATAGGCTATCTAGTCAAGTCACTAATAGGCTCACATCGTCTATTATAATAATAAAATAACCTATTTTTTTAACAGACATAATACAGCTTAAATCTTAATAAGACTTAAAACACAAAACATCATTTAAAAAAAGCTCGAGCCTATATGAAACTTTATTAATACAGCGGCCAATGTTACTTGTACACCATTACTCAAAGTAAACAAAAATCACGTGCCTTTTGTCAAGTGATTGCAAACGCCCTATTGTTTATAATATTCTTTTTACAAAACAAATTGTAGTCATTCGTTTTTCTGTCATTTAGAGGGGCAGAAATACGTGTATTATATATATATAATATATGTGTGTGATATCATATAGGTAAAGTGTAAATGTTCCTTTTGTCTCAGAAATTTCTGGACCAACAGCCAAAAAAATGTTGGATGGGGGGGGGGGGGGATCAAGATAATCTCCCACTCGACAGATATGTAAAAACCAAAGGGTTTAAGAGTGGAATAAATTCTTAAATAGATACAACCGAAGGCTAGAGCGGACAGACAGACGGACAGGAAGATAGATATGCAGATACATCAAATTCTTAATCATGGCATCTCTTCTCCTGTTGCTCAGCTACAAACAGAAGAGAAACGAAGGAGCACACAATTTTTTTCCTTTTTTTTTCTTCTGTTCTATGTGAGCTATTACCTTTTTGTTGTACCTGATGTCCCGTCATACATCACAGCTTCATTGTTGGACGCCAGAGTTTTTTGACAATCTCACCTTGCTCGTGCTAGTCTCGCATCATTCTTGGAATCTTGTGCTGAGTTTTTTTAAGGTTATGGGCATACTTCTCTGTGAGAATGTTCTATCTATCTATCTATCTATCTATCTATCTATCTATCTATCTATCTATCTATCTATCTATCTATCTATCTATCTATCTATTCTATCTATCTATCTATCTTTCTATCTATCTATCTATCTATCTATCTATCTATCCATCCATCTATCTATCTATCTATCTATCTATCTATCTATCCTTCTATCTATCTATCCTTCTATCTATCTATCTATCTATCTATCCTTCTATCTATCTATCTATCTATCTATCCATCTATCTATCTATCCATCTATCTATCTATCTATCTATCTATCTATCTATCTATCTATCCATCTGTATATCTATCTATCCATCTATCTATCTATCTATCAAGATATCAAAACGTCGCTTTGTTTCTACTGCCTATATATCGAATGGCTGTTAAACTGAATGTATTGTTATCTACAAATCTCCCCCCCCCCCTCCAGCACCCCGCCCTCCCACCCACATATGTACGAGAGAGAAGTAAATTTGTGTCAATCATTTCTATTTATGTGTGTGTGTGTGTGTACACAATCAGTCTCTGTCGGCATCTGGAACAACCATGTTATGTGATATTGAAGTATAGAGCCTAGACCCTGGTCCATGTGGATTGGAGGGTTACTTGACTCAACTCGAGAGAAATGAAAGATTCGTGTTTCCAAGATGGGGGCTCGGGATAGAGGGAGGCAGAGAGAGAAAGGGAGAGAGAGAGTGAGATAGAGTGAGAGAGAGAGAGAGAGTGAGATAGAGTGTGTGAGACATGGAGAGTAAGAAAGAAAGAGGAAAGCTAAGGCTGTTTTACAACACTGTCTTCTAGATGTGACTTTTGACTGTTTACTTAAACTGGAAGATTAAATGAAAAAATATATTTTACAATTTAATATATTACTTAGTAAAAAAACAGGACACTAAAAGTAAATAAAACATATTGAACAATGTTGTCGCATTATTGTGACTTATTTCAGGGCTATGTTGGAGTTATATGTGATTTCAGGGAAATATTGATTGACTGATTTTGGGGGAAATATTGGATTGACTGATTAAGGGATATATTGTAATAACAGATTTCACGAAAGACTCGCTTGTCCAGTCCAGTGAAGAGGTTGACAGGTTCCACAAACAGAGTGTTTATAACAATAATATCGTTTTATTTATCAACGTTTATCAAGACTGTGGCTAGTGTCCATACTTAGATCAGTGCAGTGGCTTTCTTCCTGTTCGACGACCCAGTGGCCCATAATTCCACAAACCACCCTTTCAGAAGCGTCATTTTATTTTATTTTTTCAAAATATGTTGATGGGATTACAGACAACTCTCTTCGACACAGCCAAATATTTTAATCGGCTTACCTCCCCCGGATTCTAATTCTCTCCAGTAGCCAAGATGGCGGTACTCGCTCCCTGTACTAGCCTGCTCCCTTCACCCCACCCCCCTTGGCGTCCATTTCTCGCCACCGTCTAAACACCAACTCACTCCACCGGTCACTATTGTGACAAGTACCATCGTGACACTGTGACAACTTGTTTTGTGTCACTTTAGAGGCCGAAATACTTGCATGTGTGTCATCGTGTCATCTGTGGTCTTTGACATTTTTGTTTGGAAGTTTTGACCTAACGTCTTTAAAAGACAAACGCATTCAAATTTCATTTCTCCATTAAGTACCATAACACTGATCGTGCACCAGGAGTTATCGTTCTTTTATTTTGCTGTTTCTACACACCGCATGCTGCCCGAGTTAAAGCAAGAACTGAATGAATGCCCACCAAAGCCAGAGAAAAGTGTCATGCCCATTGCTATCATGTGCCCATTGCCTACCAGTGTGAATTGCCCTCAAGTTCCTATCGCCCTCTCTTCCCAATGGGCCGTATTGCTGCTGAGAGTTAACACCCTTGCCCATTTTACAATTACGGTATATAAGATTGACTTGTATAAGGGGCAAAGGTGTTAACTCTCAGCAGCAATCTTTACAATTACGGTATATAAGATTGACCTGTATAAGGGGCAAGGGTGTTAACTCTCAGCAGCAATCTTTACAATTACGGTATATAAGATTGACCTGTATAAGGGGCAAAGGTGTTAACTCTCAGCAACAATCTTTACAATTACGGTATATAAGATTGACCTGTATAAGGGGCAAGGGTGTTAACTCTCAGCAGCAATCTTTACAATTACGGTATATAAGATTGACTTGTAAAAGGGGCAAAGGTGTTAACTCTCAGCAGCAATCTTTACAATTACGGTATATAAGATTGACCTGTATAAGGGGCAAGGGTGTTAACTCTCAGCAGCAATCTTTACAATTACGTTATATAAGATTGACTTGTATAAGGGGCAAGGGTGTTAACTCTCAGCAGCAATCTTTACAATTACGGTATATAAGATTGACTTGTATAAGGGACAAGGGTGTTAACTCTCAGCAGCAATCTTTACAATTACGGTATATAAGATTGACTTGTATAAGGGGCAAGGGTGTTAACTCTCAGCAGCAATACGGCCCATTCTGTGGCCAATGCTGGCTAAATGTACATGTATAATCAGTTTGTAGTTTCTTTTAAAAAATAATATGTGTATATATATTGTGTACATTTCAATCACAAGGTAGGCGAAAATTGTGTTTTCACTCTAGAGCTATACTGACAAAGTAGGGAGGTTCTTTTTATTTCAGGGTTCTTAATATTTTTAAATACCATAATCTTTACACAAAACTCCAAAACCAATTTTTACCGACTTGTTTGAATATTCTCAATGTTAGCTAAGTAAGTAAAGTATGGACTTGAGACATTTGGCAACTTATCTTTTATACATTACAGACGCTCTTTCTATAAAGAAGATTATTGCGTTCAACGCTCATCTGTGGACCGAGTCTATTCTTGCATCTTTATTAATGTTTTAAATGATGTTAATTAAGTTACTGGTTTTCCTGTATCTTATAATATGCTCCCTCTATACAGGTGATTATTGCGTCCTACGCTTATCCGTGGTTTGAATACAGGCTTGTATTTTGAATTAGTGTTTTAAATGATGTTAACTTATTGGTCCTCCTGTTTTGTTCAGGCTACCCATTCCATTCCGTTTATCTTTTCTCGAAGAACGAAAACATGCATTTTTCTTGCGAATGGAATAAAGTGTTTTTATCCTTGTTTATTTATTTATCTGAGTATTGTATACATTGTTATTGTGTTGTATTTTAAAGTTAGAATTTAATGCTTTATGAATTATTACTACTATCCTCTTTGCAATTATTTTCTCTATTGTACGGCAGATTTCCACTCATGACTTTTGGCATTCAGTTTTATAAGTTAAAAAAAAATTAAAGCAACAATAATTATTTGCAGTCACTGACTATCACAAAACAAATATAAGTAACAGCAGAATAATATACAAACAATAACAATACAAAGCAATAGAAACAATAACAATACAATGACGAAAACAATACAATAACATAACTGAAATAAAAACTGAGGACTTTTAGTTTTGTTTGGAATATTAAAAAAAACAAAAAAAAGTTTATTGTTTATGTTCATCTCAAAGCCAATAGTTTCTGCTGGACATAAAATAAAAAACAAAACAGAAAAATGTCAATGTGCTAAATATAGATTTGTTTATTTATTTTATTTATTATACACAACATTCGTGAACAAGAGATTGCTGGGGGGAGACAGACAGACAGACAGGTGAAATGAAAGGAGAGAAGAACATAATGTCATGAAGATAAGGGAATTAAAAACAAATCACAGGCCAAGATTTATACAGGGGCGTCGTCTCCTGGGGGGTAAATTAAAGTATTGGGTGGTTTGTTTGGGGGGGGGGGGGGAGCACAGGCGAACATGAAAGAACAATGGACACTTGTAGTTTAACCTGAGCTGACCCCTGACCCCTCAACGAGGTCGACTGAAAAAAATTGCATATTTAGGTTACACGTTATAAAAATGTATTTATGTAACAAGTGATTTCACGTTTCTAAGAAAAACACAAAATTAGGAGAAAATTATTTGAGTAGTTTAAAAAATATAATCTACAGATAGAACCGTTTGAAAGACAAATAATGTCTACTCCAAATTCAAATAAACAAAACAAACAATGCCATTGGCTGAGAGAAGCAGACGATAACTTGTTCGCCCAACCAATAGTTATGCCCCTTTTAGTTCGCTTAGTCAATAATGAAAAACTAAAAAAAGTAACAACAACAAAAAAAAAAAAACTATAAAAAAACTACAACAACTTGTAAAGACGATTCTGTTTCAAATAGATTTGTTTTCCATGCTGTTTTACTTTAAAACATTATCCATTAACTTGCGATAGACTTTTGCTCTACTTAGACACCCAAATGAGGAACAAAAAAACAACAACAACAACACAACAATCTGTATTGAACAAATCAATGTACATTCCAATAGATTTGTATGAGATAAAAAATGGAGGAGGATGGCGGAGTAGGATCTATATATAGAACAAACCAACCAATCAGAAGTCACGTTGCATGTTAGGATAAGAAATACAACACATTTTTACTATTTAAAAAAAAACAAAAAAAACTTTGTATCTACAACAATAGTCACAACCTTGTTAGTCAAGTGGCGTAATATAAAGAAAACACCTGGACAGGTGAAAATACACCTTCAAAAAAAAAGGGAAAAGAGACACACACACACAATCATTTAGTAAACAAACGGCCAAAACCTCAAACATAAGTCTTTTATATATTAGTAGCTGTAATGTAAAATGTATAGAGGCCGAAGCGATGAAACGAACATGATAAAAATAAACAGACGAATCCAATGATTTATTTGGGGACGTAAGAGTTAAGGTTTCATTGGACAAATTCTTTTCAAACTATTGTACCAAGGCCGGTAGCCAATATATGGAGGATTAAACACATTTGATGAGTCTTATAATTATTTTTTTTAAAGAGATGTTTCAGTGAGATAAATGTTTTTAATCTTTCCAGGGTTTGGGGCAGCTTAGTTAATGATTGGTAGTTTATCTTTTTATTCAAAAGGACCAATGGCAAAGGGGAATAGAATCAACTGACCAATGGCAAAGGGGAATAGAATCAAAGGACCAATGGCAAAGGGGAATAGAATCAAAGGACCAATGGCAAAGGGGTTAGAGTCAAATGCAGCCAAACAAGGGGGAAGATAACTTAAGTGTGACGTGTTAACTATTTAAAAAGTCAAATCAGGAAGCAAATAAACGAAATTTTAAAAATGTGAAAAAAACTTGATTACTAAAAATAAAAACAAAACAAATCGTGTAACAAAATAGAAATGTGGTCATGTATTTATGGCACTGTTGTTTTTTTATTTTCACAAAATTATGTTCTTAGGACATTTAACAAAAGTTAGCCCCCCCCCCTTTAACTGTGATGATATAGAATGTAGGTCAATGCAGGGGGCAGGAGGAATACCTTACACGTACACTATTTGGTGACACCCTAGAACCTTTACATGTATGTATTTCATTACATGTATTTCATTACATGTATGTATTTATATATGTTGTAATATGGAAATGGGGTGATATGAGATTTGAGGGGGGGGGGTATACGGCTCATAGAACACACAAACAAAATGGCAACAAAGAAACAAGCACAAACTGTAATCAATGTGTAAAGAAACAAAAAAAAAGGAAATAGCCAACTATGTGTTATAAACTATTCATTGGAAAACAAATGTATGCATCAAAATGTGTTTCTCAAGAAAATATGAAAAGAAATAATTACAAACAGTTATTCATATATATATAATATATATATATATATATAGGCTTATGGTTATAGTAAATATTTATATATTTATATTGTATGTATATATTATGGTTTGGATCTGGGTTTTCATTTTTTAGTAGAGGTGGGGGGGGGGGGGAAGCTATACACTCAGTCAGTCAGAAGGAAGTTCTATGAACTCTAAGACATACATATCCATGTATGAAATTTAGAGTAGAGGGAATAAGGGGTTGAGGGGGGGGGGGGGGGAACTTGCATACGCTCGATTTAAATACAGGTGAGTTCTGTTTTAGCAAAAAAAAAATGTTAAAATTCAGACGCAAAAAAACAACAAAAAACAACCTTTTAAAAAATTAACTTTAAAAACTTTAGAAATTTCAAACTAATAAACCCTAAAAAAAAAAAAAAAGACAACAACCCTAGATTTGAAAACTCTTCCTTCGCACACACACACAGACACTCGTAACTAAAGAGATCTCACTGCATAAGTTTATCGAGTCAAAGACTTCCTGATTCTAAATTTAAAAATTTGTACGAAAAAGTCTGCAAGTTAATATAGCTGCAGCCAGTTCCTTAGCATTCTATTTCTTTCAATAGCACAAAAAAATAAAAATGTACAATTAGATTTTAACTATTTAATCATTCCTCTAAGGCCTTGAAATTATTTCTTCTTGCTGGCCATACATATAAAGAAAGAAAAAACTTTACAGTTAGGTTAAATGAATATTAAAAAAACACAATTTCTATTCAAATAAAATTATGTACTATGAGAGTAAAACTATTTCGTAAAAATTTGTCTTAAATATCTCAATTTTTTAAAAACAAACAACATAACGTAAAACAGACTAAACAATAGGGGGGCGTGTTCTAGCAACATAAATCGAGGGGGTGAATCAAAGAGTGATTTGAAGAGTGAATCAAAGAGTGATTTGAAGAGTGAATCAAAGAGTGAATCGATGAGTTAAAGGTTCAAAATAAAACAGAACACAATTGCTGTTGGTGTGTTTAAAAAAAAAAAAGCATAAAAATGACAATTTTTTATACAAAACACAACATTAAAATTAAAACACGTTAATAATAAAAAAACAAAAAGGTCAATCAAATATGGCACCCTTGATGCAGTCAACATTGAAAAACATTATTTAAAAAAACATTTAAAAAACTCCAAAATGTCCATAACACTCTCGATGATAAACGAAATCACTTGTAAAAATTGGGAAACAGTTTAAAACAAAAAGAAAAAGTTATTATTAAATTATTAACATAATAAAAACGTGGAAAGTAAGTAACTCAAATAAAATGTTGCTGTTTTTTTTTTTAGTGGATTGAAAAAACATTATACCAAATGTAAACACACGGCAAACGAGATATTATAGTAGTAGTAGTATTATATCAAGAAATGAGGTTGAATAAAAAAACCAAACTATACACAATATTATGGCAAAAAAAAAAACACACAACACACGTAAACAAGCAGTAACTATCTCTGTCTTTTTGTCTGTCATTAAAATAGGTTACTGTGTGTCCACATCCAACAAAAACAAAACTACAATGGTTCAACTAGTCAGTTACGTTAGAAACTAAAAGCTTTCAATTAGAAGATGGCCCAAATTAAAAACAGCAACTCATACTGATCTCACACACACAGAACTTCTTCCTGGGTCAGTATGATCCCAACCCCAGAAGCTAGGTTGAAAAAAAAAAAACACAACAACGTATACCAAAACGCAAGACAGTGAGTGAAACCAAAAAAAGACACTGCAAAACAAAAACCCAGAAAGGCGAAACAAATAAAACCATATCCACCTAGGGAAAACGTCTTCACTGCCCTATGCAGAAACAACAATATATATATATATAAAAAGAAAATAGAAAGGAACAACACGAACAACAATAAAACCCTGAGGGAGAAAATAGTGCATCCGCCGCTGGACTATATACTAGAAGACATTTTGTTTGCATTTCCGGTTGATATTATGCCAATGTGCCCAGTGAAATGACCAAATCGTCTTGTTCACCATTGAAAGAAAAATTCCAGAGACACGCAAAGGGTTTAAGATTTCTACGCAAAGTGAAAAACCTAATTTTATTGTTTCTACACAAAATACTCTAAAAATTTAAGAAATCGATTAAAAAAAAAAATATTATTCACTAACTCAAAGCCAGGGGATGGTACAGACAGTAGATGTACAAGCAACAAGAAGATATGAGCTCTGAAAACCCCCACAGACATGTCCAAGAGTTTGAAAGGGGGGGGTAAAAACTACACAAGTAAACTAGTTAACACAACATTATCACACGTGGACACAAGCGCGCGGACACACAGAGCGGACACACTTAAAAGAATGGAGCGTTTAATTAAATTTGCTGTAGCTGCCTTGATATGGTGATGTTGTCCAACACAAATTATAGAAATATGATATATATATACATCCGACTTGGACAGAGAGAAAAGAAAGAGTTCACAAACCGCTGAATGTTCTATACACATTTCCTCATGGCATCCACAACAAGAAATCAAGAAAATAGCTAAGTGAGTGAGGAATACGAATCTTTTTATTTAACAACCTGATCTGTGAGAAAGACTTCCGGAAAAAAGTTTTTGGGGGGGGGGGGGTAAGAAATAAGACAACCGTCACATTATGCCAGGTTTCTGTCACGTGACGCAGTGCATGTGTGACAATGACCCATATGTCACAACGGTGTGTGACATGAGAGAAAGCCTCCAACCAAAAAGGTAGTAATTTCTGCACTGACCCATCACCACCAAAGTGGTACAGTCAAAAACACTAGTTGACTGTCAATAGTAACCATGGTTGACATGGAGACGTGGAATTGTGGTGTCTTGATATTGGAGGGATGGGTGTGTCTGACAACTGATTAGGTGGCAGATAGCCCCGCCTACTCCATCCATGTGGGAATGAGGGAGAGGGGGGGGGTGAAAATTCTAGAAAAAGGTAATTTAACAATGGCAAGCAGTAAAGAAGAAAAAAATACAAATGCCAGTTTGCACCTGAGAGAGTCACAACTTCGGAATATGGCGAGTTGAAGAAAGAGCAGTGGGCCGACCTGTGGCATAGACATGGCCTACGGGAGGTGGGTCATTTCGCAGGTATGAGTCAACTGCAGGCATAGGTCATCTGCAAATTCTGCAGGCACGGGACAGCATACACAGCGAATGTAAAGACTGCTGCACGGAGACGCCTCCAAGGGCACTCAACACAAGGCCCGCGGACAACTTTCAGCCTGGGGGGGGGGGGTGGAGTCGCAAATACGCCCTGTGGGCCCATTTTCTTTATTCTAAAACCCACCACACTTGTCCGTCTGCTATCATCATATATTATGTGGATACAAATTTGTAATCGATCGTTGGAGAAAAGAGATCTACAGGTAAAAGTAAATTAAAAAAAACACAACAAAATTAAAACATAAAACAACATTTTAACACCAGAAAAAAAAACACAAGAATAAATTATGCAAATAGTTCGCAACAATTAAAACAACCAGTTTCTTTTTTTTTGTCCCCCAATGTGGTACGGGGTGGAGCTAGATAGGAAAAAAAATAGTGGGGCGTTCTGGGGGGGAGGGGGGTACATGCTACAGGGAACATGGCACATTCAAGAATACACAGTCCATGCTTCAAGGGTTCAAACCCAAGCAATGGAAACATTGAAAATAAAAAAAAAAACATAGAAAAAAACAACAACATGATTTGTTTTTTTTAGATGTATAAAATATAGAGAATAGAATATATATATTTTTTATATATGTATATTTATGCATATCTAGCTGGTGACCAATCATAACATTGCTTTGTTCAGTACACATTTCTACAAAAATAGATATATATCTTTTTTTCATTCTGTTTCACAAATTATTATTTCAAATTAAACTAATTTCTTAATTTAAAAAAACAAAGAACATAAAAATTATTTCAAAATTAGTGAAAGAGAAAGGAAAAAAAAATCTGCGCTCGCGCATACAAAGAGAAAAGAAAGAAAAAAAAAGAAAGAAATGCCAAAGGGGGAATTCCCTGAAATAAAAATAGAACATTATGTGTCACAAGTATTATGTAAGTTTGCTTTTGGACATTTGCAATCGATCACAGTTTATTTGTTGCCATGGAGACAGGCTGCACACCATTTGTAATGGACAAAAACACACACCCCCGAATTTAAAAAAAAGAAGATAATTTCTTTATACATTTGCAAGATAAAACATACACAAATTATTTTTCAAAAAAACAAAAATAAAAACCCCAAAACACTGCAACCCAATTGTGAAAAAAATATTTAAAAAAATAGCCCCTCCCACCCTAAAAAGAAACCATAATAAGATGTGCAGGTGAATTTTGTGTTGCAGAAAAGGGAGGAAACATTAGGGCAGCACAAAATGAGATTCTTTTAGAGTTAACCTCCCCTCACCCCCCCCCCCCTTTTTTTCATGAAATAAGAACAAATTATTCCTAACCTACAGAATAATTTTAGTGTTTTGTTTTTGCTTCAAAAGGAGGCATTTGAGTCTGTCGACACGTCACATTTAGCTTGGATAAAAACTCTATCAATGAAACATTGGCAAAATGGAGGAAGGGAGAGGAGGGGCGTCATATTAGAGACCAAGTTATTTCTCCCCTATCAACAGATATGTATGTTTGCCCCATAGTGTGACAAAAGATTATACTGGTGCGCCCTGGATGTTTTATTACTACACACAAATAGGGGGATGGGAGGGGAAGGGGATTATGACGTAATTTATGGGTTCCAGCTCCGTTCCAGACCTCAAACATTTCATGGCGTACGCTCTAGGGCAAAGGTCGGCAACCTTTTGACAATACTGTGCCAAAGTAGGATTTCTAATTCATTCAGCGTGCCAAGAGCCTTAAAATTGTCCTGCTCTTAGCAGTCAATTTCTTGTAAGAAAAAAAGACTTGAATTTGCGTATTTTGTTTCAATGGCTCTTCCGCGCCTGCCATTGAAACTCGTTCTGCGTGCAACGCGTTCCGAAGGTTGCCGACCCGTGATCTAGGAGGCCTGGGATGTGGTTGGGGGGGGGGAGAGGCTCACTATGAGAAGACACGTGACAGCCACAGCATTTATTATATGGCATACCCTTCCAAATAATAGTAATAATAAAAAAAAAACTTCTTGCATTTAAAAATCTTTAAAAAATTATAATAAGTGATATAATAATAAACGTTTCGTTTTAAATAAAAATTTACATATTAAAAACAAAAACAGGCTAGAGCAAAAAAATTATTTGTCAACATTTGAAAATTTAAGAAATCAGTAAAAATGTTGGTAGGTAAAAACATATGATACAAGCCTGTTGAAACATTATGGGGGGTAGTCACCTAGGACTCCACCAAATGCAACAACAACATACACATACATTGAATATGGCACTGAAAAATTCGGTGAACTACACACATAAAAAACACACACACACTCGTAGGTGTTAATGGCACACAACCCGGGTAATGGGTTAACAGCTGCCCCTGTTGCATACACAGAGGGCTTTATATATATATATATATATTATAAAAAAACAAAAACAATCGTGTTTTTATTTTACATAGTCAAATATGTATCTGCCAATCCAGAGATCCTCTAGTCAAAATATGCATCTGTCCATCTCTAGAAAGAGAATATTTTCTAAGAACAAGTCAAGTGTAAAGATACAACAAGAAATATTTGTGTGTGTGTGTCTGTGACAAGATTTGAAAAACACAAAATATTTTCTATGGAAACTTTAACACAAAAAAAAATTGTTCTTTGCATCTTGATATTCAGGAAAGGGGGGGGGGGCAGCTCACGTGATGGTTCAAGCTCTGCATGGACTGTAGCCAGTTTGTCGCTTTCGGCTCAATGCTGATCAACATGGCTGTTCATCCTTCTTGACGCCTGCCCGACAATGTTATATACTATATATATATATATACTAATAATATATATGTTTGCTTGCTGAGTTCATGGGAAGATTAGTCGGTGGGGGGGGGGGGGGGGGGGCAGGTGAAAGAAAAAATACAAGTCCAAAAAAGGATAAACAAAAGATGTATAGAACAACTATTCATTATGCTGGTGTAACACGTGACTACCGGTCATCTTGCGACTTCCGGGTCAACGTATCTGCATCTCCACCTTTCCCCCACCACCCCGGGGCGCCACTCAGTACACCCCGGACGCGGAATCGGACTGCCGGCTCGTCTCCCCGTTGTACTCGGAGCTCAGGTCCCCGGAGTCGTTGGCCAGGAGGCGGGCGTTCCGGTTGTCCACGCACTTGCGCATGTGCTTCTCCAGGGTGCTGGGCACGGAGAAGGGCATGTTGCAGAACTTGCAGGTGTACACGTCCTTCCCCAGGCGACCGTGGGTCTTCATGTGGCGGGTCAGCTTGCTGGACTGGGCGCAGGCGTAGCTACACAGGTTGCACTTGTACGGCTTCTCTCCTGTGTGCGACCGCCGGTGGACGGTCAGGTTGCTACAGTTCTTGAACACCTTCCCGCAGAACTCGCACGTGTCGTTCCGCCGGTCTTTCTTGCCGGAGAGGGCGCCTCCTCCTCCGCTGCCATTGCTGCTGGGCATCAGGAGACTCCCCGTGGGGCTGCTGCTGGCGCTGGACGTGCCCCGGCGGGGGGCGGGCGTTAAGCTCGGCGGGCTGGTCAGGGTGGGCTTAAATATGGATGGGATGCTAGGGCTGTCGGTTTTTAAGGCACTGCTGGTGGTGGCCACGCTGGGGCTCAGGTTGAGGCCGTTGTGGCCCTCAGAGTTCAGGTTCACGTCTCGCGTGGCCGGGAACCGGTGGGAGTAGTTCTGAAAGAACAGGTTGTCGGGGTAGATGATGGGGTAGTGAAGGCGGCCAAAGATGGGGTCCACGGCGGGCCAGTTGGCGGAGGCCGGAGAGTCCCGCTCGAGGGCGCTGAGCTCCTTGTTGCTAAGGTACAACCGGTCCTTGTTGTGGTTGTCCTTGTCGGAATCCTTCTCAGACTCGGGCTCACGCTTGACCCCTGACCTGGGACTTTTCGGGCTCCCCGTGCGAGTGGAATTCTCGTCACCCTTCTCGTTCGTTTTCTCGTCGATTTTGTCTTTGTTGTTTTCTTGGCTCTCGGCGAGGGCAGCCTTAAAGGCCTCAGTGTAGGTGGATATGCTGCTGAGCCCAGAGTTCTTCATGACCTCGCTGAGCAGACTCTCTCCTGGTTTGCTCTTCATGGACAGGTCACTGGGAAGATCATCGTTGACCTTGTCATCCCCGGCCTGCTCCAGTTTGATCCGTTTCGCCTCGTGGCGAATCTCCCCGGGCTCGGGAGTCGTCTCAGACTTGCTCTTCGTTGCCTTCGCGACGCCCTCTCGCTCCTCGCCCTCCTCCACCATCTCCGCCTCGTCCATCTCTTCCTCCTCGTCCTCTTCATCGTCCTCGCTGTCCTCCTCATCATCATCCACGTCCTCCGGGTCATCCTCTTCCTCCTTGACCTTTGACACGCCGCTGGGAGACGTCGACTCGCCCTCGTTCTTGTTGGAGTGCGTCTTCATGTGGCGCTTCAGCTTGCTCTGCTGCGTGCAGGCGTGCGGGCACAGCGGGCACTTGTACGGCTTCTCCCCAGTGTGGGACCGCCGATGGACCACAAGGTTGCTCTGGAAGCGGAAGGACTTGCCGCAGAACTCGCACGCTTTCAGCTTCGGCGGCAGCACGATGACCGGCGACGTGCTGTCTCCCTTGGGGGAGGCCCCGGAAGACGCATCCAGCGAAGGGCTGTTGGATTGGGATGTCGGTGCACCAGAGGCGTTCGTTGGTTGGGCCTGGTTCGCGGAGAACGGGGATTTGGACTGGGCGGACATCGGGGAGCTCGCCAGCTGCTTGAGCCTCATGGAATAGTAGTCGTAGTTGGAGTCGAACGCGGGCGAAAGATGCGCCCGCGCCCGGTCAAACGAGCCGAAAGTGGCCGGGTCGATGTTTGCCGCGCCGCGGCCGAAGAGTTGGGGCCGCAGCCGGTAGTCGTTGATGAGATCGAAGTTGAAGCTGGGGCGGGAGAAAGGGCTGATGGCGGTGGGGTGGGTAAGGCGGGTGTCCAGGGGCAGCCTGAAAGGGGAGGAGAACGGGTTGGAGCTGAAGGGCGAGGCAGAGCCCCCGCTCCCGGCGGACGAGACCGGCCTGTGGTCGAGGCCCGACCTGGGGGAGGAGGATGGCACCACGAGGTCCAGCGGGGACAGTGGCACGGGGGTGGTGGACAGGGAGTTGCCTGATGAGCTCGGGCTGGTGTAGATCTTCATGCCGTGCTCCTTCTGGGCGTGCTGCAGGAGTGCCCAGGCTGAGGTGTATGTGCTGCGGCAGGTCTCACATATAAATCTGGACGGCTCTGTGAGGAAGGAAGAAAAAAACACACAAATAAAATAAAATCATTATGAAATTACTAGAAAATGAAACAGCCAAGATTTTATCTCGGTTTCTCAATACCGAAGTCATTATCTTCTTTCATGTAAACATATCATTTAGTATTACGTCTAGTTCTCTAAAATATATTTCATCTCCCTTTTTCATAATAATGTATACTATATATGGGTTTGAATCCTGGTGAAGGCTATGATTTGTTCTCGAAAGTCTGTAGTGTACCCAGTTCTGATGGGTACCGGACTTTAGTTGGTGTAAAGTAAAAGAAGGCTGTGCATTGTGCTGGCCACACATTCCCTTACCATGATGACGCGGTCACAGAAACTGGTGAGCGCTGCTTCATCCACCCTATGGATCAATTTGGTCCGAAGGGTACTTTACTATATTGTGCGTGTAAGTATGTGCGTATTTATTAGGTGTCGAAATCTAATATATATTTATGTCTATTATCAGCAAAGTCAAATAGATCCATGATATATAGTTACTACATTGGCTTTAGTTTATAAATGTCTTTATAACAGCTTGTTTTTCTTGTTGTTTTTACTTGTTCTTTTTAAAGTTGTTTTGGTTTGTATTTTAAGTAAGTGTATGAAAGTTTGTATGTACAATATATGTGTGTGTGTGTGTGTGTGAGGTGGGGGGGGGATTGAGGCTAACTGTGTGTCAAGATTGAAGCAAGAAGCGAAGTTTTTTTTAAGACCGGGAACGTTTTTCCCCCAGCCAGTAATTCCCGCACTCGGCAGGGAGGATCACTGCGGCTCGACATATTTCTTTCACGGTAGATATTGGGAAGTACAGTGGGATTGATGGGAGGGGAGAAACAGGGGGCAGGGGGGGGCTTGAAGGGTCAATGAACTTAGGGGGGGGGGAAACGAAGTAAATGAGTGACCTCTCATATTTTTGTGTGTTTTTACTCCCCTCTTGACCAGAGGGCATTCTCACAGGTAATACCGTTCGGGGAGGGTGGTGGGAGGCATGATTGGTTTGGGAAGGGGGGGGGGGCGGAGAAGGGGGGAGGGGATAAGTGTAAAGTGATTATACTTCAAAGTGGAGGAATGATTCGGTACACAGCGATGACCTTTCACTGGCCAGTGGTCAGGGAGGAAATGGGTTTCAAACGCCTCGTGGCGACATCACTGACATACATAAACCCCCGCTGACAAAACAAGGCAAATAGAACAACAACAAAAATTAATGATTAAAAATAATCCATTATATTTTCTTCTATAGTTATGTACTAAACATAGAAATGTAGATAAATAGGGATAGGCAGAGAGAGAGAGAGGGAGGAGAAGTATACTATATAAGATACATTATATAGAAGAGATAGAGATGGAGAGAGTAAAGTAAAGACATAAGGAGAATGCTAGATGAGTATTGAGGAGGTGTTTGGGAGGAGTGAGGGGGTTTTTGGGAGGAGGCGGTCCTTGTAATGCGAGATGTTAATCCGAACTTTGGGTGAACATTTTACATTTTTTAAAGTGATACAATTTTTGTTGGGTTTTCTCCCTTTAATAACAATAATATATCCCAGTAACTATCTGTACTGTTTGTTGTTTGGTTGTGCTGCTATTCGTTACTTGTATATCCACAAAACTCTTAGATCATTGACGCCAGTCATTGGAAACAATGACCCCAAGAAGTAAAAGAACGAAGTACATGTATGTAGTCGACAACTTCCAGGCATGCTTCTTTACTGCCAGTGAGTTGTAAACTTTCAGCACGTGGCTCCCTAAAGTACTCACACACAGAGAGAGAGAGAATACTTTAGGACATAACAAACAAATGGGATTAACGCTATTTCATTCGGTTGATGTGTGTAGGTTCCCCGGTTATGACTAGTTCAGTGTGTAGTTCAGTATGCTATGTGTGTAGTTCAGTGTGCTATGTGTGTGGTTCAGTGTGCTATGTGTGTAGTTCAGTGTGCTATGTGTGTAGTTCAGTGTGCTGTGTGTGTAGTTCAGTGTGCTGTGTGTGTAGTTCAGTGTGTAGTTCAGTGTGCTATGTGTGTAGTTCAGTGTGCTGTGTGTGTAGTTCAGTGTGCTGTGTGTGTAGTTCAGTGTGCTGTGTGTGTAGTTCAGTGTGCTCTGTGTGTAGTTATGTGTGCTGTGTGTATACTTCAGTGTGTAGCAGTGTGCTCGATTAGTCCGCCACTGCATGGGGCTAAGTATATAAATAAACTACAGCCAAGGTACGGGAGGTCGGGTAGCTGATGTGGAGAAGGAAAGGGGGGAATGGCAGAAAATGGGGCGGAGGAGGGAGGCTCAACCTACATCACTGCTGCCCTACTTTTCCAAAAAGAAAAAAAAAAGGGGGGTGAAATGGGAAGGGGTGGGGAGAACGCGATAGGATTTTAGGGGTGGCCGAAAAGATGCTACCAAGGAATATCAAATTATTGTCCATGACTCCCCCCAACCACCCTTCTCCCAGCCCGATTTTTATACCGAGTGACCATGTAACGAAATATAAACGTGAGTTGAAACTTGTGTAACTAGGACCGAGTCTTTGTTTTAACAACTGACCAGTTGTTTTTTTTTATTGTTTTTTTTAGGGCTAGGTTAAGAGATTTTTTGGTTTTGTTATAGTATAGCAGTTAAAGAGTGCATATTTTAAAAATATACCAATTAACTTTCATAGTGTAGGGGGTGAGAGGGGTGGGCGGCTATATATCTACAAGTAACTGAGAAGTACTCAACTTTGAACTACGGATTGGTTCCATCACTATTTACGTTTCAAACTTGCAAACGAATATCATTTTCGTTCCACAAACTTCAACTGTTTACACATTCAATAGATACATACTTGGTCGGTTAGTCGAAAACGCTCTTGGTCCGCTACCCAACTAATTGAGAACCACCGTGTGTACAACAACAGCATTTTCTCACCCCCGCGCCCCTACTCACCCCCACCTTCGCCCACCCCCCGTTCCCCCGGTGCCATTGGTTGCATCAAAGATGGCCCCCCTGGCAAAAGCAAAAAGTTCTGAACCCGACCGACTGGTCTTATTGGGTCTGAGGGAAGCGGCGCTGGGTCAAATTGCTAATACAGACACCAACATGTGTGTGAGTGTGTGAGTGAGTTCACGTGAGCATGTGTGAGTAAGAAAGAGGGTGGGAGGGGAGGGAGGCTACTTACTACCTGGCTCTAGGAGGGAAGTTGAGGGAAGGGGAGGGGTGTTGAGGTAACTTTTGGCTTAAAGCCATAGCCAGTCAGTCAGAACGAAATGGAGCAGTATATATATAAGACAGGGGGAGGGTTGTAGGGAGGGGTTGGGCTATGTATTGAATCAAGGGGGGGGGGGGGGGAGAAGGGTTCTTTCGACATACATGGTGATGAAGAAGACGTTTTGTCCACAATATGTTTTACAAATAGAACTGTCGAATAGAACAGTGCTAGAGATATACAACAATTATATGGGTCACCATTCAACTATTAAATAGGTCGAAATTCAACGATTAAATAGGTCGAAATTCAACAATTAAATGAGTAGCAGAATTAATATATATCGAAACTATTAAAATCAATTTTCGAAACCAACAAATAATACACACACAAAGGGTCCATAAAAAAACAAATGTATTCGCCTAAACGGCAGGGAGGAAGCTACCCTAACATCATACAGAGATGGACCACTGTGAGTGACCACCAGAGGACCTAGTGGTAGTGTACACCAGGTTAACGAACGTAGACTATGGGGCCTATGGGCCTGGCCTCAGGTGACCTTAGTAAGGACTCCCTCTCTTTCCATACAACGACACATTAGAACTTACAGCTGAATGTGGACTGTAGACAATACAGCGCGACAGGTTGCCTAAGGACAATTCCATTAAGGTTTCTTTCCAACATCGAGTCAAGGGGAAGCGGCGTCAACAGATTTTTTTTTTATAACAACGATAACTCTCGGCAGCATCTATCTCAATTCTATTTCTTTTATTTATTATTATCAAAGTGCAGCATTATCTTCTCTTGTATTATTTAACGCGCGTGTCTTAGATTCGTTATATATTTCTTAATCCTTGCAACCCATGGAACTTGACCGCAGTCTTCAGTCTTAATATGTATAAATATGGCGCAATCATAGTGCCAAGCTGGGTTCGCCGTCGAGCACAAATACAGTTCTTGCCTGTTCTCGTTATTGCGCGGACAAGTTTATCCTACAGTAAAATTAACAGTAGACAGCACTTGGGCTCAGGCTGTCCGATTCAGCCCTGGACAGGAATGTGCTTATGTCTGTTCCTAATCCGATGGTGTGGTCATCCAAAGCACTGTGCAGATAAGTAAAGTCCCCTCCCTCCCTCCGTTCGGACCAATTTCACCCACAGGGCCTGCTGAAGGAGCGTTCACAAGTTTAGATAAAGATGAAATTCAATCCACCTTGTGGTCATAACTCGACTAGATCCACTCATTAAACAATATCTATAAACAATACACAGTGTGTATGTGGCTCATATATCCACAGTGTATCCACTACTATCCACAGTGTGTGTTGGGGTCATCTATCCAAGTACGAACCTGAACCCACGCTGCAAGAGAGAAAAGACAACAAAAAAACACACACAACCTAACGATCGGCCAGTCGGTCATCAATTGGTGTTTGCGTGCACGCAATGTTGTTGCTGGGGGCAACACGGGTGTGAGGGGCAGCGTAGGGGAGCGGGGGAGGAAAAAAAAAACCAATATTGCATCTGGCCACTGATTAACCCAAATCGCCATCTTGCATGAATACAACGCTTTCTTTTTTAAAGGATGTTTTGGGCATGTCGGGCTTTAATTAATTCCTTTAGTTTATATCAAACCTTTCTATAATGAGCCCGTCTTATCTGATAAATCGGATATCAACATCACTAACTCATCATTAGGCCAGAGAAAAACCAACGTTTTGATGCCCATTGTGGTCAATGAGGAAAAAATCAACTCAACGACGCCAGTTTTTTTTGCTTTCTCTGCATCGGTCGCTGCCACCAATTATGTATTAAAAGGGAGATGACTCAATATAAACAAGGAGAGAGAAGAAATAGAGTTAATCAAACGTTTGAGATTACACCGGGGGTTGTCTGTCCCATTTTTTTTCTCTCGTGACGTCACATAGTCCAATATATTATTATATACAGCCGAGGTATTTCTCTCATTTGTCTGCGTGGTGTATTTCATCAGCGAAAAGTCTAAAACACAACGTGTATGCTTCTACAGGGAAGCGGCTGTGGGCCCGCCTCTCCCCCCCCCCCCTCGTGCAAAGTAGACCCATGACCTATATTTAGTACAGCCTGACCATAACTGTAAGGACAATGACCTATTCACTTGACGTGGCCACGCTAAGAGCAAAAAAAAAAAGTAAACCGACCCTCTTTTCCAGGTCGGTCGTTAAAAAGCAGTAAAACAGTTTGACTCTTTCCAACAGCACCTACTATATGAGGTGGGGGGTTGGGTAAGGTGGGAGAAGGGGGAGGGGGTGGAGGAGGAAGAAAAGTGATGGGGAGGTACAGAAGGTTTAAAAAAAATATATATAAAGGAACATCAGAAGAGAAAAAAAGTATCTCTATGAAGTGTTAAAACTTGTCTCAACTCAACACAGGAAAATGAAGTTCAACTAAAGAAAGGACGGGTAACGTATTCACCCTCATTTGGTCATCTAGGATGTGTTACAAGAAATACATAATGAAACGTTTGTGTGACTGGATTACACATTGGTTAACTAACTGGACTGGATTAATGTACTGGATTATAGACTAGATTACTGTACTGGGCTACTGTACTGGGTTCTGGGTTACTGTACTGGGTTCTGGGTTACTGTACTGGGTTACTGTACTGGGCTACTGTACTGGGCTACTGTACTGGGTTACTGTACTGGGCTACTGTACTGGGCTACTGTACTGGGTTACTGTACTGGGTTACTGTACTGGGCTACTGTACTGGGTTACTGTACTGGGACTTGTGTGATTTACAGTGGCTTATTCTAAACAAGACAGAAAACCAAGTTAGAATCGGTCTTCTCCGGAATCAAAAGTTTCTTTAAAAGTTGGCACATAACCTCAATCGACCTCAAGACTCTTTGGTTATAAACTAAAAGTTGTATTTTATAAACACTATAATATATTGGCTGTATTAGACATGGACATCACGGAGAGGGGAAAGAGACTCATACTAACTCAAGAAGTAAGCAACATCTGGAATCAGTGAATAGCTCATTAACTTCATGCCTCTCAACCTTATAAAAAACAAACAACCAAAAAAACACCAACTACCGTTTCATCTTCGGTCAGTGAGGTTTTATGACCACAAGTCCAACACCTGGCTTGCCTTACTTCCAACGCCACCACCCACGCCCCCAACCCGGGGTTCTACTCTACCCAAAACATAAAGCGGTCATTGCGACGTAGGAGTTTAAAAAATATGCCCACACACTTAAAACTAAATGGAGTACTTTAAGCACAGTGGAATCCACAACTAACCGAGTGGCGACTTCACACACAAACACACATACTTGCACCACATTTCATACACACACACACACCACAATCATAGCCACACACACCACAATCATAGCCATATACACACTTGACCCGCATACACCCACACACATACAGCAACACATGAATTCTTGTAATAAAGCGTCGGACACATGCACTGTGAGTTATCTCCCCATTGCAACTCTGAAATTCCAGACAACAAAGAGGGACAGACTGAGAAGTTCCACGGCACAAAGTTATGTATAGACTATAGAAACCTACCAGGAACAAACTGTATTTTTTTTTAATGCATAATGGGAGGGGGGGGGGGCAAGGAAACTGGGGGGTGGGTGGAGTGCTGGGAGAGTGGAGGGCGGAGAATGAGGCCAAAGCAGACAAGACGCAAGAGTTATCTGAGGTCAAGCGACGCCACATGGTGGAGAAGAAGGAAGTGGCTAACCACAAGCCACAGTAGGGGGCGACGGGAGAGAGAGAGAGGGGGGGGGGAACAGTAACTCAAACTAAGGTCACGCTGGGAACAAACACACACACACACAACACACACAACACACACAACACACACAACACACACAACACACACAACACACACAACACACACAACACCATCAGCAGACGATTTTTGGTGTTTTTTAAACTCGTGCAATATTTATTCCACAGGGTCTCTGCAACATTATTTCTAGCATTCAGCGTAGGCATCATGAAACTAAACACCAATAATCTCACAAATTAAACCAATTTTTCACTGGTATATTTCTCAGCTGTGTGTATTCCGTCTACATAAACACTTATAATGGTGACCACGATTAAGTGCAGAGTCAAAGATAATCTTCTGCATAGAAGGAGTGTCTGTATATAATTATGTAAGATAAGATGAAATCCACCCAACTAGTAACTCCCAGTACGGCACTCAGACAAAACAACGTTCAATACGCAGATAGTTTTTTTTTAGCTGACGATAGCCTCACGCTGATAGATAGAAGAAAAACGTATTTTATGAGGGGAGAAGGTGGAGGAGGGGGCAGGTTGGAATGCTATGGGATTTGAACGTGGCGTGGAGGGGACTGTTTAACAGCTCCCCCCCCCCCTCCATCCATCCCCCTGTAACGTGGCACTCCTCTCCCCACCTAGCAGCAATCGACACTTCCAGCCTGTGGGCAGACAAGAAGTCAAAGACGATGCCAAAAGTTTGGCCCCATCCACAAAAGCCATCTGTTATCGTACTCGGGCTTGCCAACACAACATACGTAACTATGGACCAGTAACCTCACTACGAGGGGGGGGGGTCTTTTCTTTCTTTAGTTTACCTCTCGCCCTCCATCCTCCCTCCCCTACACCTCCACATCTACCCCCTCCCCCACAAGACCGCTACACAATGTGCTCACCGCTTCTTTCCTCCCGGCAAGAGGCCAAGAAGATGAAGAGAATTAATGCGAGATTCGGAGAGAGAAGGAAAGAAAGAAAGACAATAACAAGCGAGAGAGAGAGAGTTAGAAACAGATATATAGAAATAGGTAGATAGATAGATAGATAGATAGATAGATAGATAGATAGAGTGATTGATAGATAGACAGATACATAGAGGCGGGGAGAGGAGTAAGAAGAAATAAGGAAAAAAAAAGTTCACATTTGCTAAAACAAATAATTTAAGTCACATGACCTCATGACACCCCTCCCCCAAAATCCGAGAAAGAAAAAAAAAAGGAGGGGGGGAGACACTAAACTTGACTAAACTAACGCTTCGTACAAGGCACAAGACACCCCGACACTTGTAAACGTTCAAGACACAAAGCCAAAGTGAGTAACACTTTTACTTCAGATGCGCTGTATTATAATTCACGAGTTCTTCATTTGCACGCACTAAGCACGCGGCAAATGTTCAATGACTATCGCCCATTTACACTTACACCCCACGTGGTCAAATAATGGACGACACACCCCACGTGGTCAAATAATGGACGACAAAGTAAAATGGTGCCATTTGAAAGAAGATTTCTCGTCATTCTGAGGTGGTCATTTCCCCTGAGGTTCAGTTTCTCAAACGCAGTCCGTTGTATATAAAAAAAAAAAACAACACAAATTTAGCCCACCCTGTTATTATTCAAATAATATGGACCTTAAAAATTCCAGAACACAACACATAAATCAAGTATTTCAAATATTAACAGCACGTGTAACAACTGTTGGCTGTTTTTTTTTTTTAAAGAAAGTCGGTAAACAGAAAAACATAACCAGTGAAAGGAACGAAACAAGTTGTGTTTTTTAAATTGATCACGAGTGGTGTACCTTTGTTTATTAATAAACTATTACGCTCAACTTGTTTTCATTATCTCTATGTGTGCGCGTGTTCAACTATGCTGGCGAATGTAGTTTTTTTTTTTTTTTTGGTGAGTCATTTATTTATAAATCGTCAAATTTCCCGGATGCAATAGGCATATAAATCGTTCAAAGCAACCAAATAGACACACACAAATTGACAGGACTAGCGAAAATAAAAAAAATATCTGTATCTCCATGCCCGTTGTTATTTTAAAAAAATATTATTTTTTGAAGGGGGTTTAAAAATTCTTTATCAGCGAAGGCATTCAGTTGGAGAAAAATCAGGCCGCAAGCCCAATATATGCATTGCGGTCGTTGTTTTTTTTATTTTATGATCCTTTCGGATGGCGATGTGCAATCTGGCAAGAGGATTAGAGGCCTGTTTTAAGGAATGCCGGTCTGACAGCCGGGAAGATGCCATCAGGACATCGGTCACCGGTTCCGAAAACCTGTAAAGTCCATTTTCCATAATTCCATTCAGACTGCAAGGGGGGGGGGGGCAGATGATTGGCTAGAAGAATATTACCACGGCGTGGTGGGGGGTCGTGGGGTGCTGCTGGTGGTGGCGGCGGCGAGGGGAGGGGAAACACACAGACACGATGGCGTCGTCACAGGGGCTGGGTTAAACTAATGTATTCTTAAATAGCCCAAGTACATTTTAACAAAAGTTGTGTTGTTGTTTTTTTTTTCAAATATTGCCTTGCATAATCAAGACTTAAGAAAATGGAACTTTGAAATGGAAAATGGAAGCTTGAAAAACTGGAAAATGTAAGACGATGGAATGGGGAAAATGGAAAGTGTATGTGAGCAGAGCTTGATGAGACAACTAGCCACAGAGCTTAAAATATTGAAGTACCATGAATAAAATTAATGTTTTATACTGATACTAAGTTTGGGGTCCCCCTTTCACTCTCCAGAATCCTAGACGCAATACCAGGATACCCCCCCCCCCGTTTCCACAACATACTCTACTCACTTCTCCCTCCCCACCCCGTGAATCGGTAATGGTCGGCTCCCAAAAAACTTGTATATGTAAAATAAAAGAAAGATAAAAAGAAAGAAACGAGTTTAGTTGAAAGATGTGAGAGAGAGAAAAGAGAGAAAAAAGAGACTCGGTACTTTGACAAGACGTCTGTCTACGCTGGACATCGTAATCCCGTTAACGTGCCACGGGGAGGCAGAGGCTACTTCAAACCCCTCCCCCCACCCTCCCTCCCTCCTCTTGCATCTGAGAGCCGAACAGTGGTGACACATATGGAAAGTTACCATGTCGTGAGGAGCCCCCCCCCCGCTCCTTCACCCACGCCCCCCTTCCCCCAAACCTCCCTTAGGGGTAGTGACAAGTTGAGTAGGAGAAGGAAGAAAATGGAGGGTGGTGGTGGGAGGGGGGATAATAAGAGAAGAAATTGGATCTCCTGTCTTGAATGAAAATAGAAGAAGAAAAGAAAGAAAATGTAATTTTAAGTAGGTTCAAGTCTTGTGAAAGGCAAAGGAGGATCATGTCCGTGGTGACAATATCTACAGAACACTCACGGGGGACACGCTTCAAGACCACTCCAAAATATCTTCACATTTTCTTATCTTTTGGCGGTGTCTCGGCGTACGTTAGCCTGTGTGTGTAGTGATGTTGGTGGTGTATGTCTGCTTGTGTGGACGTAATATAAATCGTTTTAAATGACCAAAAAGAAGAACAGAAAATTGAATGTTGAAAAGTAAAGTGGAACATATTAAACGAGCAAACGATGGACAGACACGAAGAATGGCGTAAGAGAGAGAGGGAGAGAGAGAGAGAGAGAGAGAGAGAGGGGAGAGAGAGAGGGAGAGACTGGGAAGGAAAGAGGAAAAGAGAAGGAAGGACAGAAGAGACAGATATGCCATTAAAAAAAGGAGAAACCAGCGAGAAAGGGTTGATGGTCGATGTGGAATTGGACGAGTCTCCATTGGTCAACTCGGCGCCCATCGGACGCCTGGAGACTGGGGGCGCTCGATAAAGTACCGCGGGACTGATGCGATTTGGGAGTGGGGAGGGGGTGGGGGAGAATAAATGGGGCGGGCGGGTTGGGGATACGAGGAAGTGAGGGGGTAAGGGTCAAAGTGGGGAATGGACAGAGGAGTGGGAGGGGAGTGGGCCATTACGAGATTTATTTATGTTGGCCAATGGCCGGTTTTTTTTTCTGGAGGCTAGTTGTCAGGAAGGAGAGAGAGAGAGAAGAATCAAAGGGTGGCTGTGTGGACCATAGCGTGTCAGTATCTGTGTGTGAGTTCAAGTTTGGAGAGAGAGAGATAGACAGAGAGAGAGAGAGAGAGAAAATAGTCGATGGGAAAAGGGGGAAGGCAGCTAAATTTTATACGTGGGGGCTAACTCGTCGACTGGTCAAAATGGTCCCGTAGCATCCGCTCGATAAACTGACCACAACCTAAGCTGCAGCTTTTGGACTGACCAATGAGCGGCCGGGTAGTTAGGTCAATGCGGCCAGGGAAGCAGCACTCACCCATTTAATTGGCACCTGCAAGCAGTGGGGATTGTATGGCCAGCACAATGCCCAGCCGCATAGTGCTGGTCACACAATCATCTAGTATGCCGTGGTCACAGAAACGGATGAACGCTGCTTCACCGGCCCTATGGAAACAATTGTGTCCGACGGGATACATTACTTCCTAATATACAGTGTAATAAGATCTGTGCGTGTGCAATATTCAAATAAGATCAGCTGTACTGTGAGCGCAGTGCACTATTGATGCACGCAGATTTCCTTATCAGGACAACACTGATTTATTCTACACGGGACAGAAATTACACTAACCACTAAGAAATACTGACAATATGTCTCTATTATACTAAATAGACCCAGTAAATGGTCAACAAGTAACAAGTGTGTGTTGGGGAGGGGGAGGCCATAGAAATTCCACTTCTACCCCTTCCCTTAAACCAAATGTTTCGAAAAAAAAAAGATATTTAGCAAACCCCCCTCCCCCCTAAAAAAAAGGAGACAAGGGTGGGGTTGTGAAAGGGGTGGAATTAATTAGAAGCGCTTGACCGTAGTGGACATGGGTTCCAGTGCGTTAATGAAGGTCTGTCCGCCGGGTCATCGGGCGCCGGCCGTATCTGACCATGGCGGAGAAGGTCAATATCGTTATCGCTAGAGCAAATTTAACCTGGGGGCGGCTGGCCATTGGGTCGGTGTAATGGGAGGGAGTTGGGGGGGGGAGACAAGAAAAAATAAGGCACACACAACACAACACACAAACACACACACTTACAGAGTGTCACAGAGAAATGAGTGGACAGTCCTGACACATTATGGTTGACAAACAAATATAGGTTTTTACTAAATATCTACAAGGTGGAGATTAAAACATGAAAACATTGTAGTAGTAGAGTTATAATGTGAACGAGTTGGTTGGGAGATATCATATTGTAAGTAAAGTACCCTTCGAACGAAATTGATCATAGGGCCGGTGAAGCAGCGTTCACCAGTTTCTGGGGTCAGTTTATGTGGTGATTGTGTGGCCAGCACAATGCACAGCCGTCATCACTACTGTCAGGTTCAGCCAGCTAGGGTACACCCAGTTACACCTTCCAGACACTCGAGGGAAATCAATCCTAGCCTTTATTAGGATTCGAGCCCAGAACAATAGAGCGTCAAGGCCGTTGCTGTGATTGATTACAAGTTAAAACACAAAAATAAGAGCCTCACCTGAATGTGTGGTGTTGGATTCAGCATCAGCGACTTGCTTCTGCCGTAGTGGGGTCCGAGACGAGACGCCCCTGCCCTCCTCCGGCCTCTTCCTTCTCGGCCTGGGCTCCTCTTCCTTCTCCCCGTTCATCCGACTAAATCCCGAGGTATCCATGGCACTGTCCTCATCCTCGTCGTCCTCATCATCGTCCTCTTCATCCTCCTCCGGATCCTCATCGTCATCCAGGCGAGAGGAGGACTTGGACAGCTCATCGTCCCTCTGCTCCCCCTCCAGCCTCTGCTCCCCGGGTTCGTTGTTGTTGTTGTTGGCGCCCCCGCCCCCACCGGGCTTCCGGCAGTGGCCGTCGGTGACGACATTCTCCTTGTCGCAGCACAGCTTCTTGTGCTTGATGAAGAGGACAATGTCCTGCAGGGCGAAGCTGGTCTGGCAATCTCCGCATACAAGCAGGTCCTTCTCCTTCTCCACTGTAAGGAAACAAAACAAGGACTTGGTTAATACATTGTAGCAATGGGCAAACATCACGTGATATCAACAGTGTACATATGTCTCTATCTATACCAATCAAACCTAACAAAGAAAAACTTAGTCGCTCCGAGAAACAGTATAGCGCTTCAGATTGCAATTTAAAAATAGCTGTATTTGCGGTGTAAGCAGTTATCGCACATGTATGTAAGATACCAATGGATAAGCTACAAATGTCGTTACACGCGTATGCAGATACGCAAAGTGATTATTTTATTATGTAAGCTGATGCGGGTATTGCACCTACAACACGAGCGTATGTTTATAACATCAATATTACCCTGTTGACGGTTTGTGGGTGTGTGTGTGAGTGACGCGCCCTACGTAAGATCACTATGCAATTGGGGAGAAATCCAGGGTAGGAGTGGGCGTGAGAGAATTGCCCCCTCCCCTCTTTCCCCAAGTTTCAAGCAGTGAGTTTATTACAAAAAGTCGCTTATAAAATGAATCTCATTATCTGTACGAATAACAATTTGAAAAAAAAAATTTATCTCCACCGACATACGATCAGATTGAATGGCACCAAAACGTAAAAAAAAAAATTGTGTTTGATTATAAGTGAGCACAGCTACTTGTACTTCTGTACAGTTATATATAATGTACGCTAGGCATGTGGGAATAACAATTATTGTTATCTATATTAAAATGTAAAGGGACGTTTTGCTTTATATACATATATGTGTGTGTATATAAGAGAACATAACTTCACACGTTAAAACACTTATAGTTTAATAAAAGAGGAATATAAGTGTATGTAAGTAAGAGTATGTCTGCGATTCATTTTTAAAGTTAAATTACTTTTTTTTTTAATTGTTATTTTAAACTGGCTTATTTATTTATCTGTAGTTCTGTACTATGTGGCAAATAAGATATTGTTTATTTCATGTATAATGTATTGTGACCAAACGATTGAACCCTATAATAGAACCAAGCTGGTTTGTACACTCTTTAAAAAACAACACAACAAACAAACAGCGTGTATAATGTTTAAAGACACTAAGATATAAATGAAGGGACATAACACGAAATTGTCTTACAACAGAAACATGGGAGGGGCGGGGCTTACTTGCAGGACATGCACAATAATTAACAACTATTGCTATATATCATACACAATGAACTCATTTGTACACTGGAGTATGATGAACAAGGCTAACTCATATAACAAAATAATGAATGCAGATGAAGCAGACTTAAGACAAGAATATGATTTCCTTCCACATAGAACCAAATAGTTCTGCGATAAATAATCAAATAATAGTTCGTAGAGAAATACATTGATATTCAAATACTTCAAAAGTCTAAATGATATAAAATAATAGAAAAGTCAACAATACTAGATAATACATTATCACTAAGTAGAGGTCAAGAAGCAAGTTATATAAGCCCACACCCAGTAACCTTAAATAAACTGTATATAGTAACTTGAAAAGGTCTAAATCTAGGTAGATTTTTTACCATTAAACACATCGATTTATATAGACACATCTTTAGGATATATTATTATTGTTATTAACATATATAAGTATTTATACACATATGACGTCTCAGTTATTACAATGAGCGGTACACATATGACGTCTCAGTTAATAATGACCTGTACACATATAAAGTCTTTTTTATATTATAAGCAGCTGTACACATTTGAAGTCTTATTTACATAAAAAGGAACTGTACACGTTAGACGTCTCAGTCCAAGTCTACATAGTGTACCAACAGTGTGTGGCCGTATTAGGCGTCCACGTTACATCCCTGCTGCAGTATTCCTGCTTTAAAAAGACAAACCTGATTCCAGATAAGCGCACATTGTCCGCAAGAGAAACATACTTTTGGGGGTGCTCAGGGTGCGCAGGGAGGGGCTAGCAGTGACGTCATAGTCCACTGTGGAGAAATCACACAAAGACAATGAGCCCTGGGGGTCACTATGGTGAGGCACTTTTAGTTTAGTTTGTAGGTGCTAATGTCCAGCTGCTAGGTAAGAGTTACAGAGAGACAATGTGGACAATTTGCAAGCACATTACAAACCTGGGTAACTCTCAGCTTATTTAATTTATATGTGTATATAAATATATATATATATGTCTGTATAATGGTACTGGTCAATGAGATGAATAACACCAGATCACAGAGTTTGCTTTGCATTTTGCATACACGACATTATAAAAAGTATTTTTCTCTTGTTTAACAGTAAACATTCAAAACATTTTTCTTGTGTTGTTGTTTTTTTTTCAACTAAGTTTGTAATGAAGGTAGGTCAATTTAATAAGTACAAACTTTTAGAAAAAATGCTTCAACATTCTATTATTCAACATTCTATTATTCAACATTCTATTATTCAACATTCTATTATTCAACATTCTATTATTCAACATTCTGTTATTCAACATTCTATTATTCAACATTCTATTATCCAACATTCTATTTATCCAACATTCTATTATTCAACATTCTATTATTCAACAATCTATTATCCAACATTCTATTATCCAACATTCTATTATCCAACATTCTATTATCCAACATTCTATTATCCAACATTCTATTATTCAACATTCTATTATTCAACATTGTAATCTCAAATAGTCGAGCCATGATCAGTTGTTTTTTCTTTTAAAAAAAGTTTACTGTAAATAATATCAGTAAACTATATCCTGACTCTAAAGATAATGACTGGTGAAGGAAAGTGGCGAAATGACGCTGGGGCTATTTCAATTCTTCATTGACCAGTGGGTGTTTATCTTAATAATGGGGAAAGGGAGTTAGGGGTGGCGACATTAACATAGCATGCATGGATAGGGAACTAGGTACATGGTGCTTATTATCTGCAGCATGCAAGTGTAACAAGAGCTACAGCAACTATGTAGGCCTACTTGTGGCTGTGTGTGTGTGTGTGTGAGAGAGAGAGAGAGAGAAATAATAAGAGAGAGTGATGGAGAGAGAGAGAGAGAGAGAGAAGGGAGAATGAAATTGGGAGGGGTAAGAAGGAAAACGAAAGAGACACAAAGAAAGAATTCGAGATAGAGAGAGAGAGAGTGAGCGCGCGGAGAAGAACGAGAGAAAGAGAAGCCCCCCCCCCCCCACACCCATTAAAACGTCTTTAAATTTAATATATCTGAGATCTTAGAATGAATTACTGACAAAACAAAGTGACTGTAATAAAGTCATCTCTTAACGCTGATTGGTTATTGAATTTACATGTGCTGACTGTCACTTTGTGTGTGTAACTAACTCACTGTCATTATAGGCAACCCGGTCAAAGGTCACACTTGTCATGTCAATGTAATAATACCGTCTGTGTCTGCACTGTATGCTCGCTTGTTCAATATAAGTTCTAGAGCCACAGTTGATCTAATCCAGTTCTACTTTCTACCAACTCTTAAATAAATAACATGTTTTTAACTTTCCACTAAATCTGTCACAGTCACATCAACAATACTAAACGCAATGAGTGTGACAATATTGTGTCACAATGACAGAAACAAAATTAATAACACATTAATTTTTTAAAGACCCTCCTTTCGAAATGAAAATTGTATAAAAGATGAATAAACGCTTAGCCCCATAAAAAATTCCGCAAAAGAAAACAAAAATCAAATTACCCGAAAATATTAAAAATAAAGGAAACAATTGGAAAGAAAAGAAAGTATAACTTAAAGAAGAATGAGAATATTGAGAATAAAGCAATAGTTATGTGAAATAACAAGTTGTACAAATAACAAGAGAGAGAAAGGGTAAAAATGAGAGAGAGAGAGAGAGAGAGAGCGGGTGCGTGATAGAAAAATTGGATGCGTTGTGGTGTAAATGTAAATCTAATGTTTCCCAGACTGACTACTTGACACACTTACTGTTGGAGAAACACAGCGTTCCAAAGTTAGCCATCCATCGTGTCGTCATGTAGATGCAATATCTACACAACACACACACGTGCGAACACAAACACACGGCGCTGCAGTGGGGTGATAACACAACTGCTGCAGCAAAACGTAAACACACACACAGAATAAAGTCAATCAGCCAGAAACAATGGTCCGCCCCTGGACCCAACAGCCGTAACGTAGGCAGCAGACCAAGTAGAAGATGCGCATTATCCAAATAGAAGTCATCGCCCGAAATAATAAGTCACTTTTTTATATCATCGTTACATCACACAACCATATGTTTATCCACGAACAGTATACGTTGTTATTGTAAAGTAATTGTGGCGTTATATTTAATCATAACACACAGAGAGATATACACATTAACAAATTATTTGCCCTATAAAAAGTCAATAACAATGTCTTGTCTATGATATCGAAGAGATAAAACCCCAAGAAATGTTTTGTAGCCAAGTGTGAAACTGGACCAGTCCATAACATTATCACCTCCTTCCGCAACCACTGGCCAAATGATGGTAGCTACTATTTTCAAGGGACAGAAATACACACACACACACAACACAAAAAAAAGTTCAAAAAGGGGGGGGGGGGAGTAAAACATAACGCGAGAGAAAGGGAAGAGAGAGAGAGAGAGATGGGAGGGGTGTAGAAGAAGAAAAAAGGAGGTCGGGCTTAGCGGCGGCTAGCGACTGCCATTGCTTGGACCCCTTGGACAAACCAACCGGCCAGCGAGAGGGGGCACCGCCACTCCACGTCCTGTGGTGTGGCCTCAGATACCCTCGGGAATAGCCCCCCCCCTTCCACCTCCCCAGCTCTCCATCCCTCTCACTTCTGGTGTACTAGTTCTGTTATGGTGGTGATCAAACTACTCCCCACTATTCTTACACACACACACAATCCTTTCTTTTTTTGGGTTATTGAGAAGAGAGCATTTCCAAGACAGTGACTTTAAACTTTGAATGTGCTTGCAAACAGACGGGAAAAATTAGATTAACAAATGTGTAATAAAAGCCATTTCAATTTTTTTTTTAGCTTGTTGAAGATGTTCAACTCGATATAGACCTAGAATCTAGCTGGCTAAAAAAATAAAAAATGTTAAACCCAATATAGATTCGTCTAATTAAATGAAAACTATAAGTCTTTGATACAACTTCCAACCCTTTTCCATGTCAGATATGTTACGTTGTAACAAAAACTGAACAGATAAAAAAAAAACATAACTATAAAACGAACAACAAAGACACGCTCGTGTTCCCACCCACCTATCCCCATCCCCCACTACCAATTCTTGTAATCCACTAAACTCTTTCCCAACGAAAGATGACCGGAAGTTCGCTTTCGTCCATCTGAGTGAGCTTTTGCTTTTTAAACAGGGGGGGGGGGGTAAAAAAAAGAAAGAAAAAAGTGAGTTGTATGAGAAGGGGGTGTAGAGAGGGGGGGTTGGGTAAAAGTAAAAAGTAGAGAGTGGTAAGTCTCTCTCCACCCCGCCCCCCCCCCCCCAGCACTGACACCCCAGCAGTGTTTCTTTATTAAACACCGACGGGTGAGTGCTTCTGTGATACGGAGTGAGTGGAAGGGGTGAGTACATTGCGACTATGGAAGTATGTGTGCGTGAGAGAGAGAGAGAGAGAGAGAGATGGGGGAGACAGTTGTACCACAAGACGATAGGCCAGTGAGGTAGAGTGTGTGTAAATGTGTGGGGGAGTCGGGGAGACAGGATGGATATACGCGTGAGAGAGTTTAAAAAAATCTCTTTAAGAAAATGGTCGGTGGTTATTTGGGAAGAGTCCGTCTGTGTGTTTGTTTTAGTGGCAGTGGAGGGGTGGGGTGGGGGTCGAAGGTAAGCACCGACCTTCAGACGAAAGTGTTTTAGCCAGAGGTAAATCACTAATAGTTGAAGGTCAATAATACTTTTTTCTTCTTTTATTAGTTAACCAGTAGGTCATTTTTTTTTACTATAAGAAAAACCACCAACACACCACGTGGTATTCCTTTACTGTCACACCTTTCATGTGTACGACTACTTATTCCTCAATGTGTATGCCGTCCATCAATGTGTACGACTACTTATTCCTCAATATGTATGCCATTCGTCAATTGTATATAATTTATGCAGTAGAAACTCCCTCCATCCATCTACCCACTATAAAACACAATCTGCTACATGCATAGCTATACAAAAAAAAACGTAGGGCCTACAGCTAGGTCACGCATGAAGGCTCTCCAAAAGGTAAGCTGGGGTCAACCAGTGACCAGACTGGACCCCATGCTGCGGGGGTCAGCACATGTGATTAATGATGCGGTGAAAAACGTAAAGTTTTTTTTGTGGACTACCTGAGGTCAATGGTCAGTAAATGGCCAGTCAGCCGCGGTTTCATTCCGCCTTTGATGTCCGCGACTTTCCCCGCCAATCCACTGATGGACACTTAAAAAAACATATTTTCCCTCCCCCCTTACTACGTTTCTACCATCAAAACACTAAAAATAAGTTACAGCAGCCAGGAGGGTGCCCCGTTTAACTGGCCAGCGTATTGACATCAAGCGAAGTAACAGGCTTTAAATAGTTATTATATTTTGTAAAAAAAAAAAAGATACATAAAAGCAAGAAAGTTTAACCCTTACAGTCCCGGGCGCGTATATAGCGGAACTGAATGCAGCATAGATAGAAGTAGGTCGGTACGGGGAGGGTTAAGAGTTCTGAGGGATACTAGCTGCTTGAGGCCGTTGGGTGCTTCGGGCAAAGAGCCCAAAGGGCTGTTGAGGTATGTAAGGTAAAGATTGTATGTAGTGGACGATTAACCCTACAGAAAGCCCTGTTCACAAATCACCGTACCGTAGTTGTAAAAAAAAAAAATACTGTAATGCTACAAACAATAATCATTTAAATATGTAGTGTAGTCCTTACAATACATTAAATACCATTGTCTAAATTAAAAATACCTTCATTTCAATAAACGTGAACATTAAGAAACGAAATCTGTAAAGACGATTTTTTTTTGTACGTATTATAAATATGAATATGAAATAAAAATTGCTCTAAAATTCTCTGATGTGAAATGGGACCATTCAATAAGTAACGCACACATTTTACTCTGCAGAATGTTAACCGTACTGTTAACTAGATTGCCAACATTACTATAAAGTCAATGACCCCCAGAATGACCCCCACCCCACCTTTACGGCATTTCTTCTTTCCCAAGACCAGTCCAGTAAACCCCTTCACCCCCCCTCTCCCATTTCATGGTCTGCTGGCCAGGGGGGACATAATAAATTACTTGACGAATACCATTCCTCCCCTCCAAATATCCCCCCCCCCCCAAAAAAAAAAAAAAACAACAACAAAAAAACAGGGGAGTGGGCTGGAGCGAGAGTAGCAGGATGGGGGGGGGGGGGGGGGGGTCAGTCACGAAGACTTGTTGAGTTCAATATAAACGTTATAAAAAAACACCACCTATGTGTTAGTTAGTACACCGTATAGGATGGTCGACTGTAAGACGAAAGACAGTAGTTGAATCTAGCCAAGTTCGTTTGACGAGATCATGTCATGGTGATTGTTTTTGCTAAAAAGTAAACCACCAGAAATCTATGCACAGGGCAGTACGAACCACTGTAATATGGCAACGGTAAAAATGGCAACGGTAAAAATGGCAACGGTAAAAATGGCAATGGTAAAACCGTAAAGGTTGCAATGATAAAAATTATAGGAGTCATAAAAATGGTAACGGTAAAAATGGTAGAAGTCATAAAAAAATGGTCATACATACTATCATTTTACTTTGCTATTTTGATCAAGCACCGCTTGTACAGTGAGAGCCCATCAGAGGTACATGGAACTACCCACAAACCACATACATACCACATTGCAAACCCATTCTAAGCTAAACAATTAAAAAAAAATGCTAATACCACCACCACCCCCTCCCGTATCTCATACTTTCCACAAATTAATTTACATTTTTTCAAACAAGTTCTTTTTTTAGAGCTGGCGATCTCCATTTTTAAAATAAAAAGAAATGAGAAACTTCAAGTACAATGGAATCCTCTACACCAAGGTCACTTTGTACATACTGCTCATAATTATGTTAAACTAAAAACCCTTCCACCCCCCACTCGCGGTCTCTTCAGATGTAGGATTTAGGATTTTGAAATAATTCCCCCCCCCCTTTTTTTTCTCTCTTCCACACCACACCCACCCCTAGAAGAAAAAATGTCCCTAAAAGCCCTTCCCTCCCCCCCCCCCCCCCCAAGTATTATAGTTATTTAAAAAAAATATGTATTTCTCATAGACGTGTATAAAATGGGGAGTAGAAAAGGAGGAGGGGAGGGGGTATAGTTACCTGCATACCTCAAAACCGTAAGTTGGACCGTGCGGTGTTCACTCCCCCTCCCCCCCCACCCGTCAATTGACCACCGACTCTCTCTCTACGATGACCCCGGTAGCGTCAGCTTTCTTTGGACGGAGCGTGTGAACCTTGGACAGAGTCGGTTAGGGAGAAAAAAGTAAAAAACGACAAGACAAGAAAAGACAAGGTGTTCCAAGTAATCACTTTGGGGAGGTGGGGGGAGGGGGGTGGAATCACTTTCTGAGACGTCCAAGGTATTTCTACACAAATATGGGGAGGTGGGGGAGGGGGGTGAAATCAGTTGCCGTTGGTCGAAAGGGGGGGGGGAGCAACGGTGACACTTCGTTTTTTTTTTCTTCTTTCTTTTGGCATAAGTTATCCCTCCTTGAACTTGAAGAAGGAAAATGCCCTGCCAACGCCCATGATTGTGATTCACATTTTGTTTAGAATGTTTACTGTGGAGGTTTCATAGTTGGATATAGTTGGATATATATAGAGAGAGATATATTCTACAGCAAGGAACGCTCATCTTGCAAGTCCACTACATTACATCCAATATGTGGGCATAGCAGACGATATATGTTATAGTAGATGGCACCAAAGTACCCGAGTCCACTACATGACATCCAGTACTCGAGTCCACTACATGACATCCAGTACCAGAGTCCACTACATTACTATATGACATGCAGAACACGAGTCCAGTACATGACATCCAGTAGCTGACATTTGATTCGTATAATTTAATCGCAGGTTTAAATGTTTGTTTCCAGTTATTAACAAGAATATTATTTTTACGTGCGCAGGAATCACATTATTACGATGGCTTCTCCAGGCTACTCAAGATAATAAAAACAAAGCTTATCTCAACAATCAGGCCACTGGACCGAATCTGGGCGTCAAACGGGGCGGGAAGAAATCGTGGCCATAATAATAACAAAAAAATACTGGGGGATGGGGTGAGGGTCGGGGGAGATAGAGCAGAACATTGCTTATGGTCAATAGTCAAAGGTATTACCTTCATTCAAAGAAAAGGGCGTTCACCTAAAAGGCTCATACCTGGAATGTAAGGGAAGGGGGGCGGAGTAGAGTGTATTTCCCCCCCTCCCCCCCCCCCACCCGCACCCCACCAAACTACCATCACTAAAACATTTTTTTTTCAAGCGTGTAAAAAGAAATACTTGAGAGAGAAAGAGAGATAGAAGAGAGAGAGAGAGAGAGAGAGAGAGAGAGAGAGAGAGAGAGAGAGAGAGAGAGAGAGAGAGTCCAATAGTTGGTCCGAGGGAAAGGTTTTTCAATAGCGACCACGGCTAGCGGTGCCGAGGTCATTTGAGGTCTCCGGGGGTTAGGAACCGTTATCTAGCCATCTACATGGAGGGCGTGACCCTTGTGGCTCAAACCCAGTGGACCGTGGCGGCTCATTAATAGAGAGGCCAGTAACTCACATAGTAGGCATAGTGTGGTGCTCCTAACGTACAGACATTTTATGTAGCATACATTTAAAACATACTTCTTTATATATATATATAGAGAGAGAGTCCCTTATATATAATATATAAGCAGACATGCCTACCTCAAAGGACTAAAAAGAGGAACAATCTTGATGAAAAAGAGGATTTTTTTTAACAAAAAAGCGGAACAATCTTTATCTAATAATCTTTTATAACAAAAAAAACGTGCAACGTTGAATGATGGTCAACAAGGAAAAACACTGCATGACCTTCAAATTATGTCAACCATATTAACAGGCACCCCTGTCCCCATTACACCAACGACTCAGCCAAGCCGAGAGGTGTCGTGGTGGTGGTGGGGAGGGGGGGGAAGGGTGTATTCCTCCATTGCCTGGCCTTTGTGGGCAGGTATTTTTGATGAGAGATTTAGGCATCAGCGTGAGCCCCATACCAGACACTCACTCTTACCTGTCCACCTGTCGCCCAATACGAGTAGGACTGTGGCCAGATCACCCGCTCCCCCCCCCCCCCACCTCCGCCACTCACACTTTGTTTCATAGCCACAAAGACTAGACTTATTAATAATGAACAAAAAACGCTCCCTGTCCCTCCGGACCAAACTCTCCAGTCTGTGATTATGTTCTTTTAAAAGCAAGTAATAGAGGAATAAAAAACTATTTAATAATCATAAGATTGACCCTGTTGTATGTGCCGTGTGTCACTTTTGTGTTATCAACTTTATTTATAGATATTATATTCAATCGGTCCTTCAAAATCCTATGAACAATAACAAAATCACGCTTTTTTAAAACTAAAAATAAATATTGATTAGTTGTAAGGAGCCGGGGGGGGGGGGGGGGGGGAGGCGATAGAGCCCGAAACGGAGGCCACCATTTTCAACGGTCACGGCTTTTGTTTTGGTATAAAACACAGGATACACCTCTGGATAAAGCAAGGTGATATGAGAGCGGGGACGGGGAGTGAGTGTGTGTGTGTGGGGGGGGGGGGGAGATCCTCACATAAGACACGGTCATTTCCGGTGAGCTAATGAGCGGTCAATGGGGCGGGAGGGGTGTGAGTCAGGGTTACGCCCAGAACAATACCACCCCCCACACACACACAACACCTGCCCCTTCCCTACCACCACCCGCCCCCTTGACAGTGGATGAGGACAAAGTTTAGCGCTGCGGTGACATTAATTAACTGGCCCCCGTTGATTTATCACCCACTCACTCAAATTAAAATTAAAAAAAAACTCTCGACACAGCCAGCCGGCCGGCCATCGCTTTGAAAAGTAGGTCAATTTGTTGAGAACAATAAGGACAGAGAAAGACAAAAAAGAAAAGAAAAAACCAGACGCAACGGTAGGAAATTATTCCATTCGCTTCAAAGAAATATTTTAGTAGTTGGAGGAGAGAGGGGGGGGGGAATATAAGGACTATGTGGGTTGAGAGTGAGCGAGACTGGACAAACTATTGGTCAAATGAGACTATCATAATATAAACGGGTCTGATTTGCATAAATTAGCATCTATTCCCCATATAGTGGTGCTGAATGAGTTAAATTGTGGCTCATTTCGGAAGTCACGTGAAAGCCATATCTGACCACCACCACCGGGTCCAGCGTTAAGGCAGTGCCCCCCCCTTTCCATACACCCCTCCTTCCTTTAAAAAACAACAACAAAAAACAAAGAGTAAACAACACGCGCCCTCTCGTGAACACACACATGCTCTTCCATGCAACAGCAACACCAGAGAGAGAGAGAGAGAGATAGAGGGAGAGAGAGAAAGATAGAGGGAGGGAGAGATGGAGAAATACACAAACCTTGTTCGAGACCAAGAGTTTTTAAAAACAGCAAAATAAAATTCAACAAAACAAAACCTCAACAAAAAAAACAAAAACGAAGCAGAAGCTAAGGCCACTACTTCCGCTGACCGAAGGCTTGTCTTGAGCCGGTCACGTCTTCCCACGTAGGTGTTGGGCAAGACCACAAACATGACCACAGCGGTCAACCAAAGCCTCTTCTTCTTCCCCGACCCCTCAGACCGCGCTCTTTATGTCCAGGTCAGAGGGGAGGGATAAGACAGGACAGGTAGGAATTGGAAGTCTGTACACAAGAGACCAAACAGGTCCACGAGACTTTAGCCAGACATTACATGTCCAAAACCCCTCCCCGCGCCCTTCCCCCCCTCCCCCGTCCCAACTGCCCCAGTGAGGTCAAACCAATCCAGACATTTTGACAGTCAGACTTTGTGAAAAGACGAATAGACATTTCCTACAACTAGTAAAGTACCATTCGGACCAAACGGATCTTAGCGTTCACCAGTTTCTGTGGCCACGGCATACTAGGGACAGCACAATGCCCTGAGTCTACCCAGCTCTGATGGGGTAAAGTAAAGGCTGGCTGGGCATTGTGCTGGCCACACAAACTAGTATGCCGTGGCCACAGAAACTGGTGAACGCCGCTTCACCGGACCTATGGATCAGTTTTGTCCGACGGGATACTAACAGTTCAACTAGTTGATAAGACAATTTGTACAACAAGAACAAGAAGGGGGGAAGGGACTATACCAACACGAATGTCATTATTTCAACAACAACAAAACAATTTAAAACTCAAAATTAGAATGTCCACTCACGCGCCCCTCCCACATTTTCAAACAGACACACACACGCAGGGTGCTGCTTACTGGCCACTCGGAAGTTGAGGCCCCTTTTCCCATGCCCGATGGACGGGTCAGCTGAGGATAAACCAGCGGTCATCTGAGGTGACCAGCTCGCCACGGACAAAAGAAGGGAAAGAAGAAAAGAACTAGAAGAAAAAAAAACGGTTTAGTCTTGACGGGTAAAGAAAAGACCCCCCCTCCCCCCAAAACACCAGTGGTCAGATCTGTGGGGACTGTGAGACCCAACTGGGCAGTTGTTGTTTTTTTTATATCTTTAACAAACTTTTTTTCTTTCTATTATTTCGCTCTTGTCCTTCATTGAATTGAGAAAGAAAGAAAGAGTGCGCGCGGAGTAGAGTGGAAAGCAAATGAGACGGATGTTGGAAGACTGGACAGCGGTCACACGAGGTGACCACTGCTTTGCACAAAAAATAAATGCCCCCCTCTCCCCCAAACCATCACTGGCCTTTATTCTTTACAAAAACTGGGGAGGGGCAGCAAATAACCAAGAAAAAAAAGATTTTTTTTTATTATTGTCCAGTGGTCACTTTTTTATGTGTTGAACCAGTGGACCAGTCAAATGTTAACTCCGTCACACTGGACTGGTGTGACTGTATCTCTGTGTCTGTGTGTCTGATGTAGATTTCTCTGCGTGTTTGAACTGTGCGTGCGTGTTTATGGGAGCTAAGGACGGCCAAACAGATAAATAGATAAACTGTGAAAGGAAGGCGCCCGCCTATTCAAACGTAGTTGACCGCTGGTCAACAATGATGACTTGGGAAGGGGGGGGGGAGGTCTCGAGGGGACAGAGAGACAAAGGACAGGCGGTGAGATAGGTAGATAAAAACACACACACACACACCAGCGGTCAGGTTTGCCCTGCCCCATCTGTCACGTGACCAGACGTCCACCAGGTGATTATTCCACGGCTGGACATAAAAAAAACAACAGAATGTCAAAAAGTCAGAAACAGCTTCTTTACACCTACAGCCACCACTGGACAACTGGACACCGGGTGCAGCCATCCAAAGATACAATCACTTACCCCTCTCTACCCTTTATAGCTTCCTTTATTCCACCCTCAACGCATTCATTTAAATTATCAACAGTTTCTATCACTGTTTTCTTCAACTTTGAACCTTTAACCCCTGACACGTACAACAATTTTGCTAAGTAGAAAACGGTTCACTCACTAAATACATTTGAAACAAAAATTAATCAAAAATGTTATCAAAGTGGATGGATTACTGGTGAAAGAATGGGCACGGAATGGGTTGCCTGGACAACCCAGTTGCTTAATATCATTTACAAACACTAATCTAAATGCAAGAGACTAGACTGAGACCTACAGATGAGCGTAGGACGCAATAATCTTCTTTATAGAAGGAGCGTCTCTAATATAGGAGATAATAATTAATTGTGTATAGTAATTATTAGTAGTCAAATGTCGTGTATAATCATTAGTGGAAAGACGACCCCCCCCCCCCTCTCTTTTTCAATCTCGAAGTAAAAAAAACCACAACTGCAGTTGACCAGTTGGAAGAGAAGAAAAGAACCAAATGATACCAAGTCTAACGTTGCAGACGCGTAGGTCACGCTGACCACGCGAAGGCTACACAAAATATCACTACCACCTTTACCGGACACTCATTGTCAGTTCGCTCTCCAGTGTCTGGCTACTCCCCCCTGTTATCTCGGAGTGTCGGATACCTTGACCACACCGAGGACGAGACATTATTTCGCACCCCCACAAGTGCACCCAAAGTCCACACTGAAATCTACAGGCTTTTTTTTTACACTATTGTGTTCTTTTTGTGTGTGTGTATGGGGGGGGGGTAAGTCTGAAGGGGAGTGGGACATTATAGCACCCACGCCCTTTCCTCCAACACCAACTCACTGCACCACAATGGGCCCTAGATACAGTTCAAAAGGTCATCTTACTGTCGAGTGGGTCCGTTCGGCATTGAAATATGAGCCGGATAGCCTCTGATTAAAAAAACACACGACACAATAATGAGACGCACCAACAACACGCCAACAACGTGAGTAAATGGTTCCTTCATTTGGTACATCTGAAGGCTAAATAATTTGAGGCTAAACAGAGCTAAAATATCCCGTGGATGAACGGAGCTAAATAATCTGAGGCCAAGTGGAACTAAACAAATAGAACAGCAAGAGGATAAATAATTGTGCAAGGCGTTTCTCGCAGAGAATTTAGTCTTATGAGTGTACATTTTGTCGTTGTCGTCATATTGTATACTCGGCTGTTGGATGGAAGGTCGTGATAACTCAACTCATTGACAGGGGCTCACTCACTCACTTACTCACTCACTCACTTACTCACTCACTCACTCACTCACTCACTTACTCACTCACTCACTCATTCACTCACTCTTTTTTTTTAATCCACATAACACAACATGCAAGTAAATACAAATAAAACAGAAATAAAAGAAGGACAGAAAGTGAGAGCGAGAGAGAGAGAGAGAGAGAGAGAAAGATTGAAAGGGATTAGAAAGCAAAGAGCAATACAAATGAACGAACACACAAATAGTCGCAGCTGCCAAACTGCTCCCCTCCGCTCCCCCGAAACATATTTTTTCCTCGAACTGACCAGATGAATAGCCGTGGTCATCTGCTCGTCCAGTTTGTATTTTGTTGTCCCTACTCCCCCTGCCATGCACCTGCAGACTCGCTCACACACCCGAGCAAGCCGCATTAGCTGACCACAATGTCCGCACACAAATGACCACAATGTCCACCACACACACAAATGACCGCGAATCAAACAAACAAAAAATCTTTTTTAAGAGATGAAATTATAAAAAAGAAATGTCTGGATTCTCCATTCAAAAAAATCCCCCACAAAAACATATTCAGACAGCTGGCCCAAGAATGGATGGACAGAAGTATTCAAAACACCAGGTTGGTCAAGTGAAGGCCGAAGTAACAATGAACACCAAGGAAAATATGCTTTAAAAAAAAAAAACGACGGTGGGCCACAGAACTACTGCTAAATAGTTTTTAGACAAAACAGAGGAGGATGGTGGTCATTTCATTGATTGACCACTCAAGTACGTGCCGTCCACTTGCAGGGGAGGAATAACAAACGATTGGTCAGTTTGGACAGAAAGGGTAATAGTCCTTGTGCTTTAGTCGAGCTGAGAAATAATCTATAAACTCACTCGGACGCAGGGAGGGCTAGCACTGGACACTGGCCAGTCCGCCACGATGTATGGCGAAGAAATGACCGCACTGGTGGTGTAATGAAGAGCCGCTGCGCTAAACAAAAAGGGCCCGCTACTGGTGAAGACAAGCGTACTTTGGTCTGGACCAATCAAGTGATTTCCCTTTCTGGGGTCACTACAGTGAAGAGAAAGTAGAACAAGTAAAGTATCCCGTCGGACCGAATCGATCCATAGGGCCGGTGAAGCAACATTCACCAGTTTCTGTGGCCACGGCATACTAAGGAATTGTGTGACCAGCACAATGCCCAGCCACTTTACTTTACCCCAATTAAAGTCAGGTACCCATCCGATGATCAGAGCTGGGTAGACTCGGGGGCACCCTCCGGACCAGGGGGAATAAATCTTTGCCTTCAACGGGATTTGGAACCCAGAACCTTCAGTACGCCAGCCGAACGCGCTGACAGCTCGACCACAGTGTCTCTACAGTGATGAAAACTGACCATTAAATGGACTAAAAAGCGGAGCGCAAAATATCCTTCATTGTAAATGTGTTCAGGGCCCTGTGGTATCCTAACAGTCTACGTGAAACTAGTCAGAAGGCCTGTTGCTTGACACAACGGCCGCTCACTCACACACAAGCTTTAATACGCTTAACAGAGATAATGGATCTCCACTGGACGCCCGTGGTGGTCACAGATTGCAGCATTGTTTCCCCACTGACCTATTCTGTCTCTCTGCCGTCTGTGTGTGTGTGCGGGAGTGAGTTTATATGTGAGGGATCGTGAGTGAATTATACGGTCCAATAGCCCGCTTCTCAACTGTATACTTTGCCTCCGCCTGTTGCCAAGTTGTTGTTTTTTATCCTCAATTTCTGCCTCAACAATAAAGGTCGCTAATTCGCATAAACCTACACCGAAACACAGCAAGCAAGCTAGTGTGACTAACCCAATATCTACACAACTCCAGGAAATTTCACCCTCCTTGGACAGATAATTTACAAAGGGAAGAAAAGCGCATTACTTGTTGCCGTTTTCTTTACTATAGCCAAAAAACTTTTGTACAGAAATTATAACGAACTGTATGAGTATGGGAATATATTTTGTTAGTGTTGTGGAGGTTGACTTCGTTGTCTGTCCATAACCAGATGGAGAAACATTTTATATCCACCTTATCCCCACCACTACAAGATAAACTTTTTTTTTCAGCGCCATCAAGTGCTGGTCAACTGAGGTCAGCTATCCCGACCAGGGCTGTGGTGGTCAGTTACCCCTGACCCCCCCCCCCCCATCCTTTCTTTCTTTTTTTGTGTGTGTGCCTTCCAGCTTGTTTGGTTTTGTGATTTGCCGGTAACTGGACGGAGAAACCCTTCCCCACCACCTCCCCAGCCCCCAACACTTCCCATTCACACACCCTTTACTCCGGGCTGGCTAAGGTGGTTCACTCTACGTGTGTGTGTGTGTGTGAGAGAGAGAAATAGAGAGAGAAAGGTATATATATATAATATAGGCTTATATATTGAGAGAGAAATAGAGAAACAGAACGAGAGAGAGAGAAAGAATAAAACGTAAAGAAATAAAATACACGATTTTTTTTCTCTTTTATTTATTCAACACAAAGAAACAATGACCGGACGGTGCTTAAGAAATCTCAAGTCTGACAAGGGCGTGTATACTGAGGCAAAAATTACTTAAGAAAACGCTGTAGGCCTTACATTTATCAAATCATTTGAGAGACGGTCACTTCTAGTGAAAATGCAATTGCCTGATGCACTTCTCCATGATGCTAAATTGTTGCAGGCCAGTTTCCTAAACTATTTTACGTAAACCCATTCCCACACCACGACTGCCACTCAGTAAGTACGTGCATTTTATTTGTAGTTGACCGTAGATCATAGTAGATGTAATGATATATATTAAGGTGTATATTCAACATTTAAAATCAATCTATAACACGCAAATAATAAAACATAACTCAAGCCACTAACTGTAGCTTGTAAAGAGAAATGGGGAGAGAGACCAAGAAAACGAGTCAATTTTCTCATTAGAAAATCTGTCAACGGGCAGACGGGGCCAAATTTGGTTCTCAGGACAAGGTCCACGCTGCGGTCACTTGCCTGACAGGCAGGGGCGGCGGGGGGGGGGGGTGACGAGGGGGCCGCTACATGTCCAACCCGCGTCTCCGGACCGGTCACTTCATTAACGATTGTTCCCCTGGCTCCCAGGGGTGACCACAAAGCTGGACAAGGGTCAGATCAAAGAGCATGGGAAGGGACCGCGGCAACTACTGGCTACACTTAATGACCGCCCGGGACGTCCACGGCCATAGCCTTGGTCAAGCCTTGCTGGACACGCCGAAATATGCATTATCCCCCCTTCTCCTTTCATGACATGTTTTTACACCTTTTGTCCACCGCGAACCATTTGCTACGGGAAATCAAAAGGAGAAAAAAAAAACTACAGCGATAATGTGTGTGCGTGTGAGAGAGAGCCAGCGAGGGAGAGAGCGAGGGCCAGAAACAAGTGGCCGCACAAATCATTCGGCGGACCCCGAGAAAAACAATAGCCCCCCCCCCCCCCACCCCACTCCGCCTGGGCCATTGAGCATAGTCAATATGTGCTGATAGTCTTCATAAAAACACTAGACACGAATGACCACAGCTGCACAACGGATATGCCCAGCCCTGCATGTGTGTCTACGCGCATGGGTCAGTGCGTGTGTGTGTGGCTGGTTATTAACTCAGGATATTACCAGTACTAAAGTCCGGCCAGCCAGGGGCGAGGTGCAGGGCGAGGTATAATTTTATTTTTTTATGTGTTTTTGGTCAGTCATTAAGGAAGGCAGGACATCCGGTGTGGGAAATCGTGTAGCCCCAGGTCATGAGAAAAAATGCACTGACCAGCACACCTTGACACATATAGGGCCTACTTTCTTTCAAACTCTAATTTACTTGTTTCATTCAAACTCTAATTTACTTGTTTCATTCAAACTCTAATTTACTTGTTTCATTCAAACTCTAATTTACTTGTTTCATTCAAACTCTAATTTACTTGTTTCATTCAAACTCTAATTTACTTGTTAAATTCAAACTCTAATTTACTTGTTACATTCAAACTCTAATTTACTTGTTTCATCCAAAGTCTAATTTACTTGTTAAATTCAAACTCTAATTTACTTGTTACATTCATACTCTAATTTACTTGTTTCATTCAAACTCTAATTTACTTGTTAAATTCAAACTCTAATTTACTTGTTACATTCAAACTCTAATTTACTTGTTTCATCCAAAGTCTAATTTACTTGTTTCATTGAAACTCTAATTTGCTTATTTCATTCAGACTCTAATTTACTTGTTTTTAATTCAACTCTAATTTACTTTCTAATTTACTAGCTAACAATCACCTTAGTATACCGTGGCCACAGAAACTGGTGAACGTTGCTTCACCGGCGATACGATCAGTTTAGTATGAAGGGTACTTTACTTTGTCATTACAGAAGAGTGTATGTGTAATACGGGTAGATGTTATGTTATCCATTAAAAGCATAAAGCACGTGTGGTCAGCACAATGCCCGCACACCTTCCCTTAACTGGTATCGGCGTGCTACTGTCCAAAAAAAAAGAAAATAAATTATACGTCTAATTGTATAAAATGGCGTTTCATCATCATTCTGTGCCACAATCCCCTGGTAGGTTTTATTACTGTTTACCCGCCTCTATAAAAAGCCAAACAAAAAATGCAAATAAAACTTAGAAATAAAAACAACAACACTTAATGCCCTTATCACTTCTGTCTCTCTTTCGATACCCGCCCGCGCGCACAACTTTACGGAACTCGCAGCAAGACAAACCAGTACACAAAGGGGAAGCGAGTGGGAAGGGAGGGAGGAGGGGGGGAACAGGGGAAACCACCTACAGCAAGGCTAGCTTCGGAATTTAACTGAAGACAAAATAAAATTTTACTTGTTGTTTCCCTTTGGCCCATGTTTATAAATTTTTTTTTAAGCTCTATAGGACAAAGTGTTAAATAAAATAATTTATAAAAAAAAAACATAATTAAATAATTAATTGCCACAACCTTAAATTAATTCGTGGGAAATTTATGTCGAACAATTTTAAAATCAAAGTATATAAAAAAATACAACAAAACAATTTGTAAACAAAGACAAAAATAAAAAGGGGGGGGGGGTAAAAAAATGTCTGATTTTGTTTACTGAAGATTTCCACACAAAAATGATCTTAAAGAAATAAATCTACATTGCTCTATACAAAAAAACAAAACAAAAATGTTGCCACAGGCCAGGTGTATGAAGTTTTATATAATAAACTTCCGTCTTCAATAACAAATATATATTTAAAAAAAAGATAAATCCAAATTAATTATAATTAATTATAATAACCACAACAAGTCTCAATAAACAAAAAAAAAAGTCATCCTTAACAAATCTGTATTGTATTCTTACGTATTCAGAAGATGTCACCTTTTGATATGACAAGCAGAACTAAATCAGAAAACATAGGGGGGGGGGGGTGATCAATGGAAACTGTAATGGAAAATGTAGAGAGATTTAAAGCAAGTATAATAAGAAATGCCCCCAAAGGTTTTGCAGCAATTAGAATCTTCTTTTCTTTTAACTTTAGGGTCAAAACGTCAAGTTGTACAATATGTAGTTTTTTTTTTAACAATTAACAAACAAAATTGTTTTAATTAGCCCGAACATAAAAGGTGGAACGCTGGAGGATGAATTAAAACAAAAACCCCAATCCATTTCATTTACTACTCGCGTAGCTAGAGAGAGACACCGAGAGAGAGAGAGAGAGAAAGATACAAACAAAAGATGCTTCGTCTATATTGCCGTGTTTATTTGAAAGGCCACTCACTCCAATAAAGGCGGGGGGAATTAATGGGAGCTAACCGGGGCACTAATGACACGCGGAGGCTCTTCTCTCCCCCTTTGCCGGAGCAGACGTTACGTTCGAGCCAGATTCCAATGAATGCCAACAAGGCCAGGTGTCAAACCGTTAATTTAAAATAAATAAATGCAAAAAAATAAAACAAACAGCTAATGCATCGACGCCATGTTTATTTCATTCTACGGGAGGGGGAGGGTTCTCTCTCTCTCTAAGACAAGTTTCTCTCTGAGTGGGTTCCAGTATATGTCCCATTGAATAAAGAACCCTAGCGCTCAATGAATGGTTCTTTAAGCCGATTGATTCCATCATGTACTGTGGAGTTGTTCAATGAATCTCACATTTACCCCATCTCTCTAGCTTATCGACGTCTTAAAGTGTTTTATTTTTCATTTGTCTACAAACAATAGAGATAGAAATACATTGTAGAAACACTTAGATTATGCTTTTCCTGTATTAAGTATTTTTGGTATTAATTATACGGTATTATTTATATAGTATAATTGATATGGTATTTTTTATTTGACATTCTTTACTTTAGTATTGAGGAAAAAGGTGTGTGTGTGTGTGGGGGGGGGGGGGGTCTTAGCGTTCAATCAATCAAATTCCTGTAGGCCCCCAGTTGTACATTATGGCCTCGACTATGCTCGTCCACTCCTTCTGGTCTTGAGACAGTTTCTTGGCCATTTCATCCTCGCTTCTGTTAAAATACTTCGTCCATTGTTCTTCGTCCATTGTTCTTCGTCCAGGTGGTATTTGGCCGGCCTCTTTTTTCTGGTTTCCCTGTGGGCTTTAGCGTAAGGAAATATAGTATAGTAGTTCAGTTTACTGCTATAATAGACATCAACTACCATCAGTTTAACTGACATCTATCAGATCGCCCTCTTACAATATCAGTTTGATTTCAAATTCATGGAAACCAGTTCCAATCCAAGTATGTGATGTTATTGACAAACACACCCACAAACCCTTCCTTCCAAGAACCACTACAAAAACGACGCGACCGCCGAAACCCCCGTGACTTAAGGCCGTCATTACTGTAAACACACACACATACACCTACACATCTCGCCCCTCTCTTTTCATTGGCTACGTGTCATCGCAACAAACAAAGGGGAGGTAAGCTCCGGCGGTAATCAGCTGACCAGCCATGCGTGCAGTGCACTTCAAGTGGTCTCTAGGATCGTCCACTACCGAGTAAGGGGTGCGGATAGGAAAAAGAAGAACGCAACAGTCGTGCTGTATAGGGTTCAGAGGTCATGCAACAAATACAATGGCGGGTATACAAAGTCCAATAAACAAAGTAAAGATTTTAATAAATAATAGGGCCTTTTGTATCCGGCAGTATTCTTGGATGACTCGCATTGTTGTAGGGGATGCACGGGTATAGTAAACACACATACAGTCCAACACGGGTACTATAAGCACACATATAGTCCAACACGGGTACTATAAACACACATATAGTCCAACACGGGTACTATAAGCACACATATAGTCCAACACGGGGTACTATAAACACACATATAGTCTAACAGAGGTACTATAAACACACATACAGTCCAACATGGGTACTATAAACACACATATAGTCCAACACGGGTACTATAAACACACATACAGTCCAACACGGGTACTATAAACACATATATAGTCCAACACGGGTACTATAAACACACATATAGTCCAACACGGGTACTATAAGCACACATATAGTCCAACACGGGTACTATAAACACACATATAGTCTAACAGAGGTACTATAAACACACATACAGTCCAACATGGGTACTATAAACACACATATAGTCCAACACGGGTACTATAAACACACATACAGTCCAACACGGGTACTATAAACACATATATAGTCCAACAGAGGTACAGTAAACACACATATAGTCCTACACGGGTAGGGCATACAGTAAACACACATATAGTCCTACACGGGTAGGGCCTACAGTAAACACACATATAGTCCTACACGGGTACAGTCAACACATATGTAGACCTATTGTACACACTAACTTGTGACAAGTGCCTACTAAAATGCTGACCATTACTTAAATGACAACTACACATTTGGTGGCTGGTCTGGTGATTGATAAAATTAGTTACGAAGAGTCACCACCAACCATCGTTAAAACCTTCATGTGTGTAGTAGGTCTATGTCCTGATTACACCATGTGTGTTGTGGCCAGGAGACTGTGCCACCGGGTCAGTGTCACAGACTGTGACACACCGTAACACTACAGTCGGTAGATAAAGAAAACCAAAAATGGCCGACCACTATGAAGCTAGGGACTCCACGTCTGCTCTTTATACTTCCCCCTCCCTTCCCCCGCGATATAGGTCAATGGGGCTAACGCAAGTCCAGGTCGTGTCAGGACGTAGGTAATTACGTCACTCGTGCCCCCACGGCTGCAGGGTTTGCCTAGTCGCACACACACGCTGTACACAGGACGCCGTGTGTTCTGACCAGCAGCGCGGCATTAAGCACAGTGCCCTTACAGTTACGTGTCCCGTATGTGTGTGTGTGTTGTGCTTGCCAGCGGCAGGTAGAAAACAGGTCAGACGGGTAGATAAGGTCAGGCATATCGGGAAGCCGTGGAGTTTTTGGTCATTGAAAGGGGTGGGGAAGGAAGGAAGGACTGCCACCTGAGGTAACTGATGACGTGTTCCCCCCCCCCCCCCCCACCCTACAAGTCCGACCATCGCACTACACAGTAGAGAAGGTGGGTGTCTAAATTTAGAAATACCACAAACAACTAAAAAATGAAAACCGCCAACACACTTTATGTATTCAATTACAGAGTTTGTTCAATCAGGAGATGGTCTGCGTACTACCACATACAAGGTTTTGTCTAGCAGTGTTAACCCTGCGTGTCCGCCTTGTATATATAACAACCTAAAACATTGGAACTTTCCAAGTTTGATTATTTACCTCTCTTTGTATTTGTGTGGACATCAGTGGATTGGTGAGATACCCCCCCCCCACCCAGCAACCCACCCGACCCCAATAGTACTTACAGTATAATCACACACGTAAGTCTTGGTCACGTGATCAAACAGTCTTTCCATATGGGACGGTGGTATGGGTGAAGGGAGGGCATGGGCCGACATTACACGCGAGGAGGGCACAAGTCCAGGGCGTGACCAGAACAGGTCACCTTGATCTCCGGGATGAGGTCATTTCGCAACAGTCTTCATATTTTAGGGTGCAGCTTACGAAACGAACACACCGGAAAGAGAGAGGGAGAGAGAGGGGGGGAAGGACAGAATATATAAGATAAAAGAGAAACGGTCAAGGTTTAAAATCATATCTCTCTCTCCTTAAATGTGCGTTTAAAACAGCTATAGAAATTGTTCGACGGTTCTCAGAATCAACATAAGAGACCTTAGATGAACTGCACCGGACCATTTAAAGGACTCGGTATATTATTGGGTGAAAAGTGACGACGTGGCTCTTAAGGACAATGTCCAAAGGTTCATCCGCACCGGAAGACGCGCAAATTCTGAGGAGACAAAGAGCTGGTCAACGGGCGATAACTCTTTAAAGTCAGATCATTAATTCTGTCCCCTTGACTCATTCGGATCATCCGGTGGCACCCCTCCCCCACTGCTCGCGCATGGGACAAGTAACCAGTTGATGATGAGGTTGTTGTGTCGCCAACGTATGCAATTTCTTTCTTATTTTCTAGCCTTTTTTGTTTTAAGGGTGTAGAGAATTAGCCGAGTAAAAAATGTAACACTTTCCTAAAAAAAACAAATGAATGAAGATGAAGTGTAGACAAATGAAAAGCCTGCATTCTTAAATTTATTCCTCTATCTAAATTCTCGAAACAGATACGATTCCTCGATTATCGGAGGTAACATATTTTAGACATTTTTTTCTACGGACAAACAAGGCTTAAGAGTTGTCAACACTTTGGGGGTGTCGTGATTAATCCCTCTCACGAGCGTTGACAAATTCAACGGATCTTCTTCTTCTCCTGACCAGCTTTCCTGTTTAGTCACTGTTTGTGTCACAAATCCCCCATAAACTGTCACTTCCTGTCTTCTGATTGACTCGATCATAGTCACTTACCCCCAAAGTATCCCAAATCTAAACCAATTAACGACCTACAGTTAATACAAATTGTCATTGTATTTCCAACTACTGATTTTAGTTGCCCATTTGGGTGTAAGACGTATCTTACTTCCGATAGGGTACGGTTGCCGAGCGGCAGCGCGTTCGACTGGCATTCCGAAGGTTCTGGGTTCGAATCCTGGTGAAGATTAGGATTTGTTTCCGGTAATCAATGGTGTCTCTGAGTCTATCCAGCTCTGATGTGTAGGCCCTACCTGGCATTAGTTGGGGAAAGTAAAGGCGGCTGGGCATTGTGCTGGCCACACAACACCCTAGGATGCCGTGGCCACAGAAACTGGTGAACTGTCCTTCACCGGCCCCATGATCAATTTGGTCAGAAGTCAGAAGGGTACTTTAATATCTTACTTCTAGCTATTTAACGCCGCCCCCTTTCTTTTCCCCATAACCCAATGCTCGATTTCCGTAGGGCCAGAGCCGTTGCTAGGGATTTGGGGGCCCGGGGGGGGGGGCTTGGCCTATTAGGGGTCCCTGCATTTTGACATTCGACATTATAACATAGGAAAAATAAATAAATACACTCCTTTGGCCCCCCCCCCCCCCCGCAAGTAGGGGCCCGGAGGAGACTTTCGAATTCGGACCCCCCCCCCCTCCCCTAGCTACGCCACTGCGTAGGGCCCTTAGCAGGGGCGTAGGGCTGTTAGCTACTTGCCTCATTGATCGTCCAAATCTATCTGACGTTAGTTGGGAATCATGTAGTATGGGCAAGTCCTGCTACCCTGATCGTGGGTGGGCATTTTCTTTACAAAACATTTTTCTTTCCTACCATTAAGAAGAGTCTGTCACTTAATTGTGATATGAACTGTAGTAATTTTGGTGATTGACATTAAATATACAGGCCCGAAATGTCAAAACAATCATACTTCACAAGCAGTGGTCAAGTTGAAAGAACAAATTAATCTCTCCCTCCCTCCCCACCCCCGTTTTCACGTCACATAATGTTTATAGCCCCTCCCTTGTAACTCTCAACTCTGACCTTTCCACGTGGCCATCTAATCCTGACCCAACAAAGACCCGCAGCCTACACACACACGGTCCCCCGCGCACCAATAGCCATAACCCCCGCGCCACAAGCTCGCTGCAACTAATCTACAGCCGCACGCAAACGGGGGGGGGGGGGGGAGGGGGGGAGGAAGGACCCACCACTAATCGGATCACAGGGATTCAAACCCCTCTTCCTCTCAGTGCGTGTGTGTGTGTATACGAGCCCCCGTTTTAAGAAGGTGGTGTTGTGTATGTATATGTATGCATGACCTCAACTGACACAGCCCCACACGTGGGTAGAGGGGGAGGGGGGGAGGAGTTGGCGCGCCCATCGCGACGTCCGATAGTCAAGCAAGCAACACATCCACCTACACGGCAGCCCGGGTAGGGAAAGAGAAGAGTGTGTGTAGGACCCAATAGGCGAGCTAAAGGTATGCGAGGGGGTGGGTGGGTGGGGGCCGCACAGCAAACACCGTTTAGCCAGTAGATATGGCGAAGCCAGTACAGTGACCGAAACGCGCTACTTCCCTCCTTCTGTTTTTTATTTCTCTGTATATTTCTGTATGTAACCAGAAAAGCTATAAATAGCCACTCGTGACCTGATTTTCACCAAACTGGCCCGTCGAGTTCTACTATTTTTTGTTGTTGTGTGTGTTTGCATGATCAACTTTTAGAGGGAAATATTTTTAGCTTCACAGCAAAACGTCGGGAAACACAAAGGCTGTGGCGGCATCGACTTTAAAACGGCGTGTCTCGAAATGTTTCATGCCCCCCCCCCACCTCCCCAGACATCTATAAGGCAATGAGTATCACAATCACTTCTAAACACAGACTTTTGATGAAATTGTCTGTTAGCCTGTTACGTATTGTACAGTCTTGTCTGTCTGTGTTTGTCTTATTGCGATGGGCGGCAAATTCAGGGACGGGGCGACGTTTGGGAATCACCCAGGAGTCTTTTTTTAACAAAATTAATAAAATGGCAAATACGTTCATAACACGTTCAGTCTTCGATCACGCCCACTCTCTCCCCTATACTCCCTAAGTCTAGATTTTGCACTTTCCGTGAAAATGTGAGAAAAAAAGAAAAGAAGGTAAGATGTAATAAGATGTAATAAGATGTAATAAGATGTAATAAGATGTAATAAGATGTAATAAGATGTAATAAGATGTAATAAGATGTAATAAGATGTAATAAGATGTAATAAGATGTAATCAGATGAAGGCAAATAGTTTGGAATGAGATGACAGCATTGAGACAAAAAACTTTAAATTATGCACTGTTATACCAAAAGAGGAAAAAACAATCTCTTGGCCATTACGGTAAAACTTTTGACAGTTTCAAACTTTAGGAGGAGAGAAAAAAAAAAGAAAAACTGCGAAGACGGTTTGAAGTTTGGAGTAATGGAAATATTTTAGTGTGTTAGGCTTTTAACGATATATGTATATGAAAAGAGCCACGAAAAGTGTATATAATATACGACTTACACCTGTTGTATGCTGGATTGATATATAGGACAAAAAATACAAGAATAAAGAGATTCAGTCAGACGGAGGAGTAGCGAGAAAGAGAGGGGGAGAGTAGGTATAGGGAGGAAAAAAACAGAGAGAGAGAGAGAGAGAAGGAGAGAGAGAGAGAGAGAGAGAAGGAGAGAGAGAGAGAGAGAGAAGGAGAGAGAGAGAGAGAGAGGAGAAGGAGAGAGAGAGAGAGAGAAGGAGAGAGAAGGAGAGAGAGAGAGAGAGAGAGAAGGAGAGAGAGAGAGAGAGAGAGAGAAGGAGAGAGAAGGAGAGAGAGAGAGAGAGAGAGAGAAGGAGAGAGAGAGAGAGAGAGAAGGAGAGAGAGAGAGAGAGAGAAGGAGAGAGGAGAGAGAGAGAGAAGGAGAGAGAGAGAGAGAGAGAAGGAGAGAGAAGGAGAGAGAGAGAGAGAGAGAGAAGGAGAGAGAGAGAGAGAGAGAAGGAGAGAGAGAGAGAGAGAGAGAGAGAGGAGAGAGAGAGAGAGAGAGAGAGAGAAGGAGAGAGAGAGAGAGAGAGAGAGAGAAGGAGAGAGAAGGAGAGAGAGAAGGAGAGAGAGACTGAGTGTTGGCCAATAGGTCAAACCCACTAGTCCTTAGATTTTCCCTTCTAACCTTCTGCTCTGGTGGCAAGGAGGCATAACATGAAATGGGGGTAGGAGGGAGGGATGGAGGTGCGGATTCCTGGACTCACCTGTGCCAGAATGTAACTCTGCTCACCGCTAACGCCTCCCCTACCTTCTCCCAAAACCTTTCTCTTTTACCAACAAGCCCTCTGGGACGTTTCTATATATCGTGCCCGAGAAATGTTGAGGTCCGCAGAAAACGAGAGAACGCGTCATGGTAGAAAGTTGAAGGGAGAATTGGGGGGGAAGGGAGGGGGAGGAGGTGAGAGAGAGGGGAGACATACACACAGAGAGAGAGAGGAAGCAAAAATACAACAAAACTAAAACTAAATGAAAGAAAGAGCTTGTGTTCTTGGAGCTACTTAACAAGATGGCGAATATCAGTGGCTACTCAAACTGTTACCAGGTGTGGGGGGGACCTCTCTTGTCTTCGTTGACCACTACCACAACGTTTCTGATGTTGTGGCTGGTCACGCCCATCTCAGGTCGTCGAGGCCGATAACAAACGACCCCCCCCCCCCCCCTAATTTTATTATCTCGTTAGTTGATCATGGCCGTACTGACACGCACAATACAAGCAATTCACACCAACATTTCAATCAAAAGGGCCCCGGTGGCGGCCGGACATTGTGCTGGCCACACAATCCTCGGAGACTGGTGAACGCTGCTTTACCGACCCTTGGTCTGACGGGATACTTTACTTTCAATCAGCACGTTGTCCAATCCGTGGGACATTTCAAGAAAGATTTTCTCTACCAGTGGGATTGTGTTGCCACAGTGTCAGAGTACTCAAAGAGTCCCCCCCCCTTCCCTTGGATACATACACCCAGCTATGGATTCAATCTCTAGCGGACACGCTAACAAAATAGCCACCCCATGGATGACAAATGCCAATCTCTCTAGCGAACATATAGCGCAATGAAATTGTGCGCACATTACTCGTAAAAAAAAAATACGCTCCACTCCCCACACACTGCCACACACTGCCACACTAATAGCGAACACGTGCAGATCTGGTCATAGGAGCTAAACAAAGAGACGACAGATCCATGTACTTGTAATGTCATCATACGCGAACGGACATTGCGACACATTATCATCTCCTTCTCCCATACATATTAATATCTTGTCGGGCAGAGATTATAGTACAGCCTACCACGTAATCTAACTGGCCAGGGACACGGCTTACTTACACAAGGCAACTGTCTCTACATACACACACAGTGACACAAACAAGGGCAAGGCGATCGGGGTCAAGTCTGGCCAAAGTCCTCGAGATAACTGTCTCTACGGTACTTTTATTTTTGTGGCTGTCGTAAAAACCCGAAACAGCTTTTAAACATATTCTCTCCCTTACTAATGAAATTGTTGGCCTAATAACGTGATACAAACTCTACTAACTCAGAATTAGTCATAATAACTTGTTCCCAAGTCACACATTGCTTTGATTGTGTTATAACTAATCAATCCATTCACCAAATGTCTTATAAAGCTTTGATGCAAATTAATTTTCAAACTTTGAGCGTACCTTGGTACGCTTGCAGTTGCACTGTTCATTTCTTTGTCGTGGGCGGGGAATGTGTGGCCAACACAAAGCTCTCCGTAACTTCATTTTTACGCCCGCCTTCCTCAAACCTCTAAACAGTTTTTGTAACTTTCTCGTACGCACCCTCTCAGTAATTGGGCGCCCCGAACACACACTACCGTTGGGTGAAACACCCCCGGTAATCCCCAAATGAACCAGTATTAATTGAGATAAGCCCGGTCAGAAATAACTTAAATAACCAATCCTAATGTATCACGCATTGTGTTCATCATTAGATAGGAGGTAATAATAATAATAATAAAATAGAATAAGAGAAATTCGCCGAAGCATGGGTAGGGAAAAGCATAATACACAAACTGAATGAAGACTGAAAAGGGTGAGATCAGGAAAGGAGGGGGAGGGGGAGGGCAGTGTGACGCCTGACCACGTTGCGTGAGTTGGCTTTCACCCCCCTCTCTCCCATCGCCACCCCATCCCACTTTCTCTTATTTATTTTTTTGTTCAAACTAAAAAAAAAGAAAAAAGAAAAAGGCTGTGAAGTCGTAACAGATGTTGAACTCGCATTCAGCATTCACTCCCCCCCCCCCCCCCCGCCCATCCTCTCTCCAGTAGGGGTGAAACAGCATGAGGCAGTTGGCTAAACCTCCTCCTCCCGTCCTACTGCTCACCCCACAGTGGACTAGGTACAACTACTAGAGCACACAGACACACTGGCTCCACAAACTGGACCCTCACACACACACAGCTGACTCACTACACGTGTTCTTCCGATGTGCTCATCTTGCGTGTGTTGTAGTCCACACAGCAGTGTGCTAGGGTGAAATAGCCGGCGTGCCTTATTAATTAAAGCGTTAGTTGCAGTCGATGTTGCATTTGTGGAAGTAAAGTACCCGTCGGACCAAATTGATAAAAGGGGGCAGTGTGGCCAGCACAATGCCTTAGTCGTCTTTACTTTACCCCGACTAACGTCACGTAACCATCAGACCTGGGTACTCAGGGACACCCTTGTCCCGGGAACAAATCCTCCTGTAACCTTCACCAGGATTCGAACCCAGACCCTTCGGTAACGCCAGCCGAACGCGCTACCGCGCTGTGTATGTATGTCGTTGAAATAGCCATCCACATACACAGACGTGTCTTCAGTCTACACTGTTTTATTTATATAAAGCTCTTGAAGTGAACTAGACGTAAGTTCAGGCCTGTTAGTTCAGTCTGTCCGTTCAGTGTGTGCTGCTCATATCATACAGACACTACACACACTATCTCATTGTCCACCGCCACTCGTTCGTCCACTTGAAACAAAAGGATGGACACCGACAATGGCCTAATTATTCCCCCAACACAAAGTAGGAAACAGCTTGGGCGGAGGGGTTATTGTTTAAAGCCTGGCTATGTGTAAGAGAAGTTTTTATGTCGTCCTTCAACAATAAGCCACTATACATTTATAACTTATAACAGAGTAGGGTTGGGAGAGGAGGGTGAATGCCCGCCCCGCTCTCCCCAACACACACTACCATCATAACTAATCAGGAAGTAACAAAATAATTTAAGTATCCCATCGGACCAAAATTGATTCATAGGGCCGGTGATGAAGCGCTCACCTGTTTCTGTGGCCACATCATACTGGGTGGTTATGTGGCCAACGCAATGCCCAGCCGTCTTTAGTTTACCAAAACTAAACTAATCAGTCAAGTCAACATTTAAAAACAAATATATTATCAGTTGACTCTCCCTTCCCACTCTTACTTGTTTCTGTAAATTATATTTGCTATGTCATTTAGTATCTTGACCAAGGCAAATATTACAGCAAACCGGGTTTTTAAAAACACGTGCCTATTGTCATCAAATACATTCTAGCTTGTCATTGACAAATCGTCTGCGACCTCTATTTCGCTCACCAACCCGTAACTGGGGCTCTATGCTCACAACGGCTAGAGATTAGTATTTACTGTGGCCTGCAGCTCACCAGGTCACTCGATCGACCAGCTCCCTCCCCTCACCACCTCCCAGCACCGTCCCTCCCCTCATTATCAATTAAGGGCGTCCACGCAACAAAGAGAGGAACGTAAGACGGCATAACTAATCAACCCTTCCATGGGCGGACACAGCCCGGCACAGGGAGCTAATCAATAAAGGCCACGCAACCATACCACTCACTCCTCCTCCCCCACCCCCACCCATTTTTTGTGTCCTTTTTCCCTCCACGCGTCCATTCTCAACTAGCACCAAAGTGAGGAGAGGGTGGGTGACCAACAACGGAGGGGAGGGGAGATGGGCAGCATAAAGAGTGGAGAGAGGGCCTCAAGGCCAGGACGCCCTGTCATGCGTGTCTAATGGTGAGATACTTCGTCCAGCCAACCAATGCTGTCGCGATGACTTGCGCGGGCAATCACACACACACACACAAAGGTCCACAAAGACACAGGGCTCGGCAAGTCAATGCAACGTAACCGTTCCCCAAAACCCTCCATTACATGTCCCTTTGTATGGGCCTAATAACTAAACGGGGAATCCACGAAAACTATTAGTCTAACTAATCCCGACTTGATCACAGAGCCGGTGAAGCAACGTTCAGCAGTTTTCTGTGGCCACTGCACACTAGTGAATTGTGTGGCCTGCACAATGCCCAGTCCCATTTACTTTTACCCACTACTGTCAGATACCCAGATACTGGGTAGACTTAGGGACACCCTCCAGTCCTTGGAAAAAAATCCTAAACTTCATCAGGATTCGAACCCATAGCCTTCGATACGCCAACCAATGCGCTGCCAACATATCCCGTTAGGGATATCTAAACAGTGGATATATTAATTTTGCCAAATTTACCGTTGCCAAAATTATCGTTTTGACAGTTGTGCCGAAATTACCTTTGCCAAAATTTCATTTCCGAAAATACCGTTGCCGAATTTACCATTGCCAAAGTTAGAAAGATTCCTATTTAGACAACTGAAAAAAACAACAACAACTAGACGTTAGCATCCAAAGATATTCGATTTTCCTGTTGCCATAGGATAATACAATGCGATTCACTGATACCAAACCAAACATGTGCCTCAATGACCGATTTAGTCGGTTGGAGAAAGAATGGAAGGACGGGCTGGATGAATGCTTCACGCCACAATACACGACTGGTCAGCGGGGTGGGGTCCTCACAACTAGGGACAGGGTCAACACAGTTAAACCATCCATTAGCGGGGGGGGGGGGGGAAAGGGGGGGGGGGGAACAAAAGGCAAGCTAATATTTGCAAAAGGTTAATTGTGGCTTTCATTAGCATAGCTGGGCCAGCATACATATATATAATTATACCAACCGCGCCGTCAGCTCTCGGGTACCTTTCATTAGTATTCGCACCAAGCGATGGGGGCCGTTTTATTTATGAAACAGCTTTTCCTTCATTGCTCTAATCAAAGGGGGCGGAAAAGGGAAGGGGGGGGGGGGTGTATAGCCCAGCTTGACAAGTCCGGTTGTTGATAATTCTGTTAAGTTAAGTAATCCCGTCTGATCTAATTGATTCATAGGGCCGTTGGGGCAGCGTTTAGCAGTTTCCGTGGCCACGGCGTACTAGGGGGATTGTTTGGCTAGCACAATGCCGAACCGCTTTTACAGCTGGGGTAGACGTAGAACACCTTCGAGACCCGGATCAAATCATAGCCTTGACCAGGATTCGTAACCAGCGTTCATCATTTTGTGTGGCCACGGCATACTAGGAGATAGTGTCACTATCACTATGTTACTTTTGTGCCAACTCTCTCTCTCTCTCTGCACACAGTCTTGTGCCAATAACCTTATTGCACGTAGTGACAGTGACAATAATTTTATTATCACACTGGTGTTTCATTGAAACTTCAGTCTATTATGTGCTGAATATCTATTGTTATACATCCCATTGTTAGCAAGCCTCTTTTTTTTATCCCCCCCCCCCCCCCCACACACACACAGTCTTAATTGCTTCAAGGATTAAACAAAAACAAAAGTTCCCGTTGGATTTCTATAACTTCATCCCATTCATTGTCTTAACGTTTATTAAAATCTGCAATCCTTCTATAATCAATAGTGGATAATATGATAATAGTATAAGTGAGATTTCACCTATAGGATAATATGATAATAGTATAAGTGAGATTTCACCTATAGGATAATATGATAATAGTTTAAGTGAGATTTGACCTATTGGATAATATGATAATAGTATAAGTGAGATTTCACATATTGGATAATATGATAATAATATAAGTGAGATTTGGCCGTTGGATAATATGATAATAGTATAAGTGAGATTTGACCTATTGGATAATATGATAATAGTATAAGTGAGATTTGACCTATTGGATAATATGATAATAGTAAAAGTGAGATTTGACCTATTGGATAATATGATAATAGTTTAAGTGAGATTTGACCTATTGGATAATATGATAATAGTATAAGTGAGATTTGACCTATTGGATAATATGATAATAGTATAAGTGAGATTTGACCTATTGGATAATATGATAATAGTATAAGTGAGATTTGACTTATTGGATAATATGATAATAGTTTAAGTGAGATTTGACCTATTGGATAATATGATAATAGTATAAGTGAGATTTGACCTATTGGATAATATGATAATAGTATAAGTGAGATTTGACCTTAGGTCACCAGGTGACACCTACATCCAGGGGTTAATATCTAGAAATATATCCAACTTAGCCAAACAAAATAAAGAAACGAGTAAACGGTGGGTCAAAGTTTGGACAAAGACAGAGGATGGGAAATTCAGGTCTTCTAGCAACAGACAATCATCCTATATAGATCTATCCATACACCTTCCCTCTCTCTCTCTCTCTCTCTCTCTCTCTCTCTCTCTCTCTTTTAAAACGAAAACAGCAGATGAGGGGGGAAGGGGCGGTGGTGTTCACTGTTGCGGAACGCTTGAATCCAGTAAGCCATGTTGAATACTAGACTGAAGGAGGAGGTCGTTGTTGTGTCCCCCCCCCCCTCGAGGAAAATATCCAGTCGATGGTGAAAGAGACGAGGAGAAAAGGGGTGGGTGGGTAGGGAGACTGTAATGGCTGGCCCAGATAATGACATACAATTATTACTTCTGACTAGTACACCATTGTATGTACTTAAGTCCATCCTCCTCCCCGTTCCCTACTCTACAACCACATACACACGATCTATACAACCACATACACACGATCTATACAACCACATACACACGATCTATACAACCACATACACACGATCTATACAACCACATACACACGATCTATACAACCACATACACACGATCTATACAACCACATACACACGATCTATACAACCACATACACACCATCTATACAACCACATACACACGATCTATACAACCACATACACACGATCTATACAACCACATACACACGATCTATACAACCACATACACACGATCTATACAACCACATACACACGATCTATACAACCACATACACACGATCTATACAACCACATACACACGATCTATACAACCACATACACACGATCTATACAACCACATACACACGATCTATACAACCACATACACACGATCTATACAACCACATACACACGATCTATGCCAAGACTAAGACTGTAGTTTTCAAATCTGCAGAAGGTGTCCGAAATGTTATCTTTATGAGGAGAGGAAATTTTCTATAAGTCTGACTTCTGGATTATCATCTTTAACTTGATATTGCTCAATTCCACCCGCCGGCCCCCCCCCCCCCCTACATTTTAAACTCTACCACCACCCTACATACACACATTCATTGCCCAATTTCCCAGTTGTCATTCACAGACCACGGATAAGCATAGGACGCAATAATCTTCTTTATAGAGGGAGCGGGGCTGTAATATATGGCCGAGCGGCAGCGCGTTAGGCTGGCTTACCATAGGTCCTGGGTTCGAACCGTGGTCAAAGCCAATATTTTTTTTCTCGTTCTGGAGAGTGTCCCCGAGTCTATCCAGCTCTGATGGGTACCTGACTGCAGTTTGCGGTAAAGTAAAAGGCGGCTGTGTATTGTGCTGGCCATACAATCCTCTAGTATACCGTGGCCACATAAACTGGTGAACGCTGCTTCACCGGCCCTATGGATCAATTTGGTCCGATGGAAATACTTGACTATATTAGAAAAAACATGAGATTTGAACAAAAACATGAGATTTGAACAAAAACATGGATTTAAACAAAAACATGAGATTTGAACAAAAACATGAGATTTGAACAAAAACATGGGATTTGAACAAAAACATAAGATTTGAACAAAAACATGAGATTTGAACAAAAACATGAGATTTGAACAAAGACTAACATGGAAAGATACAAAACAAACAACAACAAATAAGTCATGACTTTAAAATGGCAAAGGGAAGGAGATGGTTGTGGAGAATGAGGGCGAGTGTAGGGATAAATTTAAAACAAAACCCCATGAACTCAGTGATTCATCATCTCCTTCTAGTTGTTCAGCTCATTTCAGAACATTTACTCCTTAAACTCAGTTACTAAAACATCAACAACTGAAACAGTTGAGGAAGAAGAAAGATGCGAAATAATTGTAAGACGGGCTGGAGGCTATTGTGTACGGATGATGTTAGCTATTGATAGAGTTATTAAGTTTGAATTAGTTGGCTACAAGGTAAGCATCCACTCCTCACTCCCCACCCCCCACCCCACACTCCCCTTTCCTCAACCACACACATATTGAAGAGATAGCCATGGAGGGAGGTGTTTCTTACTGTTGAGACTACGGGGAGGAGGGGATGGAGACCAGTTAATATAAACAAGATGTAATCGGGGGGGGGGGGGGGAGACAGGAGGGGGGGACAGGAGGGGGGGAGACAGGAGGGGGGAGACAGGAGGGGGGGGGAGACAGGAGGGGGGGAGGTAGGGAAGAGAATTGATCCACAACGGTCTAGGTTGGTAGGTTTTTCTCCGAGCAGTGCTCGGCTGGTAGGTAGGGCAAGTCTACTAACTGACTGAATCAAGTTGAATCAGGCGGGTTGGTTTATAAGTGCATGGGTGTACTCGCGGCCTGAGACTGAAAGCACAAAATCTCAATTCCGAGTAAAAAGTAGTAAAATATCCCGTCAGACCAAATTGATCCACAGGGCCTGTGAAGCAGCGTTCACCAGTTTCTGTGGCCACGGCATTCTAGGGGATTGTGTGGCCACGGCATTCTAGGGGATTGTGTGGCCAGCATTATGCACAGCCGCCTTTACTTTTCCCCAACTAAGGTCAGGTTCCCATCACGCGAGCTGGGTAGACTCAGGGACACCGTCCAGGCCCGGGAAAAGGAAGCGTAGCCTGCACCAGGATTCGAACCCAGGACCTTCGGTACGCCAGTCGAACGCGCTACCACACGATCACCGTGCCCCCTCTCAATTCCTGGAGTGATGGACAGGGCTCAGATGTACCTGGAGTGAACCCCAAATGATGGACAGGGCTCAGATGTAAGAGTCCATACAGAGCCACACCGGTCGTCTGACCAAGTAATTGAAGACATTGTTCCCGATGTCACAGCTACAACTGTTGGAGTGAGCACAGAGTTTGAGCAGAGACTGCCACGTTGTATAAAGCCTGAAAGAGGTTGTCAACTGCTCACAAATTTCTATTTCTAAACTCGCGTTCAAGTTTCGATGTTTATTTACAAGTAAAATTACAGCCATTACTTAACAGCTTATCGCTGGCCTACACATTGGAATGATGAACAGACGGTTCAATGTGCCCCTGTGGCGATGCAAACTTCAAGAGAGGCAACAAGGCAGTTAATGATATAGGTCAGTGGGCTCAGTGGGCTGTACGTTACTCCTTTCCGGCCTAATCCCACCCCACCCCCTTTACCACCATCTTATTTAAACCGAAATAAGCCTTAATAGTGTCAGTGGTATGCAGATTGTATCCACATTCTCCGCCTCAAGAAATAACATACGTTGTATGATGCAGGCTTTAATTGGAGAATATTTTAGTTTCCCTTAACTAAAACATGCAAGTGGGTTGTGTGGCCAAAAAAATACCAATTTAAATTTAGTATCCTCTAACCAGATTCCTATGAGAGCCCGTTAAAAAAAAAACAACTCGCGTTGACCTGATTTTGAATTCGGGAATTTCCAGAGCTCCACCGATAGACCACAGTTTCCTCGGTTGTTACGGTCAAAGTTTGGTAGCGACCCCATTTGACCTTTTATTTAGTAAGATAGACTTGCTTGAGTTAAACTTTCGGCCTACAAGATCGCATTACAAGTATTCACATTTTAAATTAGGGGAAAGTTCCCTAAATAAAAAAAATATAAGGTTACTAATCTATTTCCTGTTACTTCGTGGGCTATGCTAGATAGACAAAGGGATTAGTATATTGATGGTGTTTGGAGGGGGGGGTAGAAACATCTTTATCTGGTCCCACTGTAACGTGAATGTAACTTTACAATAATGACCACGCGAATAAGAACAGTACACTGAACAAAAAATAAGAATAGGTCGACTATGTTATCGAATACTAATAAGGAAATAGTATCCAGTAATAATTTTACAACATTGGGATTTCCCGTTTGTAAGGGGGATTCCAATTCGTAATGTTATTAATACTTACAAAGAGAAAACAATTGACATCTAATCTATTTAATCTAATTTTTACTTGACGAGCCCTTAAACGAAATCAACTGTTGTTTTTTTTTTTAGTATTAAAAAAAAAACAATAAGAATGCACGATGAATATATCCGCCGCCTACAGATGTGACGTATCGAGAGATTTTTTCCCATTTTTCAGTGTGCTGGCCTCTTTACCTTGGGTCACGACATTATGCATAAGTAGCAGTTGCAGAAGGGGCGAGGGTAAAAAAAAAGGGGGGGGGGGGTGATAGAAAACGACATAATGCTTTGTTCAATTGCTATTCATAACTTCATTGTACACGCGAACACTGGGAAAGAAGACAATAGAAAACAACAACTAGACAAATATCTGAATAGATTAAGTTTGATGTACGTTGTTTTTCTTTCTCTCTCTCTGTCTTCTTCTTAGGTCTTGCCAGGAGTGTCTGCTGTCTGATTCAATATCAAACCAGCGGGTTGGCTGCATAAAAAGGTCACCGTGACCAGGACTTTTCTATTTTTGGTTTACATGGCGGATATCGGGCAGATGAGACAAGGTCACGTGACCAACTTTGACCACGCATGGGTCGGGTAAATCCTTAAAGTTTATTTACCAGCGGCAGCTATCCCGTCAACACGAGCGTCCCGAGTTCAAATCCCACCCATGACCATCCGCCCTTCTGGGTCTACTATACCTGCTGTGGCCATACTGTACCGTAAGGGACAGAGCTGACCTAACCATCCCCCCTACTCACACACAAACACATTTCTAGATCAAGGGTTGACAACCTATTGATTATAGAGTGCCGCAGTAGGATTTCTAATTCATTCAGCGTGCCAACAGCCAAGAAAAAGTCATCCTGTTCTAGCACTCAATGTTTTGTAGAAGAGAGATGAATCATTGCTTTTTTAAGGCGGTGTTTCGCGTGCCATTAAAAAATCGATTTGCGCGCCAAAGTCTGGTACGCGTGCCGTAGGTTGACGATCCCTGTCCTAGATCACTAACAGTTAGGCCAGTTAGGCTGGATTACCCCTCACTCTCTAACACGTACCGTAGACCTGGGCTCGTTAGCAGTTGGATGTATATTTTACCCGTGGATTAGTCTATTCGCACTTAGTTTGTTGGTCCCACTGTCATTCTACCTTAGCGGATCTTATGCCGGAACGGTCAGGTGGTAGGCGTCTTGAAGAATGGTTTACAGTGACACGGTAAGGTGAGTTGAAAGGGAGTGGCTCTGGTTTTAACTGGCACCCCTCATTAGGTTACGACGCCCTGCTTATGTATTTTCGTCTTCTTTCTCTTTTAATAAAAGGGGTCGGCGGGGGGGGGGGGGGGGAGATATCGTTGCAGCATTTGAGAAAAAGGGATTGGGTCACACTACGAATCAAATCAGACCATGTCAAACTACCGCCCTCCCCCTCCACCACCAACCACCACCACCACAGACAGACACCGTAATTCAAGGAAGACGGACGAGCACAGTGTGGAGTTCAAAGAGAGGCCCCCCCCCCCCAGCCATTGTACCCAGGCTATATACATGGCGCATACAATAATAGCCTCTTGCCGGCACGGAAACACTCATTGAATAATACCAGCTTACAATATTAGAACATGGCATTGTATCTCTTTACCTACATCTCTCTCTCTCCTTCTCTCTATTTCTTTCTCTCCTTTTCTCTTTATCTCTCTTTCTCTCTGCACTAGTCTTTATTGGTCTATCTACTTCTCCCTCGATCACTTTTTATTTTGGCACAAACTATAATGTTTGTCATTGACTAATTGTTGGGTATAAAATAATTGTTTAGGAAAGACTCTTTGCTCTTTGTCTGCTTGTTATAAGGTAATTGTTTGTCAAAGCCTAATTGTCTGTTTGTTTTAAAGTAAATGTTTGTCAAACACTGTTTGTAATTAACTTAATGTTTGGCATTTAAAAAACAATAACCCACAGAGCACTTCCCAAACTGGTCAAAAAGAACAAGCTTGAGGTCTCCTGTGCGCTATACGCTAATAGCTTTTAAAAGATTGGCAGAGGTTGCACATTTTCACTTCTAGAAACCAGACTCTACACTGCAAACTAGATATAAGAAAACAACGGACTTCTGTTGACCTTTCTGGTGAAGGAAGCATTGGTATTGCCACACGATCAACTCACCAGCAGTGATTAGCGAATCTGACAAAACTTACCTAGAACATAGAGAGAGTTTAAAACAAAAAATAATAAAGGTGTGTTCTTAATACACTATCCGATAGAAGCGTAAACTTGGCCGATTAATTTCTGAGCTATTACATACCAGCTATCGACACTTGCCCATGTATTTAGATAGGAGTTGGGGAGCAGCGGGCTGAACCGGGAAAGCAGGCTAACAGATATCAGAGGCAGAGCTCCTGGGTTCAATTACCTGCGCCCCATCCACGCCACAAACAAGACCATTTCGCTCCCCGGCTCCTCACTTGCAGGCGGGACACGCCACAGTTTTCTATACACAAGTGCAGGTCTTGGCAGTAAACAATTGATCCATATCGCAGTAATCACCATCCGCCTCTGTCTACACAACACGCGTACACAGAGCTCACGTCTGGGGCTTACGGTGTCTGTGTGTGTGATCTAACCAAACATGACGGGCGATGGGGGGGGGGGGGGAGAACCAGTCATACTCTGAGGGGCCGGGAAATCCCCAAGTTTACACCGTGCAAGGAGAAACAATGGTAGACATTTCGTTTGGCTCTTGCCCCCATGCTGCCAGAAGATGGTTGAGTCTAAACTACAAGGTTTTACTTCTTACAAAGACAACTGCACTATTTTTCCTTTTTCGAAATTTAATTAGATGCGCACCGTTTTAGTTCCTTAGTGTTTTTATGTGATTTTTACGTCACGACCTTTTGCTGCCGGAAATTAAAAATATCAAATGGCTACGAGATTAAGATCCCCCCCCCCCCTAATATATTCAGACATTTAAGTTAAAACTCTAGACCCGCAGACATAAACTTCAAGCTTTCGGACCATTCAGTTTTGCCAATTCAATTGTCTAGGTCTTTCCAATCTCTCAATCGCCAACACTTTCTACAATCAAAGATTGCCCCCCTTCCACCCTCCAACTACTCCTAACTGGCCAAACAAACAAGTAGAACCTAAAACTCTATTTCTCTATTACAGAATGAGATCGCCAAGAGAGATCGAGTCCACAAGGTGTGTGTGTGAAAGAAATGACTTTGTGAAAGGTCACACGTTATCGGAGATAGCATGGAAACACTTGCTTGCAGCGGCTCGTGACGTCTGACACCCTGCAAAAAAACGTTACCTCCTGTCAGTTAATCTCTGGGCGACCTTGAATCTGCCATAGGTGACCTTCATTGACCAATCAACTACACACGCGCGCACCCACCAAAGCCTGAAGCTATCTATATATTAAAAATACGAACAAGTAACAATAATTTCCCTGTTGAACTGGGTCGCCACTCCAGAATAGATTATAATTTAAGATTATGTCCCCTTTGCTTAAAAGATATAGGAGATGGATTTCACTATTTACTTCAATGTGTGCACTTCAATGCCCAACGAAAAATGTATCTAAAAAAATATTACTATAACAGACCTAATGTAGAAAAAATGTCGGAACTGCTTAATTCTAGCTCTCTAAAAGAACTTAAAAAACTAAGCATATTTTCAAAAATATTAGTATCTGCTTTTAAAAAATGAAAAATAGGTTAGAAATGTTTAAGTATTTTAACTTGTTGGTTTGTCACTATGCTAATGAGAGATAGTCGTAGAAGAAATGTAATATACTAAGCCGCAAGAAAAATTTGTGAATGATTTCTTAAATGTTTGTTCTCACTATGTTAATGCTGTGCAGGTCTAATGAAAATGATGTACTTGTATGTCTATGTTAGTAAATTAAGTTTTTTTTTTTTTTTTTTTGTTTTTTTTTTTTTTCTTTGTTAGTTTTTTTCCCCCAAAAATTGTATTATAAACTAAATTATCCCCCCCTGAATTTTCTTTTAGGATACCTTTAATTAATAAATTTTCTATTACCTTCATTTTTATCACTAATATTGGTATTACTATTATTAATCAATTTATTATTCACAAATGCTATAATTTTCTTATGTTTTTGACTATGCCTTTATTGTACCTATGTACTATGTGGCTAATAAATATTGTTCATATGTTCATATTGTTCATATGGCGTAGCAGGGCCCGCCACAACAACAAACGCGCCACCCGAGAAAAAAAAAAATACACTTTTCCTTATCTGACCTAGATATCAGGCCCAGCGCAAACACTAGTGGACGGGCCAGTTTTAGTATGGCCCTGGTACAGCAAGAGATAACGGACCGGGTGTCACCTGGCACTGTGGAGTTTAACCACTTCTGGGAAGTCTGGGAGAGAGGTGGACGGGCGGGGTGACTGGTGCCTGACAAACCTTTGTCTTCAAGACTACACAAGACTACACCATGGTCTCAGAAATCAAACAAACTATGCCTATGACGGCCTAAATTCTATTTCAAAATTGACTGCATTGATGTAATCACAATGACGTGTGTTTATTGTAAGCTGCCACCAGTGTCCACTAGACCAGTGTGCCTATAATAGTCAGCAAAAGTAAGATTTCTGATCCATTGGACGTGCTAAAAGTCATCCTGCTGTTTTTTACTTTTAGAAAAGACTCGAGACTTGTCATTTTAAAAATATTCCGCGTGCTATTTTTTTTTTTTAAATCGCTCTGTGCCAACTATGGCACGCGTACCGTAGGTTTGCCGACCCTTGCACTAGATGTTGAAATCGTTACGTTTGGATACACAGTATCTTTATACCAAGTACTCTATTCAGCCTGTATTGAACAAGGTACTCTATTGACTATGTATATCTAACCTGTCCAATAGTAGGGCCTACAGGTGTCGACAACCTTTTGATCATAGTGTGTGCCAAAGTAGGATTTCTAATACATTCAGGGTGCCAACAGCCCGAATGTCAACCTGCTATTTACTTGCAAATAAGACCTGAATTGTCTTCTTCTGTTGTTTTTTTTTTTTTTTTTTTTTTTGGGGGGGGGGGGGGTATTTTGCGTGCTATCAAATTTTGCCCTGCGTGCCAAGTCTGGAACGCATATCGTATGTTGCCGACCAATTCTCTATTATTTCTACTGTCTTTTGGAGTCTTCTACGTCAACTTTGTACAGTAGTGGCTTAATCGTTCTTAAATTAACTAATATAATGCCTGCCAAAAGAAATAATACAATTCTACAGAGCTCATCACTTGTACTAAATAGAACATAGAAACTAAGTCGCGACAACCCACACATTGACATTAGAGAGAGGAGGGGGACTTGGTGGTGGCGTAGACAAATTATAATTCACTGCATTTCTAATTGGCTGGGGGTTCGTGTGATTTGAATCTAAACTACGACATTACTGCAGGCAAATAAAACAACAACATATAAATAACTAGTTAAAAAAGTAACGAGGCTACAGCGCCCTTGTCCAGCGTGACGGTCAAACCAACAAACACACACACACAGACCTTTCATTTGCCCTTTAGTACAAGTTCGTAGTTTAAAGACAATGAGAAACTTGGTCAAGTATTGATGGAATGCAGCGGAGGTCGACATACTCATATGTTCAAAATAGTTGAGATGTTTGAGGGGCTAGTTTCATAGATAAGCACTAAACACAACTACCGGTACACTCATCACTAGTCAATTCTATAAGTTTTGCACCAACAGTCTCTCCCTCCCCTATTTCTCACACTCTTTCTACTCCCTTTCACTTTCTCTATTTCTCTCCTCTCTACGCTCCCTCTCTCCCATATCGCTGCATCTCGCCTCTCTCAATCTCTCTAGTTCTTATTCAAGTACTGATTGTAAGACAATGATGGTGAGTGAGGGAGGTGGATTTCTTTACTTGTGTGATTAACCATGAAGGAATAATGAGAGGGGCACTATATATGTGTGTGTCGTGGAAAAAAAAGGGGGCAGTGGCGGCAGTATTGGACTGACGTAATTAACTCGGGATATTGGCGAAATAAATTTACCATACGCACCTGCATTCTAAAATGGACCAATGCTGTGATCCGTGACAAAGCGATTATTCCCGCTGGCCAGGTTCACTCGCTAATGACTAACCAGACGGTCGATATTACGGGCACAACTGACCAAACTGCCTAGCCATGGGCTGTGTGAGGCTACAGGTTCCTATATTTTATTCACCCAGCTCATTCCACCTTATGCCCAGCTCATTCCACCTTATAAGAAGACTTTTGCTCTCTTTGTCTTCCTACAAACCTGTTTGCGAAACCAACCAACAAGAAACATAGTCTAGCTTTCAGTTTTATAGTCTAGCTTTCAGTTTTATAGTCTAGCTTTCAGTTTTATAGTCTAGCTTTCAGTTTTATAGTCTAGCTTTCAGTTTTATAGTCTAGCTTTCAGTTTTATAGTCTAGCTTTCAGTTTTATAGTCTAGCTTTCAGTTTTATAGTCTAGCTTTCAGTTTTATAGTCTAGCTTTCAGTTTTATAGTCTAGCTTTCAGTTTTATAGTCTAGCTTTCAGTTTTATAGTCTAGCTTTCAGTTTTATAGTCTAGCTTTCAGTTTTATAGTCTAGCTTTCAGTTTTATAGTCTAGCTTTCAGTTTTATAGTCTAGCTTTCAGTTTTATAGTCTAGCTTTCAGTTTTATAGTCTAGCTTTCAGTTTTATAGTCTAGCTTTCAGTTTTATAGTCTAGCTTTCAGTTTTATAGTCTAGCTTTCAGTTTTATAGTCTAGCTTTCAGTTTTATAGTCTAGCTTTCAGTTTTATAGTCTAGCTTTCAGTTTTATAGTCTAGCTTTCAGTTTTATAGTCTAGCTTTCAGTTTTATAGTCTAGCTTTCAGTTTTGGTCACTACTTTATATACAGCATGAGCTGGCCTATACTCGACAAGGTGAAACATAAAGAAGCATTAATTTACATAGTGTCAACCCTAGGAGAAGGGGAGGCGAGGGTGCGTGTGTTCATGTAGGTAGAGGTGAAGGGGGGAACCACCCCCACCCCTAAAAATGGACTCGTCCGATAGTAGACCAGGATATGTGTTTTGAAAGGGCGGGAGTCAGTCCAGGCCGAAAGAGGTGCGGTGCACTGAAGACGAGAAGAAAAGGTGGGGAGGGAGGGAGGGAGGGGTGGCGAATGCACGAGGACTATAGCCCAGTGACCCAGATAAAACCGTCCAGCTATTGTTATCAGAGTTGGTGTTAAGTTTTGCCCCGGCCTGTCCTCTGGTTACTTTTGTTTTGGCGCGGGGGGGGGGGGGGTCTGGAGATTCTTTTTGTTTTCTCTCTCTTTGCACCCCCCCCCCCCCACTTGAATGCAACCGGTCGGCAGGGAAGGGACAAACAAGTCGATGGATGGGCATTTTTTTTTGCACGTGGCGGCTTTAACATTACATAGGTAACGCTCAATATTTTATGCAACAACAGCAGCGGCGAGTGAAAGGGTGGGGAGGGGGGCGGAATAGAAGAGGGGGAGAGTGGGGGGGGGCTTTTAAAAGCAGGGTGAATAGTAAATCGTACGGACACGAGACAGTATAGGGGACAGTGGAAGTAAACAATTATATTGATTTAGTGTACTTGAAGGACAGAGAGAGGGAGGGGATGGGGGGCGCTATACACAATGTCATGTCACGAGGGCAGGAGTTCGTAGTCCGTCAGCATTGTACGATATATAAGAAGAAAGAAAATATAAAACAGAAACAAAAGAGGGGAGGGGGAGGTTGCTGTCCCACCCTAATGCGATTTTATGCTTAAGCCCCTGCTAGGTCTCCGCCCTTGTTAAGTCTCCTCGCTTCTGTTCTCCCCCCCCCCCCACCTGCCCCTGCAGGAACCAGTGCTAGAGAAAAAAAAAGTCAGAACAAGGCGACTGTGTGTTCGCAAGCAATAAATACTCCATCACTGGGAGAAAACACTGACCAAAAGGGGGGGGGGGAAGAAGAAGAAGAAGCGCACGGCATCTCTTGCAACTAAACACTATAAACTGAAGAATTACAATTACAAATTAGCTAAAAAAATGTTGTTCATGGTAATGAATTGTCTTTCATTTCAAGCGTGCGATTCGCTGGTTTTTTTTTTTTAACAAGGTGCTAGCTACGGAATCAAAAGCTAATCAAAATCGTGGATCGTAATACCCAAAAGCACCAACGTTTTCTTTTAAATCTACAACTTTGACAAAACAAATACATTCTTTGGTTTTTGTAATGGGAGCTATTTCTAAACCATTGCGTCATTGTGTGACGTCACTCTCAGGAGGCCACGACATTGAAGCAAATCCTCTGTATTACTACTACTACTACAACACAAAAATTGGTTGTGTGCTTTAACGGCCACACAATCCCTTTGCGAGCCATGCCATCATCACATATCTATCACAGCGTTGTGGACAGCCATTCAATTTCTAGACCTTCAACAAAAAAAAATAACACAACCTTTCCACAACAATACCATAGCCTGCTGTCCCCCCATATAGTGGCAAACCAAAAGAATCGAATCCACAGTTTGGAATCGTGTTGAATGGAGCATGACTGTGTAGTCCATCGGTCAAACCCATCGATCTATCGATTACCGCCACGTCCGCAAACCGCACCAGGTAACCAATGACGGCTGGCCACTACTGTAGTATTCCCCCCCCCCCCCCCCGCCCTCAGCCCTCTCGAGATTCTAATGAGCACCCGATCAATAACTAGGCGACCAGGGAGAGAAAGGGGGGGGGGGACATACAGGTGACCTCATTCCCCCCTTCCATCGCCGTCCCGCCCCGACTTCGTCCTTTTTGTCTTTTCTTCTCCCGACTGAAAACCATTGTGACGTCATCTATTGACCACCACGGGGGGCTAGTTTGCACGCCGCGGTATAATAAATGAGAAATCAAGCAGCGATTAATCCGCTCGTGCGATGCGCTATTAAGACCCAATCGCTCATGCAGCCCACGTCAGCTAGACTATTTATTTGGGGCGTTTCCACACCACCACCGCCATCCACTCGCCCCCAGCGTGTCAGGCCGAGAATTCTGTCAACATATATATATATACCTATCTACTTAAATGTTACGAGCCGGCAACCAGTCTGGTTTTTTTTTTTTTTTTAAATCTACGAAATATCTGAAGACAAGTTTCCGCACAAAAGTCCATTATCCATAGTATGCAGAAGCGTTTCATGGGCAATGAGAGGCGAACAGAGGGAGAGTGGGCGGGCATCGAGGGCATGTTGCCCAGCGGCAGCGCGTTCGGCTGGGGTACCAAAGGTCCTAGGTTCAAATCCTGGCGAAGGCTAGTATTTTTTTAACCGGGTCTGGAGGGTGTCCCTGAGTCTACCCAGCTCTGATGTGTACCTGACCTTGATTGCAGTAAAGTAAAGGCGGCTGTGCAATGTGCTGGCCACACAATCACCTCGTATGCTTCACCGGCCTTATGGATCAATTTTTTCCGACGTGTACGTTACTTACTACTAGCGCGAGCATCTCGTTATGTTTTCTAACAAGTGAGTGTCTTCTTTTGCAGCGATAAAGAGTGAAGAGCATTCATTATTATTATAATATTTGTAAAAAGCAATATGAACAATAGGGTGGGGTTCATATGTTTTCAAAGGGACGAAACTCGCCCTTGTCCCTGAATCTTTCTACCTGGGCTACTGGATCAATACTCCAACAGCGTAACAACGACACACGCACACACACACTCTCACACGCACACCGACCTGGCTGGTCAATACTCACGGTGTGGACAGATCGGACGACCACTTCTCGGACCAGCTGACATGTTATTGATTCAGCACACACATACGCCGTGTTCTTCAACCTCGTGACTCACTCACTCCCCACGTCCTTACTTGCCTACGCCACAAACACCTTCAACAATACCTACACTATTTTACTTTCTTTTATTATTTTCTTTCTCTCTCCTTCCTTTTCTTTGCCTCTTTTATTCGGTCAGCTCTCCCTGGCAACCCAGTCCGCGGCTGGAATTGACCTTTCGGCCTGCTCTGGACAGGGCAATTAATTTACATTTAGGTCGCGGTGAAAACGATTAACGACCACGGGTGGGGGGGGGGGGGGAAGGAGGGAGGCGGACTGCTAAACGGATACATTATCCATGACCTGAATAGCCAGTGCGACCAATGGCTTGACCAGACGGACCACGTGACAGAGCAAATAGAAATAGTTTGTTCCTGGCACGTAATTACTTTCAACACGCAGGTGGACTAACAAATGGTAGGCTGTTTGAACCAACGCTCATCTCATAGTCTTTGGTCAAAAGTTGTGCTTATCTTACCGTTATGGCTCATGATAACATGTCTTATCGTTACGCCTTTAAACACCAAGACTATAATGTCCCGATTGCATAGGTTATCTGAGTCCATACTCCAAAGTAAATCCACCAAAAAAAAAGGTCAGTTGATCGTGGCCGGAGAATGGGGTCAGATCAGTCCTTTCGTAGTACAGACTGATTGATAATGACCACACACACACTATATATATAAATCAACTAAGGGTGAACTAGGTTCAGCAGTACAGGTGGCAGTGGTAGATTGTAGGTCCAGATGGTCAGACGGATATCTTTGCCATTCAAATACAATGTGTTGCAATGATTAATTCATTTTAGAACAGCACAAATACTGTTACAAAGTACCATCATTGGCTTAGAGTTTAGAATGTAGAATGTCTTTCAACACTCTTGTAACATAGCGCATCATTGGTTTAGTATTGCTACCGACAATCTTGTAAGACAGCGTATCATTGCTTTAGTATTGCTATTTGTTTCATATTGCATCAACGTTACTTGTGCCGTTGGTTGATCTCATGTTTTCACCAAAAACCCACACACTTGTAACACAGCATTCCATTGGCTGATCCCCCAACCAGACTGAGACGGGGTTAAATACGTCAGCCGTGCAAAGAGCAACCCTCACCGATCCGATCAAGTAACCTTCCATCACCTCTAATGACCTGCTCAACTTTTCTCGCCCATCTCCCCCCCCCCCTCTCCGCGTTGTGGGTACATACTTTAGCTCTTCGCAAGTCTGTCAAAAACCCCTGCTAACTAATTACCGAAACCCAGAACTAAGTCAGGAAAAAAAAAATACAACAAGATAGAACATCAACAAGTTTTTGGACCAGAAGCAAATTGTTGTTTTTAAAATAAAAAACCGTAGCCTACCCTAGCCAAGAACCTTTAGCTCGGGGTGTAAGCCTTGCATAGCTCTCTAGTTTAAAAACAAGAATATATATAACTCTCACACAATCACGCGAGGATTAGGTTGTGTTTCTAGCACACAGTGTTTTGGAAGAGGTTTTGGGAATTGGCATTTTGTAAATAATAAACAACAACTTGTAAATAAACTGTAAAAAAAAAAAATAGACTCGACTTGGCGAATGAGATAAAAGAAGAATAAGACAATATAAATGTATGTAGGTAGGGTGAAGAGAAGCCACACATAATCAATCAGCGTAAATCCCAAAGCGACAGTTTCAATCATACACTGTCAACATACATCAGCTCAAGTAGGTTTATACTGTATGGACGCAAAGACGTGGTGACAGCTGAATTGACCACGATTACGTTTTTCCACGACTAAAGTGATTACCTCACCCAATGACAAGAAAAGAACTCACTAATGCATTGAGAGATGGGAGTTCTCCACCCCCACCCCACCCCCTTTTTAGAGCGGTGGAGATTAAGATTAGTTGTTGCGCATTACGCGTTAAATCACTGAAAGGATCATTGGAAAGATGGGTTTCCAGAAGTGTGTGTGCCAAGAAGTGCAGGCATGCCATATAGCTAGAGAAGTTTCAGGAATACAAAGACAAGTTTTGAGTCGTTGGAGTAGGGAGATCGAAATTATTTCCCAACGCACGACAAGGACGCTTGTGAAAGTCACAAGCTCTACAATAAACCCCCAAGGATATGAATTTGAGCAACAACTTTACACAGAAGGCCTTGGCTAATGCTATGAGTACTTTACAATTCAAATATAATCTATAAATAGACTCGGTAAAGCTATTGTGAAGATACAAGTCATCTCATCTATGATTTACAAAATGGACGAGCAGACCAGCTTTAATATGTCAGGGACGCTGCTGTTTTTTTAAACATCCAGTTGTTCAATTGTCTGACTAGTTGGAAAATTTTTCGTAAAGTGACACAAAATTTCGCCCGAGTGACACTTGACCTTTGTCAGAGCTGACACACAGAGATGGAATCTGTTACGAGCTGACCAGCGGCACGTCACTACACTACAAAAAAAAAAATAAGGACATCAAATGTGGGTCAGCCGACTCACACACACACGCACACACACAAAGCCTTTGTCCACATAATCGTACCGGACCATGGCCACGTTATTATTGATCGCTAATGACACACTAGTGGAGGTGGAGGGAAAGAAGGGGGCGGCGGATTAAGGTGGCAAATCATTTCCGTTGATATGAAGTGGAGATTGTCATAATGCTTGTGGTCAGTTCACGTGGATGTAGTCCGACGCTCTGGTCAGCTGGCTAGTTTTAACCATGATCAATTTGTACACGACGAAATACGGGAGGACACTTAACGTTAGAGCCCGTATATATACAGACATGTGGAGACTGTTGTAAGTGGAGAGAGAAAGAGAGACGCGAAAGTCGCTGATACAATCTGGACAACCCCGTCGGACATCCATGGGTTCAAATCCTGGTGTAGGCTAGTTGCTGTTTATTTTTCACGGAACTTGAGAGTGTCCCTCGGTCTACCCAGCTCTGGTGAGCACCTGACATTATTTGGGCTCAAGTAAAGGCGGCTGGGCATTGTGCTTCCACACATCCCATAGTATACAATGGCCACTGAAACTGGTGAACAGGCCCTGTGGATCAATTTGGTCCGACGCGTACTTTATGATACACATCCGACGGGTACTTTATTATACACTGTTACGAAACGTAAATTCCCTACATTGTAATGTTAATAAACCAACTAAATCATTTAAGCGAATTGCGTTTAAACGATATAAATATTTCTCAGCTCAAAGTTTCCCCCGGGTTTTTCCTAACCTAATTTGAGCATTATTGTTTTTTATTAACCTCGATAAAAACATGAACTGTTCACGCGAGTACAGCATGTCAAGGTCGATCGGTCTCTCCTTATTTTGTTAGAGCATTATTGCTTGTTCTTAATAAAAAGTATCTGATCACGCAGTCAACATGCAGGCTTGATTAAAATATTCGTGTCACTAGACTGTCTGGTTTTTCCAACGATTGACCCGTAATATATTTCTACGCGATTCGACACTTTTAGTCAGTTCTTGGCGTACAGCCGTTCGGATAACATCTAATATTAAGTCTCTGAGAATCGTTTCTATTTGAGTTGTATTATGAAAAATTTATTATTCTACTATTAACTACAATGCTATATGTTCATTGAGGATATTCATTACTAATTGGAATATGTGTATTTCTTGATTGTGTATATAATATTATTTGGATTCCTACTGGATTGATGTTGTAAATTAAACCAAATTTATCGTTGCTTTCTACACAACTTGGTTAACGTCAATATTTCAAAGTTATATACATGTGTGTATGTGTAATGTTTATTCAACTATATTAATAATCTACACTACCACTCAACATCAAGGTTCTTGCTGTATAATATGAGCCACATAAATAATTATACATGAAGTAAATCAACTGTAAACTCTAAAACTACGCTATGTGAATTGCCAGGGGATTATAAGAACCAGGAATACTCTAGACAACTACAAATAAACTTCAGAATGATATAATAAGATCTTCACTAATACAAGGATACTCACACTAACAATAACAATACTATAACTATCATTTTCATAAATTGAATGGGGGCTCTAGCCGTAATAACATTATAAATTATAATTATACTTGTGTGATAAATAGAAGGTCTCATCCATAATTTATTATGGTGAATAAATTGCCTTGTAATAAAATGGGTTTTGCTCGTCAGTGATTTACTAACAAACGTTTAGAGGATTTACTTCAACTTCAAGAATCGTTATACTATTTACACAAACTATTTACAACTGCCGTAATACATACTCGTAACTTGGATGGATTGTGTTGGAAAATATGAACAATATACAATTTACTAAAGATTGTGATTGAATTGAACATTGCTATTGAGAATCGGAAAACTTAACTATTCAGCCTGGAAAATTATCTGGTGTATTACCTTATCGAACAAAGTAACTCTAAGAAAGTATTATTTTTATGACCTTGTTGCGACAAATCTGAACTGTGTGGTGTAGTGAATTATTCAAAGGACAGAAAGTAAGTTGGACACTTTTATTGTATTATTAACAAGATTTACAGTAACTTTTAATAATATAAAATGGAAGCCACAAATAATCTTACATTGGATCCAGAGATATTTGATCTAACCTCAGAACAGCTTAATAAAATGTCAATGATACAATTAAAAGAATTGGCTAAATCATTGGGCATTTCTATCACAGAAACTAGGCCATCAAAAACTAAAATACTTCAAGAGGTAACTGAGTGTTTAAGAAAACAAGGTACACTAATTATTGAAGAAACTACTGCTAATGATAACATTAATGATGAATCAGATGATGAATTACCTTTTCCTATAAAACAAAGAGTAAAGCATACAACTGGTGACTTAAGTGAAGAATTGAAATTTAAACTTGAGTTAAGAAAGATGGAATTAGAGATGGAAAGAGAAAACAAGAGAATTGAGATGGAAAGAGAAATAGCAAGAGAGAAAATAGCAAGCCAAGAAAGAATTGAGCTAGCAAGGTCTCGTACGTCAAATCATTCGAATGCAAGCTCTGAAGCAGATGCAGAACTGTATAAGTTTAAGAAACATATTCCAGTTTTTGAAGATAATTCGGTGGAAGAGTTCTTCATGATTTTCGAGAGAAACGCTAGAGACTATCAATTTCCCGAGGGCAAGAAAGCTATACTTCTACGCTCAGCTCTGATCAAAGGAAAGGCACTTGATGTTGTATTAAGTCTTACTGAAGAGGAATTGTATGATTATGAACTGATCAAGAATAGAGTACTGCTAAGTTATGCATTAACACCTGAAAAATATAGAAAAGTTTTTCGCGAGTCTAAGAAAGAACAGGAACAATCCCATGTTGATTTTCTAAGACAGAAAAAGAAATATTTTGAAAGATGGATTCGATCCAAAGGTGTAAACAAAGACTTTGATAAATTAGCTAATCTTATGCTAATGGAAGACTTTAACAATAACATCAGAGGTGACGTAAGAATACATTTAGCAGACAAAGGTGTAGAACAAGTAGAAACAGCAGCGGTAATGGCAGACGAATACGTTATTATCCATTCCAGCAATAAATTTACAACAGTTGATAAATCAAAATTCCAGAATCGAGATATGAAGGTAGAAAAGAAAACCATAAATCCAAATGAATCCTATCAATCAAAGAGACATCAGCAGAGCAATGAAGGTCCAACAAATTCCAAGCCAACCTGTAGCCATTGTAAACGAATTGGACATACTAAGGAAAAGTGCTGGATATTGAATGGGAACCCGAATAAAAAGAATGTTGTCTTATCGTATGTAGCAATGCCAAAACAAAGAACTCATGAAAATGTAAAGAAGGATATTAGAACTCAAACAGAGATACCTAGTGCTAATGCAGATAACCTGACAAAACACACGTATCTAGGAAACTTGAAACCAGAAATAGTTCCTGAAATAGAGACAATGGTTTTCAATAATTCTAATTCTAATCTGAGCTCCAAGGAGTCTATATCAGATAGAACCACCATGAGTACTAAACATACCTCTTACAAAAATAACTTGGATACAGATCTCATCGATACTGAGATACCAAGCAATTGTTTACCATTCATTGAAGAAGGTACCGTGTCATCCATAATAAATGGTGTCACTAGTGAAAAGAACATCAGAATACTCCGTGATACAGGGGCTGAGGTTTCACTACTTTTAGAGAATACTGTTCCTACGTCACAATCGACATATACAGGACAGGATCTTACTATTCAAGGTGTATCAAGGAAAAATGTACAAGTTCCTTTGCATCAAATACAGCTGAAGAGTGCGTACTTCACTGGAAATGTAGTTGTGGGTGTGTACAAATCACTTCCGTTTAAAGGCGTTTCTTTAATACTGGGAAATGATATTGCTGGAGATGTGGTGCATTCCATATCCAAGAAAAAACAATACCTCAATAAAAGTGAGAGCTTTATCAAACCTATATGCATCGTCACGAGAGGTATGGCCCAACAACAAAAGTCTGTCGAAACCATGTCAAAGTCAAAAATAGAACCAGAAATTGACCTACAGGCAACTTTCCTGGCTGACATCTTGAGTGGTCCCTCAGTCAAGACTACTGAAAGTAATTTGTCACCTCGACAATTACTCCTATTAGAACAGAATAGAGATTCAGGAATTAAACACCTGAAGAAAAAGGTGATAACTGAACAGGAGGCAGAAATTAAAGGAAATGGATTTTTTCTGAAGGAGGGAATATTAATGCAAAAATGGAGAGATGTGAAATGTGATAGTGACAATTGCAGAGAAGGAAGTCAGATTGTGGTACCAGCCATATATCGTAATGACATCTTACACATGGCTCATGACACGCCATATGCTGGTCATCTAGGAGTGAACAAGACTTACCGTCGAATTCTTCCGTACTTCTATTGGCCTGGACTACATCGTGACGTCACAAAATACTGCAAGTCATGCAATACATGCCAGATAGTTGGTAAACCTAACCAGACTATACCGGTAGCACCTCTAAAGCCAATACCTGCCTTTGCAGAACCATTTAGCCACTTGCTAATAGACTGTGTAGGTCCTTTGCCTAAAACAAAGACAGGACACCAGTACTTATTCACTATAATGTGCACTGCCACGAGATACCCTGAAGCTATTCCGCTACGCACCATTAACGCAGATAAGATATCTGACGCACTGATTGCATTTTGTTCAAGATACGGTCTTCCAAAGACTATACAGTCAGACCGAGGATCTAACTTTACATCAAAGCTGTTTAACCAGGTCTTAAAGAAACTAGGCATCCAACATGCAACTTCAACTGCGTACCATCCGCAAAGCCAAGGTGCCCTAGAAAGATATCATCAGACTCTAAAAACCATGCTCCGCACATACTGTTTTGAGAACACTGAAGACTGGGATCGCGGTATTCCATTCGCTCTTTTCGCGACTAGAGAAACTGTGCAGGAATCTCTTGGATTCAGTCCGTTCGAGTTAGTGTTTGGACATTCAGTTCGAGGACCTCTAAAACTGTTGCAGGAAACCTTGTTAAATTCTGATGAAGAGACTGGACTTGTAGCTTATGTGGAACAATTTAGCAATAGAATCTATCATGCTTTTAATCATGTTAAAGACAATCTTTTGCAGGCTCAGAAAAGAATGAAAGGGTACTATGATGTCAAGGCCAGATCCCGATGTTTCCATCCTGGTGATAAAGTCCTCATGTTGACCCAATTGTCTGGACAACCCCTGAGTGCAAAATATACAGGACCATATCAGGTTTTAGATAAAATCAGTGATGTAACATACCTTGTAAAAACCCCTGATAGAAGGAAAACACAGAGACTGTGCCATATAAACATGCTAAAACCTTATGTTGTTAGGGAAGAACAAACTGACATTAGGCCAGTGAGTGCTATCAAAACTGTTGAAACACCCCCGCCTAAATTTAAAAAGACAATCATAGAAAGTAAACTTCAAAACACTGAAGCACTTAAAAACCTCAATGATAAACTGGCACATCTAGACTCAGGTGAACAGACTTCTATCAAGGCTTTAATCTATGATCATGTAAATTTGTTTAGTGATGTTCCTAACAAAACAACTTCGGTTACCCATGATGTAGTTTTTAAAGATGATAAGGTTAAACCTGTCAAACAACATCCTTATAGGGTTAATACCATACAACTTAAGAATAACTTACGTATTGGTAAAAGATCACATCGTCGCGGACACCCTACCGCGCATGTAACAAATGTATAAGGAAATAGATAACTTCATGTATATATTCTGATAATCCTAACTAAGAGAATTGGATCATTTAAAATTTAAATGCAGGAATATATGAATATGTTGTGATTATTTTATGCAATATCTTATGCCTTATTTTATGCCATGAATATTTCCATTTGCTAAAACAAATATTATTATTGTTGTAGGAAAAAAGAAAGAACCTAATAAGTTACTTATAAATATTATGGATTTATGAACATAAATTTTCTTTATTAGTAAGATAATGAATGAACAGAAATGTACATCCTTATTTTGAAACAATCAAACTATAGTTGTGATTATGTAAAAACCAAAATAGAGTAATGTGCATACACTTCACATGCTTACACACTTAAGATTAAATTCTTACTCTTAAGTTTATTTAAATATTAATTTCATTTAAGTTGAATTAATTAATGATTGAATTGTTTAATATGATAACATTAGTTATGCTGATTTTTACCTTATAAATAAGATGATGATGTTTATAAGGAATGATATCTCAGAGAGTATAATTTTTTTTAGAATAACGCGAACATGTGTTATGGTCTAAGGATAACTTGAGATCCTATATGATGAGGGTTTAATAGAATAAATTATTTCCCTTACTTGTCTTATTTAACGGACTACCCAGGTGGAGTCAGTTTTTTTTTTTTTGTATATTGTTTAGAACTAAAGTTAAGTGCAGGCGGTTCTAAAAGAAATTGCACACTTCTATTGTTTAGTATGCAATGTTCTTTTCCTTTTGGTATGGGCGACTGTTACGAAACGTAAATTCCCTACATTGTAATGTTAATAAACCAACTAAATCATTTAAGCGAATTGCGTTTAAACGATATAAATATTTCTCAGCTCAAAGTTTCCCCCGGGTTTTTCCTAACCTAATTTGAGCATTATTGTTTTTTATTAACCTCGATAAAAACATGAACTGTTCACGCGAGTACAGCATGTCAAGGTCGATCGGTCTCTCCTTATTTTGTTAGAGCATTATTGCTTGTTCTTAATAAAAAGTATCTGATCACGCAGTCAACATGCAGGCTTGATTAAAATATTCGTGTCACTAGACTGTCTGGTTTTTCCAACGATTGACCCGTAATATATTTCTACGCGATTCGACACTTTTAGTCAGTTCTTGGCGTACAGCCGTTCGGATAACATCTAATATTAAGTCTCTGAGAATCGTTTCTATTTGAGTTGTATTATGAAAAATTTATTATTCTACTATTAACTACAATGCTATATGTTCATTGAGGATATTCATTACTAATTGGAATATGTGTATTTCTTGATTGTGTATATAATATTATTTGGATTCCTACTGGATTGATGTTGTAAATTAAACCAAATTTATCGTTGCTTTCTACACAACTTGGTTAACGTCAATATTTCAAAGTTATATACATGTGTGTATGTGTAATGTTTATTCAACTATATTAATAATCTACACTACCACTCAACATCAAGGTTCTTGCTGTATAATATGAGCCACATAAATAATTATACATGAAGTAAATCAACTGTAAACTCTAAAACTACGCTATGTGAATTGCCAGGGGATTATAAGAACCAGGAATACTCTAGACAACTACAAATAAACTTCAGAATGATATAATAAGATCTTCACTAATACAAGGATACTCACACTAACAATAACAATACTATAACTATCATTTTCATAAATTGAATGGGGGCTCTAGCCGTAATAACATTATAAATTATAATTATACTTGTGTGATAAATAGAAGGTCTCATCCATAATTTATTATGGTGAATAAATTGCCTTGTAATAACACATTATTGTCGTTTTTCAATCCGAACAACACAAGTTTCTTATTGTTGAAAATTATTGACTTTTTTTTTTAACATTCAGAAGTGGAACTTTTTAAGAATACGTTTGAAGTGGATCAACTCGAATCGCTTAATGATTCAATCACTTGTAGGAGGAAAACAATCTTTAGTTTTAACGAAAAATGACTCAATCGAACAACAATTCTCGTGTCAATGATTCAGGCAGAAGTGGACATAGAATGGGGTACACGTATGAGAGTGTGATGTCACTTCCGGACAGACCCACCATTTTCGGATCCTATTTGTTTTTCTTTGTGAGTACAATCTTATGATCACTTACCGAGTTATACGTAGCTAACTAGAAACGCAACAAACCTTGAGACCACACACAAATCGCTTATAACAAACGTTACACAAAAAGCGCTCCGATGTCCATGTGTTTCTTCTGTATACATTGTAGTCAAACAGATAAAAGAGGTCGAAACATGTACACGGTAAATTTGGACCAAACCAAGCAAGTAAAGTACCCGTCGGTCCAAAATTGATCATATGGCCGGTGAAGCAGCGTTCAACAGTTTCATTGGCCACGGCATACTAGAGGATTGTGTGGCCAGTGCAGCTCAGGTACCCGCCAGAGCTGGGTAGACTCAGGGACACCCTCGAGCCCAGGGAAAGAATTCAACACTCACCAGGATTTGAATCCAGGACCCTCGGTACGCCAGTCGAACGCGCTGCCCGCTCGGCCACCCTTCCCCCCAAATTAAGACCAGCCAGAAAAATACGAAAGACTTTTAGGCTCATTTCTTGAAGATATGCACCACCAACCTCTCCCCACATTCCCTTTGTCGACATAGCCAGCAGTTTACTTTAGACACACCATAGAGTGGTGTAACAGTATAGGGAGACGAAGTTATATTTAGAAGCCGTTAATTGGATTCAAACCCATGTCTGATCTTCTCAAGGCCTCCCTCCCCTCTTTATCTGTCGGACAGATCTAACTCGCTACCTGCACTGGGAGGTTTCAGGTGTTGTGTCTAGGTCCACTCGATGGGCAAGTTTAGGTAGGTAGGGGGGAGTGGGAGGGCGGAGAAAACGTGCGCGTCATCAAAATAGTTCAACTTGAAATGTTGGGGGGAGACCAAGTCTGTTCTACTATGAGAGACTATGCAGGCAAAGGGGTACTGAACGAGACCTAACATAGTTTTGGTCTGACCTATTGTAAGAGAATAGAAAGACCAGATCTGTAGGCCTACTAGGGCCAACTGTGAGAGAATATTATACAGGTCTGTCTGACTCGACGGATGATGTGGACGCGCACACACCAAAAAAGACGCCACGGTCGAGAAGTGGACGAATATTATGCATGTTCATCCGCATGTGTCATTCTTCAAAAGGTCTTCCCGTCTCGAGTGTGTGTGTCATGCCCGGGACGTTTCGTGTATTCAAACGCCATGTCGGTGTGTGTGTGTGTGTTGTGTGTGTATGTCAAGAGAGAGAGAGACAGAGAGAGACAGAGAGAAGACTGTTTGACCTAACCATTGGACAAGAGTTCTCGTCAACAACCAACATAGTAAAAAAACTAATTTCCTTTTGAACGCCCACAATTAAAACTTCGGACGCCCACAATTAAATCTTCCATCGGCCATTGTACGTCTGAGGTATATACAACAACAACAGGAGCAACAAAACACAAACTAACAAACACAAACAAACAGGCACACACGTTTCCAACACAATGTCATCACAAGCCACCTTAGAAAATCTGTAAACAAATAATACATGTGGGGATGGGGGTGAAATAAGGCGGAGGGAGCGAATCAAAAACGAAATCACGGAACAACATTTTAAGCTGCTAAACACTGGCGCCCTGAGACCAGAACAAAGGGAAAAAAGGGGTTGTAAGTGTGCGGGGTTTTGGAGGGGGGTGGGGGCGCTCACAAAGAGAAGCCCGACCGTTCGAGACGGTAAGCCCGTCTTCTAAATATGGAACAAGTACCTAGATCTAGTAGAGCAAGCAATTATGGTCTCCCACGTCTTTTGAAAGTCTGCACACACACACACCTCGGAAATTTCAATGAAGGTAAGAAGTGGAGTGTACTCTATAAGGGAGTCCATTGCGGTTACGGCGTTACAGGTGGGAATTTTGGTGGCGCAACGCCCAGACGCTTTAACTGATCTCAGGTGCATGTATCACAGCCGTGTAGGACTCCAGACATTGTCGTTGTTTTTTTTTTTACAGTACGCTGAAATCTGCCAGGCTTCCCTCTTCATGCCGAACAGATCGGCGAATAGAATTTTACCAAAACGACCAAAATTCTAATGTCAGTCTTTGCAACGTTGATAATCAAGCGGTCATGAGTAACTTCTTTTGGTGGAGGGGAGATGTGTCCCGCCTCCGCAAGCCCAGGAGGTTTTTCCCCAAGCCAGCGAAACCAGGAAATCGGACAAGAAAAACCCAGTATTTTACATCTTTTGACAACCTTTGTGAAACTATCACCAAAACATATCATCATAACAACACTCCTTCACATTCATGGATCGAAACCAAACTATCAGACTAACACAAAGAGTAGCCTACTCCTAGTGATAATACTACGTAAAGTTGGACCAAATTGATCATAGGGCCGGTCAAGCAGCGTTCACCAGTTTCCGTGGCCACGGCATACAAGGGAACCTCAGCTAATGTCAGGTGTCCATCAGAGCTGAGTAGACTCAGGGACACCATCGAGCCTCGGGGGAAAAGTCCTAGCCTTCACCAGGATTCGAACCCAGGAACAATAGTCTAGGTACGCCAGCCGAACGGGCTGCACCGTACCCAATCCCAGCCACAATATCAACTCGTAAAAGTATCTTCACAGACTTCTCATTTTATCACGTAAAACATATCCCATTGAGCTCAATCATTTACATTTCTCACTGTTCAATTCTAAAACCTTACAAAAAAAACAAAAACATTTCTTCTCAGCTGGACCTAAACGGGGAGGCACTTTTGTTTATTCCCACAATGCAACACTATGGCCCGTGTGTTATATTTTGTATTCGCTACCTGGTCCTACAACTATAGAGACCTCTATCCATACTACAGTGTGTAGGCCACCAACCTACATGGGGGAGGAGGAGGGGGGGTGGAGAGGCCTGCCAAATTGGGCCACTGGGCATACAGGTCACTCTATAGATAGTACGCTATCTCGCCCCCCCCCCCCCCCCCCCCGCTTACTTAGCCTACTGGCTTGGTCGTTTTTTGACAATAAAAGGTAAAATAATAAAACAGTTAAAAGAGAGAGGGGGGGGGAGAGAGAAAATAGAAGGAAGCTCGCCGCGGGAGGATAGAGAGAACAGAAAGAAAGAATTTTTTTTTAAAAGTGGGGAGGACGAAGGGGAGGGGCGCGGAGGGTGGTATAGACTTAAAGATAGTGTTGCATTCAATCTACAGGACGAGGGGAGGGTGACGTAGCAGTTAGGGAGAGAAGGAGGGGACGAAAGGTTGGGGGGGGGGGAGGGGGGAGGGATAGACCTGTCAGGTTATTTTGGGTATATTACTGGGTCAGATACCACTTGGCCGTCCCTCCTTCCACCCCTTTCCCCACCCTTGAATGCTGCTGCTGTTGTTGTTTTGTTTTTTTCAAAAGACGAGGAGGTAGAAATAAGATTTAGTTTTTAAAAAAAAAGTTTTTTTCACGAACCATTATTTGAAAAGAACCTTCTTTTAATGTCTATAGTTGTTTTTTTGTTTTTCTGTTCAATTTAAATGTTGCGTGTGTGTTGTTTTCTATCAAGTGGGCTGACGCACACACACACGCATGCATAAAGTAGTTAGACCGTCCAACTGGCTGTGAATATTTAGAGAGACGTAGGTGGGTTTGAGGGAGGGGAGGTGTTACAAACTTAGCTGGAGTTAAGAACATAAGTGAACGAGGGACAGGGCAAACCCACAGGTACAGCATTTAATAAAATGTCTTAATAAAATTTCTTGTGGGTTACCAACGCTCCTGGAAAAGCATGTCTACTCACTAGTGTTCAAATATACGCCCAGACAAAGGTGTTTTGTAAAAAGGAATAGAGGGCTTAATAATAAACCCTTTCCTTAGAACGAATCGCCCAAAATAATCCACACGTTGAATGGCAGCAAATAACACAAAAAGTCATTGGCCCAAACAATTCCAGCAACTACAAAGGGAAGGCAAAGCTCAGAGAAGACGCCAAGAAAACAACAGGCTGTCATTGGTATTCCCTAAACATAGATAACGCAAACAATGCCTTACTTTTTTCTTAATTCTATAGAGACTTCATTAAGACCACCAACCGCAGTGGTCAGTGTAACATATAGTTTAGCCATCCCTCTTCTTCCCGGCACATCTTTCCAAAAAAACAGCTTGTGACTTTTGTCGCAATTCTCCCCATTCACGAGCTCAATTCTTTCATTCGTGCGACATCTAGCCATCACAAAGGAAACGAACTACCGCTTTTTATAAGCGAAATATAACTTTAATCCACATTATGAGGAATTATAAACAGGCCATGAAAAGTCCAATAAAGAAAACATTATCGTCGTAAGGTCTTCATATGTAGAGTGGACTGGCCAGAATATTTAGTCGTGGGCCTAAAACAGCGATATCTACTGTATCTTCATTTGAATGGACAGTAAGAGAAAAACAACAACACCCACACTCATGGTCAGCATGAAAACGATTCACAAAATCACAAGCCTCCCCCCCCCCCGCCCCCCGTCTTCCACTGTCTCTCTATTACCCCCCCCCTTTTATATCAGACCGTAACAACACTTGTTGTATCTGGCATGTGACAATTTTAGACATTCATTATTGCAGCCCCTAAACTTGAATTTACCATTACCAAGATATTTTATAACATTACTACAGAACAGCTTAAAAGAAGACATCCAGACATCCATTTGTTTGTCTGGGACTGAGCTGGGACTGAGCTTTACCGGAAGACAAAAAATAATCTGACAACTTAGAAATCAGTTCAAAACAGTTCAGATCGAGAAACATTTCATGAAGCATTCGTGGGTGGGGGGGGGGGGGGTATGGGTAGGACTATGGACAAAATAATAAGTTGTTCCTAATATATATATATACATCAACTGAATTCCTGGGTGCCACGAGCACACTGGGAGCGCCCCTCACCGATAAGGAAGGCGCCGAAAATGTAAAAAAACAAAAAAACAGTAGTCAATTAAAAGTATTGACCTACTGAACAACCAGGCCTCATTACCACATAGCAACTTCCCTGATTGAAAAAAACATCTTCCGTCCCCTTATCATTTTTGTTTTCTAGATTTTCAACAAAATATTTACTTTATCAAAGGTTAAACTTTCAAGCACTACAAGCAGTAAATTGAAAAAAAAAATCTATATATATATAAAGATCTATTCTGCGGATTCCCACATTTCAACAAATTAAAGTTTGGCGATGATCTACAACGCGGCCCCACCGGCCCTATGGAGCTAGTTGGTCTGACGGGATACGCTACGTTACGTTATGATCTACACACAAAAAAAAACAATCACAGAGGAACAGGCCCTGCATCTGTGACGTTTATTTTCGTGGGATCTGTAGCGATTTATTAGTCGTGTCTTTTATTTTGCAGGAAGAATAACTACCATCTTAAGACAGTCCATACTGGAATAAACCGTCCGTCGTGTTCGAATCACCAAAACAAGATATTTTTACTGGCTCAAAAAAACCCCTTTGTGATATTTTTGTTTCTGTCTTTCTCGCCACAGCGGGTTGTCGACTATGACACAATGGGCGAGTGACGCCACGTGTGGGGAGGGGGACAACCAAATTGGGAAGGGGGGGGGGAGGGGTTGGCGCAGCAAGCTAATGACAACATAGGAAATTTACAGCCAGGCGATGTTTGTGTGTGTGTGTCTTCTTGTGCAGGCCTACCCCCTCCCCCCCCCCCCAACCACACTACCCCAAGGTCATTATGCGCGACCAGCGGGCTGTGACTAGGACGGTTTGAGGTTTTTGTTGCAGCAGCTGTCCCCGGCCCACTGCACAATTAAACACACACACACAGCTCTCGGCGACAACGTCATGGCTACACCACCCCAGACAGCCCCTTCCCCCCCCCAACCGCCGCCCCCTCTCCCTTTTCAGCACATCGCTACCTTTACTTTGAACAGCTCAGAAAACAACTGTCTCCGCTTGGGGAATGAGGGAGGGGGAGAGGGCTGTGACGAAATAGAAAAATTCCCCCCCCCCTGCACTCTAACCACACAAATTTCATCGGGGGGCAGACCCAAATATCGCGTAAAGCGGACAACACCTTTTAATTTGTATGCAATAGGAGGGGAGGGAAGAATTCGTAAAGGGGGACACTACACCGATTTGAAAGGGAGGGGGGGGAGTGGAGATAAGAAGAGAGAGCCGTCTTTCAAAATAAATGAAAGAGTAGAGAGAAAAATGCAGGAGAGAGAGAGAGGGAGGGAAGGGATCGGAAGCACAATCCGGCTATCACGTGACCGTAGATCTTTCCCCACCGATAGCCTCGCCCTGTGAACACGAAGTAGCGAGGTCGTCGTCCATTGGCCCCACTGGGCCTGTTGACACATACACATACACATACACATACACATACACCTGGTCGGTGGAGAAGATCGTAACAAACAAACATACACACACGCAGTCATATTTCACATACAGGTGACATTTTTAATGAAAAGGTCAAACAAGTGTAGGTACTTCCCAGGTATTTTCATTACAAGTCGTGTACTATGTCAGACTACGGTACTTATATGAACCTACTCAATATACTTTAGTATCAAGTAGTTCAAACTTATACACTCTGCCCTTTATATATAGACCTTATTACGTTTGTCTTCGTGTTTGGGGCTACTTGGCTAAATATTAAATGGAACAGAGATCTGTTTCACTGTCCTCCACATACAGCAAGGAGATTACAAGACCAACCCAAGACCGTGATATACTAGCGTACCGAAGGTCCTGGGTTCGAATCCTGGTGCAGGCTAGGATTTTCCCCCGGGTCTGAATGGTGTCCCTGAGTTTACTTAGCTCTGATGGGTACCTGACCTTAAGTTTGGGTATAAAGTAAAGGTAGATGTGCATTGTCCTAGCCACACAATCACCTACTATGCCGTGGCTCCAGAAACTGGTGAACGCTGCTGCACCGGCCCTATGGATCAATCTGAATTCTCACAACAGACCGGCCAACAAATGTCAATTTGATTTTTTTCGGTCACGACATACAAAGGTAGTTAGTATATGTTTTTTTTGTTTGTTTTTTTTGTAAACGTCATCTTGAAAAACCAAGGAAGTTTAAATCACCAAAGTTTCACCCAAACAGAAAAAAAAATCTCAATCAATATTCACCCAACGACTCCCGAATTCCACTAACGACACAAGTTGTGAAGAAACAAGTTTTCGTTCTCAGCAGGTGGGATGTTTAAAACAAAAACACAGTAAGAAGATTACACTGTTTTAAATCGTGTTTTAAGATTTTGACCAAGTCCAGCTCAAGATTTGTCCAAGATGGGGGGGGGGGGAGGGTGTAGTATGGTCACTCTGAGGTCATCTGAGGTCGTAAGCTATCGGAACAGCTGTTACCTCGTTCAGTGTTTCAACCCAGACCATCGCCCCCCCCCTCTCCCGGGGTCCCGTCCGCCATTTTGGACTTTTCAAAGATCAAGTGTTGGCAATGGCCAACATATCCAAATGTACAAAGAAGACGAAATCTAAGATTGCAATCTCTCTCCAATTGAACACACACAGACGCACACACACGCACACACACACACACATCGAGTCTCTCCTGATGATAGCGGGAGGTAATGTAGGCCTACGCAGTGACGGGAGGAGGAGAGGGGGGGGGAGTGGAGTGTTGAAGGGCCTTACATTAACTATGTAAGCCCATGGCCCTCCATTTTCTTCTCGCTTGATTGCACCTCAAAGAGTTAGCCCCTAACCTATACACCTGCGCATTTTAAGAATTTAAAAAAAAAAGAAAAAAAATCGGACGGGAGGAGAGAGGGACGATGTTTTGAAGTAGGAACAAAAGATCCCTATATATTTTATTTCATGGTAGATTTGGCGAATATAGTGACCCCCACCTCATTTACATCGCTAGTTCATAGTGGGATGGGGGGGGGGGAGATGGGGTGTTCCGTGGGAATGGAAGAAATCAAAACCACATGACCAAATTAAACCCGGTCATTTTGCTTTGTTCAACAGCGAAATAAAGAAATAAAACAACACACTGAAGCTCAGAACCTGTTGATGGGCAATGAAGAAAGAAAAAAAAACCTACATTGTTACAAACGTACCGGGAACAACTGTTACTATTGGGGGTCGGGGCGTGTAGCTTGTGAACAAACAGTCTCCCCCGAGCCGACATAGGGGACTATTCAATACACGGGGGCCCGTGTTGTCAAATGGTAGGTATGTGAATAGGAGAAAATGGCGACGCCCCCCTACCCCCCCCCCCCATGACTTTCAGCATGGCCCACTTCATACCCCAGTTCTCACAGTCCGAAGGTCATTTCAGGTCAACGTCCAGGAGGAGGGGGAAACTTGGAACAGGTTGTCCTTAGACCACTTTTTCTATTTCCAACTCCCAGTAGTATGTGTAGTACTTGGAGCGTTAAGTCCAATAGTATGTCTAAGTCAATAAGAGCAGAACATTACTGTAAGCATTTGAATATTTTACTGGAGACTTTTGAACTACCACGCCAAGATGTAGGCTACGTGAATTCGTTGGGCAAAGGCGGCTGCGCACTGTGCTAATCACACAATCCCTGAAGGATTGAAAAAAATCCTGAATTCTAAGTCATGGTCAGCTAAGCTTCAAATTATCAGAGATTCAAGCAGCATGACATCCATGCAAGTTTAACACCTCAAAACATATATATATATATGAAGCAGAAACAGAGACTGAGTATCATACTTTATGTAATATGTATATATAAATACAATATCGAATATTAGGGACCCCCCCCCACTCCGCCCACACACACCCCACACTTGCTTAAACGCCTGGTTTGTGTGTGAAGTTCTTATTAACTAAAGTTCTTATTCACCCAAACAGACATGCCATTTAAGGGTTTCAATCACAGACCTTCGGATGTAACAGGTCGAACAATCTACGCGACCACTCCATTACTACAGTACTACACACTGTCTCGTGGCCTATAATTTTCATAACAACAATAATAATTAGCAAGTGAGTGTGATATGTAGCACAAAAACGACACTATCGCTAATTATGTGGATGTGGTCAGAACTGGACATGTACCAAACCGCCAGACTCATCATAAATATGAAAAGTCAATTTACTGCACAAGTAGGCCTACAAACCAGGCTATTTTTTTAAAAAACTTTTCATTCTTGACTCATTCAGTGATATAGTTACCCCTCGCCCACCCCTCATTCCCCTCGGGTCCACTCCCTGTCCACTTCATTAATGTAAATTGTGTGTGTTTGTGCGTGTGTGTGTGTGACCACCTTGTCAGATGTTACCAGAGGAAATGAGGGGGCGGCGTGGGATGGTGGACGGGGGGCGCCACTGACCGTTGCTGTCCGGAAATAGAAGAGAGTGTGTGAGAGAGAGATGGAGAGAGAGAGAAAAAAAAAGAATAGGATGAGGAGAGTCACAAAAAGGCTTTTTGGCTCCCCCAGCTGTGCTTGTCACATGTAAATGACACCCTACGGTTATGGCGATTTCTATAATAGAGGGTCATCTGGACTGACCAGACAGCTATTTAAACTGACGGAAGGCTGCGGACTGAGCCGGGCGGGCGGGCGGGCCGGGGGGGGGGGTATCTTTACATTAAAAAAATGAACATCAGCTGAGTAGTCCGAGTGAGTAAGAAGGAATGAGAAAAGGGGAGAATGAGGGGGAGAGAGAGGATGTGAATGGGTGGACTGAGTGGATAAACCAATGTTTTAGAAGATGACTTTTCCTCACACAAACACACGAGAGAAGACAGCGGCTCAGCCATTTGGAAACAGACATGTAAAAACAGTAACCAAAAACAACATTAGTTGAAAAGGGAATCTACAGCTCTTACTCACTCTTCTTTGTTTTTTCTGTAATGGCTTGTAAACAATTTGCTTTAAGTCAGTTTTTATCTTACATTATCGTTTTTGCCCTCGTCCTTAATTCAATACTATACTCGCACTGCGCATGTGCACGTTCAGTTTTGAGTTACTACTACTCACGACGACCAAATTGGCCGAGTTTACCATGAATCACTTCCGGGTGAAAAGTCCGTGAGAATGGAGAGACAACTTGTCATATCATAAGCCAGGGATGTGCAACATGCGGACCGCGGACCACAACAGGGCCCACCATACCCTTCAAAATACCCGTCTAAAGAATGTATTTTAAGTACTTATATTAATAGTGTAAATAAATGTTCAGAATGCGGGGTCCATCTATTAGGCCGTATGAAAGTAAACGAAGCCTCCCGCCCCCTCCACGGGCCGTCCTTTTTGGCCAACTTCAGCGTTTTTAGCATCACGTGCTGCATCCAGCCATTTTGGGGAAGGGGGAGGAGCAGGAACTGCAAGTCCGCGCCTTCAAGAAACCAATCAACCAAAATGCTGCCAAGTTGCAAGGGGCGAACGTTGTATTATGTCTTACTGAATAATACCTACCTCACAATTCTAAATATAGCACACCCGGTCATCCCACAATCAAAGAATCATGTCTGGCGTTTTGGGGGGTAATAGGATTTACCAGTGAAACCTTTTTTCTTCTGTCAAACCATTAAAGCTCTCAAAATTTTATGTTAGGAGAATTCCACTGGAATGCAACAAATATGCCGTACCAAACACAAAATAACATGTTTTGTTCATAATAGTCTGGTTGCTTTCTTTTTTCAATAATAAAAACATAATATGAACTAATAACTCAATAACAATGACTGAATGGAGTAACACCAATATAAAAAAAAAAACTAAATACACTAGAGTACAAAGGGGCCAAGAGTAAGTAATAATGCATAAAGCATTAAACTTGGAAATACAACACAATTTCAATTTCTTGCAATGTTCAGATAATCATAGGGACGAAAACACTTTGTCCTATCCCTTATGCAAGAACAAATGCATATTAGTACTCTTTCTTCCCGAATGGCATCCGGGCTCGGAATGGGTTGTCCGAACAAACCAAGAAAACCAGAAACCGATCATTTAAAACACTAATCAAAATGTAAGACTAGACTCAGACTACGGATAAGCGTAGGACGCAATAATGTCCAGTATAGAAGAAACGTCTGTAATATATAAGAGAAGAAGAACAGTCAAACCCAGAAACAACGGAGTCTGTAGGGAAAATGAGAGTAACAAATAGAATGTATCATGTACTTTTTACTTCCGTTTCAAAGTAGTATTATAACAAAAACTAACCGAAAATAAAATGGTTCAATTCTATCAACAGGAAGGGTCTAATCCAGGAAGGGTCAGTCAGCCTTTTTGTTGGTCATTAGCACGTCTTATTATTCAGGCTGGGGAGGGGGGGCTGGGAACGGAGGATGTGAGACCATATGTTATCACAAGAAGAGTCGAGAAATATTTTCATTGAAAATTCCCCCCCCCCCCCAACTCCACGCGACTGGTGAAGTCCCCCTTGGTCAGGTTCCTACAAACAAAATCCCGTACTGGACAAGTCGTGGGATACTTCTGCGCAATATAAAAGACTGGGTGTAAGATGACGGACCCACGAGGAAGAATGGACCATTTGGGGTGTGGAGAGGGGTGAGTCGGTGGGGGGAACTTTCAAGCTATTTAAGTTAACATTGGGTTAGGTTCGGTCAATCAACAAAAGAAAGGATGGGTTTTTTCTGTAAAAAAAAGACCAACGGGATGAGAGGATGGAGTAAATAGTTAAAGAAGAGAATGGAACAACGTTTGATGATCTTTGTAGTCTAAGAGAGATAAGCCAACAACACTCCAGTGGTCTCTCTCTCTTGGTGGTGACCGGAACCAGGAGGTGGACACAGGTGGATGGGCCGATGAATGAACTGACGGGTGGCTTGCGGTCAATGGAAATATGGAGGAGACGACGTCGACCAATTGATATAAAAATTTTCAAGGCCAAGGTCAACAATCTGTCCGCAGACGAATAAATGTGGAGTATGGAGAGAAGCTGACCCGATTTACGGAGAAGAACAACAACAAAAAACGGTTAAGTGGCGCTAGAATCTTCCTTTATATAATTCCTGTTTATTGACGAAATACAAACATACTTGACATTATACTAACGAAGATCAACACAGAATAGTGGATAAACCTAGACATAGAGTATAACCACTTAATATTAAACTTGAAGCAAGGATACTTAACATTACACTAACGAAGATCAACACAGAATAGTGGATAAACCTAGACATAGGGTATAATCACTTAATATTAAACATTAAGCAAGATTTTCTCCTTGACGCCTTGAGTTTAGACTATTATTTTGTATTAGCCTCTAAAAGCGAAATCAAAACGACAAGAAGACAAACGAGATCGTTGAGTCAGGTCAATGCGTAGTGACGTCATAATTACCTGTCTAGTACGCAACTACAGCAATGACAAATGGGTGAAAAAAACACGAAATTTTCACTACAGGGACAATAGCGTGAAACCAAAGTAGCTATTATACAGCGAAATAGCGACTGTACAGTCCTCGAAGTTCACTCCATTTGTGAACTATTGGGAAAGGGAGTGATGACTTTCACTTACAAGATGTACTAATGGCGCCAGATAATTTCTGTTCAAGACCCACCAGTAGAAGCGAGACTAGCGGCACTCCAAAAAGTTAAAGGCATCGACGGACAGATGGACACTATGAAAATCAATACGGTTCCATCAGTTCCATCCTCCGCCATCCCCCACCCCCTCCTTCCAATACTATCTGTCCACTCTTAAACAATGAAATAAACCAAGGCCACGTTACATTAAACCCATTGAAAAATAAAAACGCTGGCCATAATATAATATAATCACCCATCACCTTTGACTTTTGACCCAAATAGCCAGTAAAAAAAACCTTGGTCAAATACCCAAAAGGGGGAGGGAGTGGTGGTGGGGGGAGTAAAATAGCACCGGAGGGGGGAGATATGGGGAGATGTCAGGGATGACTGTGACTGGGGCATACCACGAATGGGAGGGGGGGGAGAGGCTGGCACTAGCCACTGACCTCAATGAACATACACGGGAACGATAGCCCAAGCCCATGAAAAGTCTGTGGGTGTGTGAGGATAGCTTGAGGTGGACATTGTTGGGTTTAATGGTCATCCGTTAAAGATCGATATAATATGTAAACTCTATGGAGGCACACAGTCTACAGTCACTCTATGGCTATCTGATATCTAAGATAAATATAGATGACTTAACAAACGAGCGAACTACGAAAAAGAAGAAAAGATAGATAAATAAATATCTAGGCATAATAATAATTGTGTCAATTTACATTTTTTTTTTTAAGAGAGACAACGGGGAAAAAGCTAAACAGACAGAGAGAGAGAGAGAGAGAGTGAGACAGGGAGAGAGAGAGGGAGAGAGACCGACTGGACAAAGAGGTGGGGATTTCCATTAAGCTCGGCCACCAAGCACAACTCTCCCCGATCATTGAAGACTCGGACTTTGAGCTTCCAGGTCACACTTCGCAACGGAAACAAGATTTCAATAGAATAAATTAGGTCAAGCCACGTTGTGTTTTTTTTTCTCATCTTCTTCTTCTGGATACATGGACGCCAACACAGAGACAAAACTTTTGATGGGGAGGGATGGGAGGAGGAAGGAGCCAGAAATGACCATGAGATGTTTCCATGAAAAAAAAAACATAAATGAAGGACAAAGGTCATCCACGACAACGCTCTTTCCCAGTTTCCTGTGTCGTTTAGAACTTTGTCACTGAATGTCATTGTAGTCACAGTGATATGTATCAACTATGGTCATAACTATGGTCATAAGTGTAAGTATCCTCCGCTGACATCAATAAGTATCCACTATTGACATCATAAATAACATTAGTGGAATAAGTAGAGGGATCTACATGAATAGAGCAATCGCTCCTAGTGCTAATGTTTTGGGAGTGCAGCCAAGCAAGAAGTAGATCACGAGTCACTAGTCTGAAAAGTCCAGTGTGCCAAAATGTCGAGAATGGTCACGATGAACGGTTCATGGTCGTGATCGGATTAAGACCACGGAGATTCAAACATAATTCACAAAACAAGAACAAAAAGAAGAAAACTCTAAACATGGTGAAACAATTTTGAGCTATCGGGCCTTTAAATGTCCGGCATTGGTTGGCTTAAAGACTATAAAGAGAATTATAGAATTCTAAGCTTTTTTTTTATCTTAACCAATCAGATGTGGTTTTAAACACAAGGCATTAATTAGTACATTTTCGTTAATGAAGAAAATATAAGATAAGATAAGATTGCTTTATTGATCGAAATAAATGGAAATTTGATTTGATTACATAAATTCCGTCTTTCAGCATACTTAAAACAATATTAAAGAACCATTTGCGCTTAAACACAATAGACATTCGCGCAAACTATCATACCATTTATCATTTATCATACAAGAAAAAAGTAGGCCTATCATTTAGGAGTCAGCTATTGAGCCATTGTATTTCCTTGCTGAAAGATGATTCTTTTGAACTGAGTACAGACCAACATTCTGAACACACTAAAGATGATTCTTTTGAACTGAGTATAGACCAACATACTGAACACACTAAAGATGATTCTTTTGAACTGAGTATAGACCAACATACTGAACACACTAAAGATGATTCTTTTGAACTGAGTATAGACCAACATACTGAACACACTAAAGATGATTCTTTTGAACTGAGTATAGACCAACATACTGAACACACTAAAGATGATTCTTTTGAACTGAGTATAGACCAACATACTGAACACACTAAAGATGATTCTTTTGAACTGAGTATAGACCCACATACTGAACACACTAAAGATGATTCTTTTGAACTGAGTATAGACCAACATACTGAACACACTAAAGATGATTCTTTTGAACTGAGTATAGACCCACATACTGAACACACTAAAGATGATTCTTTTGAACTGAGTATAGGCCAACATACTGAATACACTAAAGATGATTCTTTTGAACTGAGTATAGACCAACATACTGAACACACTAGCGATCTAACAACTCATGCATTCAACTTTTTATTTTGTTTCCTTTCCTACTTCATTTAGAAACATCTTCACAGAGTGTTTTTTGTTGTGTGGCTTTCTCAGAATGTTTGTTTAATTTAAAGAGTTTAGAATATTTAAGGAGAAAAAAGGTTTGAACAAAACAATAAATGTATCAATAGCCAATTCTTTAAAGTAATAGGTCGGTCTTGTATGACACATAGTATCTAGAATAAGCCTTGTGGGTCAGACAGGATTATTCTAAGAATAGAAGTAGATTGGGCACATCACGTATTAACGAAACGGGCATCTGTTTAAGATTAACTTAAAACAGCCTATCAGGCACGGACACGCATCCTGGACAGAACCCCAAAATGGGCCGGCCCGTTGACGGCAAGGGGGAGGAGTACTGGTGCGAGATGGACACAGGGCAGTAGTGGCCAGCTCGCAACGAGCCGGGGGTCAATCTGTTTTTTTTCGGACAATCATCCAACGAGAAGGAGAGATCACGTCGATGGACGGGGGAGGGGGTAAAGAAGGGAGAGGCGAGAGGTCCTATGACAGTGACTAGCGGTCACTGGTGGTCACTCAATTCTGGAGGACTGACAGCCGCGCGTGGTCATCGCACTGGCCGGTCCAGTGCTCCGAAATGTACAACCAGTCTTATAATGACTAAATGGATAGTCAAAATCAATACAGCGTAAAACACAAAACGTTTTATTCCAACTGAAATCTCCAGTTGTTCAAAATGTCAATTATTTCTATCAAGTAAACTGTATGTTTAAAATCTATTTATTTTCTTCTACGATTTTGACCAGCATATTATATGATTCAGAAATCGACACCAATTCTAACGTACAACAGAGAGTTAATAATAAATGAATGTTATTTTTACAAACCATCTTTATGTTTGAATCATGTTATATTTTTTTAAACCCTTCAACAACCGAATAACTTGTAGGCTTCAATTATAAGCAAAACGTTGTAGGCCTATATTAACAAAGATTATATAAGATGGACCGCTTGATCTATTGTTGTAGCTTATATGTACTTTTATTCCTTGCGCAGCCAATAATGCTGTCTTAAATGACTCCTACGGCTGCCTAAAAGTTTCCGCTGTATTTTACTTTCGATTTTAATTTTAATGTTTCATTGAGAAAATCATAGCGAGTTGAATAAAACGGAAGTGGACAATACAAAAGGGAATCGGGAATTCCGAGGAGAAGCCATTCAAGTCATCAAATAGCATAAATATTAAAGCAAGCTGGTCCATATTATTAGAGTCTTTGATATTATGTTAATAAACGTAATATTGATTCAATGTTGGAGCAATGCGTTTAGAGAGAAAGTGGAGACGACATTTGAAATACGTGTAAATACATTTCGATAAAGTTTTTTTTTTAATGTTTCTTTAAAAAGTGATGGTCTGGGATGGGATGGAAAAAGGGAGGGGGGTGGTGTTCCAGACCACCGAAGGCTCACATAATTGCCGGCATAAATTGTTTCCAGTGTCCAGTGGCCCGCTACGACTTTCGCACGCACACGCGTTCTCTCCATAACATTACGGAGGAGGGGGGTGGGTTGTGTCCGGTGCGTGTGTGTGAAGAGGGAGAGGGGTGGGCACTGTCCAAGTCAACAGCCAGGTCCTATAATTGGATGGCTCTTCAGTTAAAACCAAATTTCGGCCACGATGGCCACACACACCAAAAAAGAAAATGATGGACTCTGTATCAGCTTTTTGACTCCTGTGTTCCTCCGTAAACAAAACAATGAAACGATCGCCATCCCTTACCCACCCCCGCCTCCCTTCTGTGCAATCTGACCAGGATCGTTGTCCAGATATTAATAAACCAGAGTGGACATAAGGTTATTAAATTGCTTTTTTTGCCCATCTCTCTCTCTCTCTCTGACCTGCCCATCCCCTTCACGCGAGCTTACGTTCACACAGACGCTCACACACATTCACGCTAAGTAGAAAGAGTAGTAGTAGCAGTAGCCAGAGGCAGTCACTGATAGCAGTAGATCGTCCACTGAAGGCTCGAATGACCATTGTCTCTGTGAGTGTCCAGAGAGGCCATTATAGAGTTTGATTTCCCCACTGCCCTATTTACAGTAAGACGGGTGCCGGGGATATATTAGGGACGTCTGTTTACAGTCACAACAACCTCCAGATTGTATACAGTAATTCGGAAATCTCTCACTCCGTATTTAGTCAATAGTGGTCAGAACTAGTAGCTTGTTTTTTTTTTGTTCTTCTTAATAACGAACAAACAAACCTTCCCTACCACTCCACATCACTCATACAAATTGGCTATAACACAATGGTTCCCAAACTTCCTAATGACGCGACCCGTTAATAAAGCTTATCATGTTGTGGCGACCCCCCACCCATAATATTATTTTCGTTGCTACCTCTATATAACTGTAATTTGCTACTGTTATGAACTGTGTAAATGAAATTACCTATAAGCATGATGCAACTCGTCAGGCCGTATACTCTGCTTGTACCCTGGATGTATCTGCGAGTGGGCGGTGCACCTGGAGACGGAAAGATAGAGCGGTGTTTCGGTTCCTAAGACCATGGGAAATATAATACGTTTTTCGATAGACTTAGTCGACCCCCCGTGAAATGATCAAAGGGGTCGCGACCCACATGTTGGGAGCCGCTGCTCTAACAGAATGTAGAAGTCACGATGACATCTCTACGAGTCACCAACGCTGGCAGTGACGATTTTCCCTCCGCCGTCTGATGCCTTTGTGTCACGTCAGACGGTGCATACCGGAGGGAAAAGGTAATCTACAAAAAGGTAATTTACAAAAAAAAGGTAACTTATAAAAGGTAATCTTAAAAAGGGTAATTTACAAAAGGTAAGTTGTAAACGATCAATTTCAAAAAGGTAATTTACCAAAAAAGGTAAGTTATAAAACGTAATCTACTAAATTTAATTTAAATAATTTTCTCCGAGATTGTCACAACGAAATGTACAGAGGCGATCTAAAAAAAATAGTCAACTCGCAGACGTAGTTCAAAAATGGCAAGACAAACACACCATGACAACGGTAGGCAAACACACCATGACAAGACATAGACACATATACATGGCGTGTTAGTTCTTCAGTGCACACCTAGTCAACAACAAACAGCAAACCAAAAGGTACACAAGAACAAACGAACCAAAAAAAAAACAACAAAAAAACAACTTTTAAAATCATTGTTGTTGTTGTCGTCCTTTGTTGCACGCTTTATTTGTTCCAACACCTGGAGGTGGCAGAGGAGGACGGGGGGGGGGAGGGGAGGTGGAGCACTTCCCAATGTACCATAACACTAAAAAAATAAACGTCTCTTCCTCCAATCGCCAGACCCACATCATCCGTCCCACACCCGGAGTAAGCTACGAGGTAACGTCTGTTTCTCTCTCTGTGTGTGTGTCCTTCTCCACACTCCACTATTAGTGCAAGGAAACTATCGCCCGTGCAACACTGCATCTACAAATTGTGCAGATCGTGGTGGGGCTGTTTGGTGTGGGGTAGGGTGGGGGACGTAGGCGGGCGGGGGTCTACGTGGCCTGGTGGGAAGAGATCTGATTTAATGTTGTTTTTAATTCACAAACATTGTTTACTTTTTAAAAAAATATTTGGTTTAGTTGTTTTTTCAAATTTTGCTTCTTGCTTTTATTTTTTGGGGCGACAAACGATTTCAGGTTGTGGCTGTATAGGAAATGGCTGGATCTCGCGCACCACGCAACAAGCAGTTGGACTTGGGGAAGAGGGGGGGGGGGGAGTCAAACACAGCTATAGCCTCATGCATATTCATGCCAAGCCATCAGAAAGGACGGTCCTCACGCGTGTCATAATAACCACTAGACTCTGGCCGCTTCAACAGGAAACTAGCTTCCATAAAATGTAAAAAAATATATTTATCTAGTACTAGTAGTTGACATTTAAAATACGCACTCTCGCGAGAAACTACTAATAGGGGCGGGGCACCTCCTCCCACAACGTCTTTTCATTTTCAACCGTTCGGAGACTCAACCAACAGTCACACCCAGGTTTTAGTCACAATGAAATTTAAATGTTGAACTTTAAACAAACAAAAATAATGGTGTGAAATGTTGTAATTTTCTCTCTATCCGGGTATTCATAGAGACGCAATCAATAACACCGTATCAAGGCCCCAACCATCCTTTAGAAAGACTTACTTCCTGGTCACATCGCGACACACGACTGCCCACATAAAACCAATGAATTCAAATAAACCTTAAAGAGATCTAACTACTGCAGTGGTCGGAAACCATTTTATAATACTTGTAAGCTGAATTAGGATTTATAATTTCATTGAGCGTGCTTAGAGCCTAAAAGTAATTCCTGCTACAGCACTCAATTTTTCTTGAAGAAAAATATTTTGGGAGCAATTGAAAATCGATCTGCGTGCTAAGCATGGCACGCGTACCGTAGGTTGCCGATCCCTGTACTACTCGCACCAGAACTCTAAGCTTCGTGTCATGGCATCAATCGGTGAACCTTGAGAGCAACAGGACACTGTTTTCAAACATCTATTTAGGTGCTTTTTATACGTACATACACAAGTGGTAGTCCAATGAATATATTAAAAAACAGCAAGTGACAACGGTGTGGAAAAGTAGCGATGATTCCCAATTGAAAGACATTGTAGTACACATTGCACGTTGTTATTCATTCTTCTCGAGTGGCATCCGGGCATTGAATGGGTTGCCTGAACAAACCCAGGAAAACCAGTAACTTAACATCAGTTAAAACACTAATTAGAAATGCAGGACTAGACTCATACCACAGATGTGCTTTTGACGCAAGAATCTTTTTTATAGAAGGCGCGTCTGTAATGCATAAGATAATTAGTCCCCGGGCCTGGAGGGCGTCCCTGATCTACCCAGCTCTGATGGGTACCCGACCTTAGTTGGGTTAAAGTAAAGGCGGCTGTGCACAGTGCTCGCCACACAATCACCTAGCATGACGTGGCCACAGAAAATGATGAACGCTGCTTCACCGGCCCTATGGATCAATTTGGTTCGACGGGATACATTACTTTACTTTACTAAGTCCTCAATATTACATTCTTGTGTAGGACAAACCTTTCCATTCTGAAACAGCACATCTTTTTTTTATATATATGATTCCAAGGAAACAAACAATTTTTCACTAAGCTCGACAGGGAATGAAATAATTTGTTAAGAAACAACCCTCCCTAATACATACAGTAAAACATAGTCTAATACATTATATATTACTCAACTACAAAAAACAACAGTTACTATGAACGCTATTGTTTCGTGGGGAAAGGGAGTAGTACTTATTTAGTCCTGCTCACTTTTTAGCGTTAAAACGTACATCTTGACAGAAATAACCGCTCCACGAACCCAATTCTACAACACCAGTGACTTTCTATAGTGGCTTTTAAGAAATGGACCAGAAGTGGACAAGGGCCAGTAGGTCGTGTTTGTGTGAGCGATAGGGGCTGACAGCTGGAGTTCTGGTTACTTCCCATCCCCCACCATCTCCACCCCCACCACCCAAAGGACTAGCCCACCCCGTCGTTTCCTGGTGGCAAATGTCTTCAGACATGCGAAGTTCACATTAGCTGTATTAGTTTGTCCACGTTAGTGAATAGTCTTACATCAGGCTCATGAGATGGTCAACCAGAAAAGACTCGATGGTCAAGACAGAACTCGATGGTCCAACACTGTGGCTGTTTGTTACATTGAATACGTATATATATATATATATATATATATATATATATATATATATATATTAGGGGGACCACACGAATTAGTTTAGGGACCATATAAAATAAACATAGGGACCAATGGAATTAAATAAGGTAAACTAACGTTGAATCTAATTGACTTACTTTATCAGTCGACTCGGTGGACCAGACATATCAGCTTAACACGCCACAATATCTTGACGGACCACATGATATAACATGTGGATAAAATAACCTAACGGATCAACCACCAACATGCGTACCAATCGGTCAAAACAACAGATAAACAGCGAGACATTAAAGGTTAAATTTCAATGACCACTTAAGTCGGTTCACAGCAATAAAACGCCAGCAGACTACAACATGTGCTTCAATGAACGATGCATCTCAAACTACAAGCTATTGTGGACCACTTAAACAACTGAACAATAATTTGTTGTTCATGTTGATTTTTAAAAAAAAACTTTTGCTCAAATGTCAATGTCAAATCGAATTAACTGATGCGGAAGTAGAAAGGCAGTGAGTTGAACTCTGATCCCAAAATCTAGAACAGATGATGTGGGGATATAAACAAATTACACACATGCAACACACAACACACGTACATGTACAAAACAACAACACAGTTCTAAGAGAATGGTCAATAAGTCAATGTTATGGTAGTCTACTAGACTTACAAAAGACCATTTGAAAACTAGAATAAATGGTATGAGTCGCAGTGAGCAGTAGAATTTTAAAATGTTTTCATGTGTAAAAAAAAAAGAGAGAGAGAGTGTGTGGAGAGAGTGTGTGGAGAGAGTGTGTGGAGAGAGCGAGAGAAAGAAGAAAAAGGAATAACACACAGAGAACAAAACAACACTACGAAATCAATGATGGCCTTCATTTTAGTACAAGGCACAGCCCCGCTGCCCGCCGCCCCCAGCCAGTTCGCCCTTCTGGACACTTTGTCCGTGCGGGGTCCGGTCTGCGACCAGGGAGTCGTCGAAGAGATAACCGCACGTAATGGACAAAGCCATACCGAGGCTCATTTTTTAACATTAAGCCTCGCCTGTCAAGGTCGTGCCAGACCCGTCCTCCAGGCCTCAGTCACGACACGGCGTCAGTTGGGGCTGGGGGGGGGCGGAGGAGGGGGCGCCGCCGCTCAGTCTTTTGATGGTACTAATACACTGGAGCCCAAGCACGTGTCGCCGACTCTTTGTGGTACTGAATTGTCAATAAGAAAATTTTTTTTTTCAATAGAAAAGGGTGGGGGTCTTTCTAATGTATCAATAACCCGTCACCTTGCATAACATACAGATAGAAATTAAAAAAAAAAATATGCACTGCGTGAACGCAAAAAGCAGAAGAGAGAGAGATAAGAAAGAGAGAGAGATATACCCAGCTAATGGAATCATAACTATATTGTTTTTAAAAAAAATGACAACCACAGCATAGATCTATTCTAATAACGCTGTAAAGGATTAATATAAGACAATGAGCACATTGCTATCAACTAGCAAGGGGAATTATCCCTTATTTGCAACCCCCACCCCCTGGTAGCCATGCATACACACAAAAATCTAGTATAACATAACACTAGAGGAACTTAACACAAGAGCAGACACTTAAAGAAAAAGTCCTCTACAACAATACACTACTTGAAAATCTATCACGCCATTAACGAGCTGAATATGTTTTAGAGTTTACAGCCTATTAGAAAAACTGTGTCACTCAAGTCGGTACACTGATTTTGTGATTCGTAGATTTTATTGTTTGTGTTTTGTTTTTTCAGGCGACTAATAGCGCCAGGATTGACTCGGACACGTCCAGGGCTTGACCAACGGTCCATCCCCCACTGACCAGCGCATTTCTCTATTCAATTACGCAAATGGCCAGCGTGGGGCGAGATGGCAAAATGACCACAAGGTTTCGTGGGATCAGAGGATCTCCCCCAGAGTTCATCCAGGGCGACAGGAAGAAGAGACAGGGGCGCAGTGATCCTACACAAATCCCACGGAATATCCGGGAGCATCTTTATCCCAAATCACAAGCACGCGGAACTCTATAATCCCACCACGCCAACCACCCCCACCCAATAGAAAAGTGTACGTTTAAAACATTATTACAAAATTGCTCATAGAATCACCATATTCATCTACCTCAATTTCTTTTGAGGGCGGTGGGGGGGGGGGAGGATCAAAATAAGTTAAACTACAAAAAGCACAAGTCTTTAAAACACAATCAACAGAAGAAGAAACTATTGTTTGGGGAAAAAAATTAAAAAAGTAAATATGAAATTCCCATTTTCAACTCACAATTTAAACCCAATATATATGTATAGATAGATACTTAAATATAAAAGAAAATAAGACTGTGAAATATAAACTAATTAGTCAAAATAAAAATACAGACTATTCGGGTTTTATAATAAATAATATGATATATTTTGGTGGAAAACTGGTTTCAAGAATGATAAAAAAAGGGCCAGTACATAACTGCCCTCATTTACAAAACTCAAACAAGACAGAACATCGCAGATTAAAAAGCAGTCAATTCTGTATCAATATGTGTACAAACGGATATTTAAAAAAAAAAAGCATTATTTGTCCATTGAACTAACACAAGGCAAAGGGGGGGTCTAAATAGTTAAACAAGTTATGTGGATACTAAACACCTAAAAGCAATAGTCACCCCCTACAGTGAATACAATTTCACTATAGACAGAAATACTGAAAGATCAGAACCACACAAAATACTTAGCCTACATAAAAGAAACAAAAAGTTGCTTTTTATAGAGAGCCATAACTAGTGATGGGAGCAAGGACTTTCTTTTGCTGTTACATTAAAAAAGAAGAAACTAGGATCTCATCAAAAAAGGGTGGAGGGGGGTATAATACCATTACAGACAGACGGACAGACAGACACAAAAAAAGAGTGATATTGTGAGTCAAAAGGCAGCATAATCGAAGAGCTAAGGCGAGAGAACCAATCCAGTATCCCCCCCCCTCAGCCTGAATGACCAGGGGGTGGGGGTGGCTTGAGATGGTCAATAGTGACCTAAAAAAACATCACTGTAGCAAGATAGTCACTGTTGTGTTTTTGTTTTCTCTTCTTGTTACTGTGAGACTTGGAGAATTGGAGGCTTGGGGGTGGGGAGGAGAAAAGCTCTGCAGCTAGATTGAAATTGTCACGGAAGAAATCTGTGCCAAGTGTAGAGAGAAGTACTCTTTATGCTTGACCTGTTTATACTATTACACACACCACCAATAGTATAAAGAACACACACCACCAGTGGAATTAAGAACACACACCAACAATGGTATAAAGAACACACACTACCAATAGTATAAAGAACACACACCACCAGTGGAATTAAGAACACACACCAACAATGGTATAAAGAGCACACACTACCAATAGTATAAAGAACACACACCACCAGTGGAATTAAGAACACACACCAACAATGGTATAAAGAGCACACACTACCAATAGTATAAAGAACACACACCACCAGTGGAATTAAGAACACACACCAACAATGGTATAAAGAACACACACTACCAATAGTATAAAGAACACACACCACCAGTGGAATTAAGAACACACACCAACAATGGTATAAAGAGCACACACTACCAATAGTATAAAGACACACACCAACAATGGTACAAAGAGCACACACCACCAGTAGTATAAAGACAAAAACACCAGTGGTACAAAGAACACACATCTCCAATATTATAAAGAAGACACATCATCAATGGTATAAAAAAACACACAACACAGCAATGGTATAAAAGAGGTGTGTGTATAGGCAATGGATGTTGAGGGTGGTGGGGGGGGGGGAGTATATAAGCATCATTAGTATAATACTATATTAAATTGACAATATAACTATCTCAACAGTCAATGAACTAACATGAAAAATATTCAATGTCTGAATCAGGTTTGACTATTTATTGCTATTGTATGTTTTCCCCCCTGTTCAAAATGATTTCATGAGATAGCTTAATAGGCCTATCATATAGTATTGACTTAAATGTATAGTAATTTCAACATGATTAGTTTAACTGAAGTAATAACCAGAGAAATCATAATAGATGGGTGTGTTATCTTTCATTATATAAAACTACACAATAACACATTTGCAAGCATTACTCCTGCTGCTTCTTCCTTTAACAGCTTTAGAACTATACAAGAAATACAAACACCCAAGATGGGATCACTGTATGTTCAAAGAATCAATCATTATTTCCAACAAGGCTTCAAAAAGTTATCAGCTGTTTTCATTTTGAAATCTAATGTTATGTTATCTAATCAGCTATCACCCTTTCCCTCCATACAAATAAATATCTTTGCAAATCTTAAAGATATTTTTTTGTAAACTTAAAATGATCTTATGACTGAACTAATAGAACTGATAAATTAAAATGTTATTATAGTTATAATCCTTAACACACCAGGAGAACTTGGCAAAATCTTAACAAGCAACTCATTATATACGCTCTCAACTTAAAGTCAGGACAAGATAATCATCTAAGATATTATAGAACTTGAAGTATGGATACATAGAGATATAGAGTTTATTACAACTACTATTGTGTCATGACACTTAGCTTTTAACTGACAACATTGTATCATAGAATGAACTCTGTCAATATGTTAAATGAAGACAGGCAGTAAAACTACAGTGTACAGAAATCATTCAATATAAGATTGGGACATTGGGATAAACAAACTGTGAGGCCAATTATTATTTGGGGACATAAAACTATTTATGACTAGTTTGAGATGATAACAGAAAGCTTAAAAGTAAACTATTCACAAGTTTGATACTGCTTAATATATTTTACATTATTTTAAACCTGAAAAAAGGAGGACGGGGGGGGGGGGGGGGGCAATTCTTTATTTGATAATAAAACATTGTACAATTTATTAGAGAAATATGAACTTTCATTTTAAAAATCATATTTACAATTAAATTAAAATTATATTTTTGTTTACTTTTAATAAAGCCATTTCTACAGATAATGGATGATGCAATCAGTTCATTCAATATATATATATATTTAAGACAAGTGTTGTTTTAAAAGTTTTCAAAAGAATGTTTACTAGAATGAGCTTAACAAAAGACATACACCACACCTGTTTATTGGTTTTATGATCTGTGTGACATTTTCACTCACTCCCTTAAATGTGTGTTCAGGTTATAATGGATTGAAGAAGCAGTTAAAAGGAAAATAAATTGCTGTAAACATTCTTGTCTAGGGTGGTATTTCAATAACTGTATACAATGGATCTGTTCTTTTTAACCATTTTATATAGGCCTACAGTGTAAAGTTATTTTATTTCATTATTTTGAGTATTAAAATATTTTTATAGCTTTATTTGTGTGATTTTTATAAGCTAGCCTATTACAAATAAATTTTTAAAACCTATGTGTAATATAGTGTTATATATCAAATTTTATATACTATATCAGAGTAAATTGTCATAGTTGACAGTTTAAAAAGTTATATAGTAGGGAGCCTACATAAATATTAAGTCAATATTTACTACACAATTTTTAATGTCTATTAATACTTAGAGATTGTCCATTCAAATAGGCCCAAGAACAAGAATTTATTGCTAAGAGATAAGTTAATCTACACAGCTAAACATGTGAAATAAAGAACTTCACACATGATTGCTTCCTATCATTAGATTGTTTTGGTAAGGTAAGAATAATAGTCATATACAATGTAGCTTTCTGAGGATATATCAATTCTAGATTGATTAAATTCCCTGTAGTTTTGTGTAAATATAGGAGTGTAGGCCTAGTTTATTAATCATTTGTCTAATCTAGGTCTAATGAAAAGTTTTAGATATTATGACTTACAACAGCCCAATTTATTAATTCAATTTGCTTTAAATGTAAGTCCTATAGTATATAATATAAATATAAAGTAGCCTATGCTAGTTAAATTCTGAATTGTTTAAACATAATGATAATTTAAGTTTATAGTTAAGGGATTTTCAAACATTTAGACCCTAATAATAAGAGGTGTAATATTATGGTTCCATTTGTTAGGTAGATAAAGAAAAACAAAAAATAATATATTGGCCTAACTACCAAATAGTTTCCACATCTGGGAGAAACTGCTACTAACGTATTCTGCGCCCAACCAAAGAAGGAAGCGGGTTTGTCCCTCCCCTCCGCCCCAATATCCCACGTTAGCGTGAGGATGAAGTTACGATCGCTACGCTCGTAATGTAGGCTTATGGTTTCATGGCCTAACTCCGTGCCAAACTTTTTCTATTTACTATTTTTGTTTTTTAAATCTTAGTCTATTTGAGATAATTATTTGTATAAATAAAAGGACATGATGGTCCGAGTTTCTAATGTTATTATATCTTGCTAACATGTTTTTTAAACAACGGCAATAAGTTGTAAAAAAAAACATAAACAACGTATATTTTGGGATGGTCGAAAAAAGGTGATTGATATCGGACCGGTCATAGATCGTCCTACGAATGACAATAAAAGTTTTAAAAAGAAAAGAAAGAAATAAAATTGTATTATAAAAAGATTATACAAATGTACTACTCACGTGAATCCAGCGTTTTCCGCTGTTGAGGTCTGCCTTGTTTACGGCGTGACATTTCTCAGAATTCTTCATCAAAACATTGGTCGCCGTTTGGCCTTCGTAAGGACAAAGAATTAAAATAACAACAAATATGGCGGCAGTCCATTCGGTAGTCCACACTGATGAATGTTTTCCGAAAGTGCACGTGTAACTCCTAAGAAACAAATAATTCCACTTACTGTTGTAATTGTCCTCGTACGACCCTCTTTAACCACGGGTCACTTCGGGTCATCTCAAACTGCCCATGCGGGGAGGTGACCAGAAAACGCGTGTGCCAGATAATAGGCTTGGGGAACGATTGGGCCGATTGGATCAATAGGTTAAATAGGGGTGTTAAATCAACTGACCTCTTCCCCGTCACAATAAAACGCAGTGCCCTCTGTAAACACAACCATAACAAAACACACGCTTAAAGTTTCCTCGCTCTACCAGGAGATACTGTTCTTAGCGGTTCGATTTCGACCACTGGTAGCGTGCGGTCTTGTGTGCTCTGGGTCCGGGTCGAAGAGCGTTGGTCTGTGTGGCCGGCGGGTTGCCAAGCGTGGCTAACTGCCTCACACAGATCAGGTGTTTTTCCAGTTACGCGAAAAGCTGTTAAAAAACAACGTTATGGCCTAACGTGTTGTAAGATTGCCTGCCGGTGTGTTGTTAGTCGCCACGCCTCTCCTAGGCTGGCGGTCAATCAAGTCAGTGGCCCGCACTTTGTGCTGCAATCTAATGACCTCGCCGGCCGGAGCAACCTACTTTTACGGAGGGGTGTATAGGCCCGTTACTTTTATGGACTTTTTCTGTTTTTCTTCGCCTTTTCTTATTGCGCGAGATTTATATGCTGTAATAGATAACCGCACGTGTTTTTTAGGTGATGAGCCGCGACCAAAGGCTCTCTAAGGGGGACAGTTCCAGAATAAACAGAATAAAGTGTAAATTTGAAAACTTTTATAAAACTAAATATCCTAATAAGTCAAAAAGATATTTTAATATTTCGTTAAAAGTTTTAGTAGGCCTACTTTTAAAGTAAGGCTTATCAACTTTTTAAAAGTTTTAATAACACATAGTCCTCTAACAGAAGAAGCTTTTAACATGTACGATTTAATCGAACTGTATATGTTAAGTCTTTATATAAAAGATTAATTTCTTGTAATTAATTATTTATACAACTAGTCTAATTAAAACATCGCCACTAACTTCTAACACAGTTTAAATTTTTTTTTTTCAAGTAACCTACTTTAGTCTTTAGTCTAAACCGATATGTAACAGGTCACCACCATGTCCAGAACACAGTAACTGTTTTATCCAATTTCGTTTTAATGTGTCATTGGTTAAATGATTAACCAAAAAGAAAGACTAAGCTAAGAGGTTAGAGGCTAGTAGCCAAGAGTAGACTAGGCCTTACTCTGGCTATCTCGACTTTATTACGATTGACGCGTTTGATTGTGAAGTAAATGTCAAGAGATTGTGTCATTTGGCAGGCAGGGAGGAAAAGAGGAGGGGGTGTATTCTTTTCTGTTGTTTTTCCTTCTTAGTTAATTTTACATAAACTTTGTGTCTCGACTCGGACCGTTGACCCCGCGAGCACAGCCCTATCAATCAATGAAGCGCGCTAACTAGGGCAGTAGTACCGGGTCAGCCGGGGAAAGCAACGCGACGCGCAACTGGCTGAAACGAACCAGTAGGGGTGGAGTTTACGCGAGCCGCATTGGCCAGCGCAAAGGTTCGGCTGGGAGATCGCCGCGAGGCCTCGTATGGGGATGAACACGGGTGTTGTTGAGAAGCAGGTGGGGGCGACAGAGGAGGGGGGAGAATAGGGGGGAATAAGTCGGGGAGAAAATAAAGAGGGGAGGGGGACGAAAGGTAAAGTTCTAAGGAAAGCAGAGGTTGAAGAAAGAGAAGAAAAGAATTTAAAAAAACGGGAGGGAAGAAGAAAACTTATGACAGTAGCGCTAGAGGTAATTGAAAGAATGCATAACTCCAACGAACCGAGAGCATGGGAGAAGGGAAATAACTTTTGAAAATAGCAATATATAAAATGTACAAAAACTTTTAAATTATCCTTTTTTCTTTCTGTGATTTTTTTTTAATAACTCAATCTTTGAGTTTAAATTATATTGCACAAATGGAAGGGTCAATATTTTAAAGCAATAATAGGAAGGCTAAATAGGCATACAACTAGATAAATAATATCCTTTTGAGTATTTCAATAGAAGTTTTTAATCTGATTCCTTTAAAGAACTCTAAATAAGAAGAAACACTGTAAATAATTCAGCGAGACTATTTCAGTACTCAATAATACATATCTCCACCCCCACCCCCACATTACCCCTTCAACCATTTGTTCTATGATTATTTTTAGCTGTATTGGAAACGATCCGTGTCTGGGAAGGGAATCGTATCTCTTCTTGCGGAACGAAGTAAAACTGGCATTGATTTTCAGACATCAGTAGTCCCCGGGAGCGGTTTTCTTCTTCTTATCATTACCCTGGACGAGCCAATAGAGAGAGCGAAAATGTCACGCGCATTGTTAAATCCAAATAATCATTGGCTGGCACAGAGTATTCTTTCCACTTTGACATTTTTTTTGTTGTTGTTGAAATTTTAGGCATATTGCAATCGATTTTTTGTTATTTCGATTATCTTATTCCCGATCTCTAGGTCGTCTCCCCCACAACCACCCGGGGCGCCCCACCCCACCCTCAAAGCTGCCCGGCCCAAGAGCGGCCAAAATATATTTTTTTTAAAGAAAACAACAATTTTCAGTCAAATTTTAATGAGAAAGTATGTTAGGAAATCACCAGTTGGGCTCTAAGGATAGTTTTCAGACGATAGATAACAGATTCCAGTGGTGGAGAAAAATGGGGGTGGGGGCGAGATGTCGAGGGGGTACAGTAGAGGCAGCATTGTCATCGGGATTTAATTACGGGATTCGCCAATTTTACTTTTCGTTCTTTTTCATTTAATAATAACTTTTTTTTGTTGTATAGCCATGTTGGGCTTGTCACCCATGTTGGCCTATATGTTTGTTTCACATGGGGGCAGGGAAACATGGACTAGAGCAAGGGTCGGCAACCTTTAGATAATAGTGTGCCGATTTTGGGATCTCTAACTCATTCAGCGTGCCAACAGAATAAAAATAGCCCAGCTTTAGCACTCAATTTCTAATAGAAGACACTAAAAAATTTTTTTAGCAGTCTTTCTCGTGCCAAGCCTGGCACGCATGCCGTTGGTTGCCAAACCCTGGACTAGAGATGGAGTATGTGTCAAAAAAGTATGGGAAGCGAGTTCCAACAATGTAGTTGTCCTATTAAATACAATTGTGCACAATGGGGGCTTTAAAGGCTAAACAGGTGGGCTGATAGACTTGTAGACAAAAGATAAAAGGGGTAGGCTTGGGGTGAAGTCTGGACTTCTTAACATAATCTATTAAAACAATATATATAACGCCACAGCAATAGGGTGTTTAACGCTATAAAAATATTACCAGCCTAACCAGTGTCCCACATCTACCACATCTGGCTTTAAACCAAAAAGTTTAAATTGTCTTCTTTTTTTCTTTGCCTAATCTAGGTTTGCGCGCATTGTTTTTTTTTATAGCTCAACGCGTGCCACATAAAATGTAGAACCGACAGGATGCGCACTCTCTCTCTATCTTTTGGTCCAAATCGATCATATGGCCGATGAGGCATCGTTCACCAGTTTTTGTGGTCAATGCAGACTAGGCGATGTGTGCCCAGCCGCCTTTGCTTTACCCCCCCCCCCCCACCCCCAACTAACGTCAGAGCTGGGTAGACTCATTCCCTGAAACAAATCCTAGCCTTCAACAGGATTCGAACCCAGAACATTCGGAACGCCAGTCGAACGATCGGCCACGGTGTTCCTGTATGTATCATAGACTAAATGAATTATAGATATATTTAAAACGGTAAAAATTCATTTACAAAGGCAATTACAAATATAAGAAAGTTGACCAACATAAAAATATATTCAGCTTTTGCCCAGCACATAGCCTTATTTTCTGCTTTTCATTGTATTGGTCAAAAACAAAGTGAAATCTACTTTTTGTCTTTCATTGGTCCAAAACAAAGTGTAGGCCACGTTCTTACTTTCATTGGTCCAAAACATAAGTCAAGACCCACAGTCTGCTGTTCATTGGTATTCGCTTTGGCTAACGATTTGCCTTTCTTTAATTCTAAAGAAAGTGTAATTCATTCAATGGGCCATCTTTCTTCCTTTCATCGAATGAAAAAAAATGTGTAAAAGTATAACAATTGCTTCAAAAGGGAAAGATTGTAAGAAATATAATGTAATGGGATAGTTATATTTTATAAAACAAGTGTACGTTTAATACGATGTCATATGTCATTGTCATATATTTACACACAAAACATATACTGGACCCAGTGGTCGTTGGCTGTCAATTCTAAGGTCTCAGGTTTAAATCCTGGTCTGTCCCTTTCTATAAAGAAGATTATTGCTTACTACACTCATCCGTGATTTAAGTCTTGTCTTGCATTTTTATTTGTGTTTTCAATGAAGTCAAGTTACTGGTTTTCCTGGTTTGTTCAGGCAACCCATTCAAATCCCGGATACCACTCGGGAAGAAATATTACTGATAGGTATGCATTTGTTCTCGTATAAGTATAAGGGATGAGAAAAGTATTTTTGTCCTTATGTTTATCTGAGCATTGCAACAGGTTGTTGTATTTATAAATGATAGATTAAAACATTTTGTATTATTACTACTTTACTCTTTGCCCTTCTGTCCTCTTGTGCTTCTAGGCTTAGTGATTTAACTATATCAAAACATCATCAAGAGTAACCAATGTCTGGCCTGCTGTCCTGATGTCAGGGAATGTGTATATTGCTGGCGGAGCTATCAACACCAAAAATACCGGTTCTTTTCAACTGTAATTTTCAAATACCTGACAAGAGTTGGTGAGATTATAGCCAACAGAGCGGCGTACTAGCTACATAATCCCTTAGTATTTTATGATTAGACAAAACTGTTGTGATATGCTTAAAATCGACCATAAGGACCGAGATGGTCTGATGAGGATTTTTTTTTTTTTACCTAATTGATTAATATAGATTTACGTTCAAGGTTACAAAAATGAAAAAGTGGTGGCAGCGTACAAACGAACCGTAAAACGGGACGCAAATGTATCCATTGTACCGACATTATAAAGAATCAAAATATTTGGGATTCAAACCCTGGACCTTTAAGCAAATTGCACGATCACACGTGGGTGCACTTGTTGTAAAAGACAAAAAAAAACGCTCAACAGACGACTTCTGAATTCTAGATTCCTTCTGAAAAGTGAGGCGGGAGAGACAAGGGGAGGGAAGGGGTGGAAATGGAGAACCAAGAGGAGACCATCCTGTGCCAGGGGGGGAGACTAGCGATGATAAGCCTACCAAGGGGAAGTAAGTCGAAGTAAATCCAGTTTCTGCCATCCACACAAATAATATATATGGAGAAAAAAAAATGGCGGAAAAAAAATAGAGAGAGGGAAATAAAGAGAAGGAAGAAAAATAAAGGAAGAAAAATATCCAAGAGAGGATTCTGTAGCACCCCTGTACCGTGGGAAAATAGGAAGGTATGATGGCACAGGGGCGGAGCATGGAAGAGCGGGTCACGCAAGGACTATGTTATAGAATGTGTTCGCAGTTACAGAAGAAGTTTGTGGCTGAGCAGTTGTTTCTGATGGCAGGGAGTGAGACAATTGCCGGGGAGTTAGTGTTTTTAGGGTTGTGGGTGTAGGGAGGGTGCGCGTGGGGAAGGTGGTGGGGTGTGGGTGGAAGGGGTGAAACGGGAGTCGCAGTTGTAAAACGTTTTTTTTTTTTTAAAGAGGTGGTCTTAATGAGATGAGCGTCATGATGATGTTAACGATGGATGATGTCATGATTGTTAGGATTGTTTCCTCCGTGTAATGGCAGCCCACACACAGACGCACACATACTCACGACGCACGTAGATTTTACCATATAGACCAAGGTTGTCAAACTCAATCGCAGCTGGGGCCAAAACTCAAATCGCAATATAGGTTGCGGGCCATACAAAATAAGTTTTAAGTAAAGTACCTGTCGGACCGAACTGGTCATAGGGCCGGTGAAGCAGCGTTCACCAGTTTCTGTGGCCACAGCATACTACGAGATGTGTGGCCAGCCGCCTTTACATTACCCCAATTAATGTCAAGTACCCATCAGAGCTTGGTAGACTCAGGGACACCATCGAGTCCCGGGAAAAAAATAATCCTAGCCTTCACCAGGATTCGAACCCATGACTTTTAATTTAGTACGAACGCGCTGCCGCTCGACCACCGTGCCACAAAATAAGTATGTAATGAGCAGTGAACATTATTTTTAGCAGCATTTCATAATGCCGATTCGGCTGAAATTCGGGATACAATTATACGCCGTGCCGAATGTGGCCCGCGGACCTTGAGCTTGACACCTATAATGTGTATATGAATTTGTGTTGTACACTCGGACCGGAGTGCACATATGAACTCTATAAACATTATACATGGCATACACATTAACTCTTTATGACAGGCTCGCTACACACTGGGATAAGGAGAAGGCCGACACACACAGGAACGAAGGCACACCACACACAGGCTTACACATTCACGCATCACAGTGTCCTAAAACTGATCAAACAGCCACATGACATCATGCCAACCTCCTGCCAACCACATCTATCTATATAACAGATGGCAACCATATTGGCGACAAAGTGACCCTGGCCGAATCAAACAGCCACAAGACATCATGCCAACCTCCTGCCAACCACATCTATCTATATAACAGATGGCAACCATATTGGCGACAAAGTGACCCTGGCCGAATCAAACAGCCACATGACATCATGCCAACCTCCTGCCAACCACATCTATCTATATAACAGATGGCAACCATATTGGCGACAAAGTGACCCTGGCCGAATGTCTGCACACCACATACTATCTACAACATCTACATCAACACCATCCCAACTAACCACTAATATCTGCGTGTCTATATAACTGTAATTGTTAAATACTTATAGTATAATAAAGTAGAGTATCCCGTCGCACCAAACGGCCAGTGAAGCAGCGTTCACCAGTTTCCTTGGTAACGGCATACTAGGGGATTAGTGACCAGCTCAATTCCCAGTCGCCTTTACTTTACCCCAACTAATGTCAGGTACCCCATCAGAGCTGGGTAAAAATCCTAGCCTCCACTAGGATTCGAACCCAGGACCTTCAGATCGCCAGTCGAACGCTCTGCCGCTGGGCCACTGTGCCCAATAAATGTAAAACTGTGCCACAGATCAATTTCGTGTAGAAGAGATTAGGAATTGCCTTTTGTGTAGGGCCTTTAGCTTGCCATTGACAATTGCTCTGCGTGCCAAGTGTGGCATGCGCGCTGTAAGTTGCCGACACCTGGTGTAAGCTATGTAAGAGAATATATGTGTGCGTGATTGCTTCGCTCTTTAAGTTAAATTTATGATGAGCTTAAATATTGTATAAAGAGCATTATTTTTCTCTACCTTTAGTGCACTTATATACTATGTGGCTAAACAAACCGTCCATATTGTTAATATTATGTTTATATATCACATTGACAAAAGCTCGAGCGATGACAGTTCTTTCTCCGAATGCAATAAATCTTGCATACTTGGACACATATTTCCTGAGTCTGTATATTTTATGTCAGTAACATGTTTTTTTTTTCCGGTGCCAAGTTTTTCCAACACTGATCTCAGATATTCTCTTTCAACCTCTAAACCTGAACTTTGTGTAAGTGTCTGAACTAAAAAAAAAGTGTGAACTAAAAGTACAAAGAGGATTAGGTGTAGCGTAGGAGTCTCAAACACGTGGCCCGCGGGCTGCATGCAGCCCACCAAGTGGATTTTTGTGGCCCACCAGTAAGCTTACAAAAAAGCTGTACTATTCATGAAATTCAGACAGCTAACACTGATACACATCAAATTTTATTCTTAATTTTATATACGAAACATACGTATTATTAGTGATAAGTAGTAAAATTAGTTAACCCTTCCCGTACCGACCTACTTCTATCTATGCTGCCTTCAGTTCCGCTATATACGCGCCCGGGACTGTAAGGGTTAAAATGTATGAAGTGTTTTTTGTTTACTAGGGTCGCGTTGTCTAGGGGGGGGGGGGGGGGTGCGGCCCTTGACACATCTCTCAAGTGATAAAATGGCACATGACTTCATCAGAGTTTGAGACCCCTGGTGCAGAGTATGAACTAATTGTGGTGTTAGAAATCCGGGTCCACTGTAGTCTGTCTAGGATATTGTTCACTGTGAAATAATGCGATCAAGCCAATCGATGGATGTCTAAAGAATAATTTAATACTTGAACTAATATACAACAATTACATTCAACTTCGTTAGTTAATAATAAGTACCAGAAAGTCGTAGAGACTGCACATTGGTGTATTACGTCATAATTAATAAATATCTACACAAATACTCTCTGTGCCAAAATTAAATATAAAAAAATAATTCTACACGAACGAGCGAGACAATGGGCCGTATTGCTGCTGAGAGTTAACACCCTTGCCCCTTATACAAGTCAATCTTTTATGACTGACTTGTAATTTACAAGTGGTATGGTATACCACTAGACCAATTTTATCTATAGGGCTGTGAACCATCGCTCACTATATGCCGTGGCCACGGCATACTAAGGGATTGAGTGGCAAGCACAATGTTCAATCGTCTATCCCAAATAATGTCAGGTACTACCCACCATAGCTTGGTAGACTCAGGGACAACCTCCAGGCTGGGCTGTGTCTGAGTTCCGACCCGGAAACGAATCCTCGCCTATTACCAGGATTCGAACCCCATGACCGTCGGTAAGCTAATTTAGGATTCGACAACCTTTTGATAAGAATGTGTCGAAGTAAGATTTCTAATTCATTCGGCGCGCCAAGAGTCTGAAAATGTATTCTGCTCTAGCAATCAATTTATTGTAGGAAATTCTTGTGATGCCCTTTTTTGAAGATCTTCTGCGTGCCGTTGAAAACCGATCTGCGCGCCAAGCGTGGCACGCGGATCGTAGGTTGCCGAACCCAGGGATAGACTAAAGTGCTGCTGCTAGGTCGCCGTGTCCCTTGAGGCAAATATTAGTACGCGAGTAAAGCAGACCAGGGGACTTCATGTACTCTGCTTATAGGTTAGAATTTTTTTTTATAAGAAGACATGGTCGTCTATTTCAAACGCACCGGGGGACAAAACTCAAATCACACACGCAATGTTGCCGGGCCGAACATGACGAGCATTCATTCATCAGCGGATAGTTATTCCTTTTAAAAAACAATAACATGAGTTCTCTGGATAAAAATTGTACGCTGGGTCGGAAATAGCCCGCAGGCCTTGACACGTCGTATTGCTTACTTCGCAGCAGCTCGGGCTTTAAAAAAAATATATTTCCCCATTGGAAAACGCAGTGGAAGGCGTACGGAATGTTGAGTGTCAAGTCCCGCCTTCAACTATAATAACAACATATTATAATGAACGAGTTCATTATTTTACACTCTACAGGTCGTAGCGCAATAGACAGTTTGTTGGAGATAAATGAACTGAACAAGAATACTTTGACAATATCTGCTCTCAATATTCATCATAATAATCTTTTAAAAAAAAAAAAGAAACACCCAATATAAATAAAAGGCGAACGATTCTTCAACTGCAGCGACGAAACCATTCAACCGACGAAATCGCGCCGAGTTATAATATTATATTTAAAGAAAAAGAAAAAAAGACCCGCTGAACGTCGGCATTTTAGATCTAGATATAGCCCCCAGTGCTGGCACACTATTGTTTTGTTCTATTTATAGACCAGTAGTATTTAGCACATCAAGTTGCCAGACCAGTTTTCCTCTGTCATTGTTCTGGTTTTTTTTTTTTTTGGGGGGGGGGGGGGGGGAGGGTTACTACTTCTCATATATATAAACCTATAATATATATACCATTACATAAAGAACTGTTTTGTTTCTTTATTTTTATTGTATTTATTTAATATATTCCGTTTATTTGTACTACTATGGTTTTGTTGTAATAACACACGTTTGTTTTCCAGTGTACTTCACCAAGGCGCCCCTTGCTGGTGACGTGACAACTCGTCTACATTAAAGTCGGTCTATCGACATTACGCCTACCACGGACAACTCGTCTAAGGACGAGAAGGATGGAAACATCGAAAGAAAGATAGATAGAGAGAGAGAGTGACTGAGAGGGATAGATTGATTGATAGACTGATAGACTGATAGACTGATAGACTGATAGACTGATAGACTGATAGACTGATAGACTGATAGACTGATAGACTGATAGACTGATAGACTGATAGACTGATAGACTGATAGACTGATAGACTGATAGACTGATAGACTGATAGACTGATAGACTGATAGACTGATAGACTGATAGACTGATAGACTGATAGACTGATAGACTGATAGACTGATAGACTGATAGACTGATAGACTGATAGACTGATAGACTGATAGACTGATAGACTGATAGACTGATAGACTGATAGACTGATAGACTGATAGACTGATAGACTGATAGACTGATAGACTGATAGACTGATAGACTGATAGACTGATAGACTGATAGACTGATAGACTGATAGACTGATAGACTGATAGACTGATAGACTGATAGACTGATAGACTGATAGACTGATAGACTGATAGACTGATAGACTGATAGACTGATAGACTGATAGACTGATAGACTGATAGACTGATAGACTGATAGACTGATAGACTGATAGACTGATAGACTGATAGACTGATAGACTGATAGACTGATAGACTGATAGACTGATAGACTGATAGACTGATAGACTGATAGACTGATATACTGATAGACTGATAGACTGATAGACTGATAGACTGATAGACTGATAGACTGATAGACTGATAGACTGATAGACTGATAGATTGTTAGATTGGTAGATTGATATATTGATAGATGGATAGATGGTAAGATGGATAGATGGACAGACCGACAGACCGACAGACCGACAGACCGACAGACCGATAGACCGATAGACCGATAGACCGATAGACCGATAGACCGATAGACCGATGGACCGATGGACCGATAGACCGATAGACCGATGGACCGATATACCGATAAACCGATGGACCGATGGACCGATAGACCGATGGACCGATAGACCGATAGACCGATGGACCGATGGCCCGATAGACCGATAGACCGATAGACCGATAGACAGATAGATTAAAAGACTCAGTTATCTCAATACAATAAAACACAACTACTCCTTCTTCAGTCCATTGTCCACTTGAATGGGAACGATTAGCTTCGCCAGGTCCATCAGTTTCCTGGCCCTGCAATTACCGGAAGCGATCCCCCACATCATCTCTTGTTTGTCCTCCGTCACTCACCGGTCCGTCGTGGGGATAACAAAATAAAACGAAACCCTAATAGCCCACCTTCGTGTCCGTAACACTATCCGGAACAATGGGCATGGGTCACCTGCATTCATCCCTTGCCCAGTGACGGGTCAGGAGCCGGCCCTTTTATGCTGCGGGTAAAAGAGGTCACCTTTATTAGCTCCCGTCCCCAATACGGTCCCCATATTGTCACATGACCAGCGCTCACACCAGAGTTAATGGTCTTGAAATCCCTGCCCCCTCCCGACCTAACTCCCACCACAGTCGCGTGAGAAGTTGTAGAACAACCTGTAGAGAGTATCGACAGAATGGTTTGCAGTGCACCAATGAGACTGTTTGCTTTGAGCTTCGAGGCTTTTCTTTGTGGGGTTTTTCTGATTTTGTCTAACACAGAGCCAACAAGTGGCAAATGATTCTAAGCTCAAGAAAACCACTTTATACGGATTATGGAATGTGCACGCACTTTGTAATGTTATAATATGTCAATAGAGAGGTTATATTTATCAGACATTCGTCCAATTTAACAACTTTGAAAATATGAATAAATATAGGCTACACAGGTGGCCGAGCGACAGCGCGTTCAACTGGCGTACCGAAGGTCCTGGGCTCGAATCCGGGTAAGGAGTTCGATTTGTTATGTACCCTGGATTCGAAGGTGTCCTTGAGTCTACCCAGCTCTGATGGGTACCTGACATTAGTGGGGATAAAGTAAAGGCGGTTGGGAATTGTGCTGGCCACACCTTCCCTAGTATGCCGTGGGCACTGAACGCTTCTTCACTGGCCCTATTCTCAATTTATTTGGTCCGACGGGATACTTTAGTTTACTATTGTAAAGCCATTAGTTATCTATTACTTATCTTATCTTGTACATTACAGACGCTCCTTCTATAAAGAAGATTATTGCGTCCTACGCTCATCCATGGTCCGAGTCTAGTCTTGCATTTTTATTTATGTTTTAACTGATGTTAAGTTACTGGTTTTCCAGGTTTGTTCAGGTAACCCATTCCTTGCCCGAATGCCACTCGAGAAGAAAGAGTACTTATATTATGCATTTGTTCTCGCGTAAGGGATAAGGAAAGTGTTTTTGTCTTAATGTTTATCTGAGCATTGCGTAGCGTTATAGACATTGAGAAATAAAACATTTAAAACAACAAACAAAAAACTATTAAAAAATCTAAAACAGTTGCATGGTTCAATAGTAGTGAATATTCACAATTGACACCAGTGGTCACGATAGTTAAATCACTAAATATAGAAACAAATGAGAAAACGAAAGACATAAAGCATTAATTGTAATAATACATAATGCATTCATTTCTAACTTGGAATATTCAACACAATAAAAATCTATTACAATGCTCATATAGACATAGGGATAAATAAACACTTTTCTTATTCCATGTGCAAGAACAAAATATTAAAAGTTATTATTCTTGTCGAGTGGCACTCGGGGCATGAAATGGGTCGCCCGAACAGACCAATTAAAACCAGTAACTTAGCATCTTGTAAAACACTACGTAATCAAAATACAAGGCTAAGCGTAGGACGCAGTATTCTTTAGTATGGAAAGAGCGTTTGCAACATATTATAAGATCAGAGACATAGAGATTTATATTTAGCGAGAGCCAAAGTGACAGAAAGGGGCGAGAGAAAGAGTGACAGAGTGACAGAGAACGATAGAGAATGAAATAGAGACAGAGAAAGAGGAAGAGAAAGAAATAGTTAGACAGACTAACAGAAAGTTACAATTACTTGCGAAACTTCTCAAAATTTAATTTTCGAAAATTTTCACTTCATTGTCAATCGTCAAAGAAAATGAAATTAAAATTGTGGACATATTTGTTTCTGGTTTCAAGGCTGAGCACTAGATCCTGGTGAGCGTCCAGTCTGTCCAACAATGTGTGAGTTTCTTAGTGTGTTACGCTGGTCAAATAACCAGATAGCCTTCACTGCCCATTATTTATGCATGGCCCTCAGCTCGCCAACGGACGCTAAACAGATCTTCCAGGAGAACGGTGCCGCTTCTTTAATTTGTGTCTTTCACTCACGGGGTCCAGTCTGACCACCTGATCTCCTTGTCGAGCTACGTCCCCGGACAAATCTACTCGACCAGCGGCTAAAGTTAGGAGCTGACCTTTACTGTGTTTGTGGTGTGTGTGTGTGTGTCGAGTGAGGGTCTTGGTAATAGTCTGCCTTGGAAACGTCGTTAGATGATAACCCACAGTTCCCCCCCCCCCCCCCCACTAGCCACGAGGGCCGAAGGACAGAAGAATGTTAGAATAGAAGGATAGAAGGATAGAAGGACGGAAGGACAGAAGGACGGAAGGATGCAAGAAGGGATGGACAGAAGGACAGAAGGGCAGAAGGGCAGGAGGATGGGAGGACAGAAGGTTACAAGGACGAAAGTGCTAAATTGCAGACGGCAGAGTGACAGAAGGACAGACAGAAATATGTCCTACAATATGACAGGAAGACAGATAGACGTAGGCCTACATACGTACTCTTATTCCTACCATTAATTGACCTACACAAGCCTGAATTTATGTTCTTTTCCCCGCCATGGTCTTAATTCAAAGCCTCTTAAAATCTTAGAAATGGCAATAGCTTTTCAATATTATATTAGGGCCGCCTTACCCAAAACGCCCCTTCCCTCCCAACAACCAAATCACCCCCCACCCCTAACCCCACCAACCGGGTCCCATAAAGACGCTAGAGCTGCGAAGGTGTCGTGTACACATTATAATGGGTGTGAATAAGACAAGATTATAGGCTACTCATTTATTTTATCAGAAGTTCAGAACCCACATTAGACTAGCTATTCCGTGTTTACTTTAGGCTTCAGTATTATTATTATTATTTTGGTAAACTTTATACATGTAATATTAAATTCTCCTTCTATGCACTGTTTGTGCGTTCATACACCCAACGTCGATACGACGTGGTGTGTCTGCTGGGATTGGACCCCCCCCCCCCCTCTTAACTTCCCTCATCCCAAACTTTCCCTCCACTTCCTTCTCTACGACAATACAGGGGCAATAATTCTATTAGCACGGGCGGTAAACTGTCTTATCTGCCCTTGTCCTTTTTTTTTTTTTCAAAATAGGCAGAAGAATAAAAAAAATCAAAACATTCTACCCGTACCATAGCCCTTTTGCCGCCCCTTCCCATCTCCCAAACCCGCGAATTGCCTAAGTTGCAGCTGTTAACTATTATTTGGTGACTCAGAAAATTGCACGCCCTCCACACCCCTCCTACCCTTTCTCGCCCCCCCCCAGCCCCACCTCCCCCATTTCTCCCAACCTGAAATGACCGCAGACATTGAAGTTTATGCAACACAAAGAGGAGCTGGAAAAAAAAAGGTCAGGTCGCCTCCCTTTTCGTTCTAAAGAAAAATAAAATAATTCAGATACCCGCCCGCGAAAAAAAATCTTTCTGCATAAGATTTCGCCCTCCTTTCCTTGCACTCCCCCTCTCTCCTCCCTTTACCGTACCCCATTCACCCCCCCCCCCCCCGCTTCTGTTTGTCCATCCACGACCTACCCTCTCAAGTTCCCCCCCCCCTTCCCCCCCCCCCCGGGTCTTCTGTGTAGAAAATGAGATCAAGATGAAAAGGGAGGGGGAGGAGGGATGTGTGTGGAGAGTTTGGGGTGGAGGGGGGGGAGGAAGGTGTCGGATGAGGACAGAGAGGGAGAGTGGGGGGGGGGGGAACGGAGACACATACGAAGAAAGGTAAAAGATGTTAGAAGTAGAAAGAAAAGGGGCGGCGCAGGGGGAAGAGGTCGGGGTGCGTGTTGGGCAGAAGGAGCCACGTATACAGCTGGAGAAGTGGGGGCAGGGGGGGGGGGGGAGGCGCAGTTGACCCGAAGCAAAGGTCTGCACGACAGACCGAACTCGACTGGTTAGGGTGTTTTATTTTTTCTATTCAGACCCCCCCTCCCCCACCCCCACAAACTTTATTTTGTTTCCTACCCTCCGTTCTGTAACCTACTGACCTAGTTTATTCTAAGGGCCGGTGCATACAACTAGTTGTCCGGTAAAAAAAAGTCTTTATTGGTGTGAGAACCTTACTTTTTGTTCCGGTTAATAGTCGGTTTATACTTTATACAGTGTGTGTACAATCAACAAGTTTGGGTTGTATAACAATAAGAATTTCACGCTTTACCAATGCGTAGAGCTTAATCGATATATGTATGTGTAGTAGTCCTATCTATCTATCTATCTATCTATCTATCTAACTATCTATGAATCTATTTATCTATCTATGAATCTATTTATTTTTTTATCTATGTATCTATCTATTATATATCTATCGATCTGTCTGTCCGTCTATCTATCTATCTATCTATCTATCTATCTATCTATCTATCTATCTATCTATCTATCTATCTATCTATCTAACTATCTTTGTATCTATCTGTCTTATGTTAGCTTGGTGCGACAATAGCCTTGCCAAATGTCACCTTGGTGTGCCAGTAGCCATGTCATATGTCACCTTGGTGCGCCAGTAGCCATATCATATGTCACCTTGGTGCGCCTGTGCCAGGAGCCATGTCATATCCACTGACCTAAGAAATCTCCATATTTTCTCCACCCATGAAAGTCTCGAAATTATATTACGACTTTCCATTTGGTTTGCAAAGTTAAGCTATTTCAAATATTTCCCAAATATCCAACACTAACATCAGTTTATAAATAGCACCCGGTCATGGAATAGGTTACCTGAATAAACCAGAAAAAACGAACAACTTTACGTCAGTTAAAATTAAAAACTAGTCAAAATGCTAGGCTAAGACAACGGATAAGCGTATTACGCAATAATCTGTTGTGTAGAAGGAGCGTCTGTAACATATTATATTATTTATCTTACTTCTAGGTTTACAAACACCAAAGATAAAGGGAGATGGAGAGAAAGAGAGAAAGAGAGAAGAGAGAGAGAGAAAAGAGAGAAAGAGGATGAATGATAGAGAGATGGGAGAGAGAGAGAGAGAAGGAGGGACAGGACAAAAACTACACCAGGTAAAAATCCAATAGTAACAATGCGTCCGCCAATTCCTTCCAAGACTGGCTTCTTTCCCCCTGACTCCCTCGTGCGACGCGGCCCCTGAGATAATCGCTGGTGCCATCCCCCCCCCCCCCTCGTTCGCCATAATTGCTGTTTGAATCTATGCGAGTGCAAAGGAAAATTGCAGTGAAAATATTTAATTTGTTCGATTTGGTGCGCCCGGGTATCGGGTCAGACTCCCCCCACCTCCCATTCCCCCCCCCTCCCCCAGTCCCCGTGGCGCGCCGCCGCAGCGGTCGAGAAATCATATCAACAACTCGGAGTGTGCAAGACATCTAATTACTCCTCTCTTCTGCACATGCGCATAACTTCGATCCGGTGTGATGCCGGAGGGGGAGGGAAGAGGGACGCACGTTTTGACTAAGGAGTAATTTTAGGGTAGTTCCGATAAAAGAAAAAAAAAAAAGGCAACCATGAAAAACGTTTAGAAGAAAGAACAAAAGAAAAAACAGTTTGGCCAAGAAAGGTGTGCGTGTGTGTGTGTTTTCTTACTGCTTATCTCAGGTGCGTCAGAGCTGAGGTTCAGGGGAGATCGTCTGGCTACCGGTAACGCCACAAGATGATGATGATGTTGTTGATGACACAAGAGTTGGAGAAAGCAGGCAGGGCATTTATTTTAAATTTTAAAGTGTTGTATTGGATGTTACCTGTGGGTTGGGTCGGAGGGGGAGGGAGGGAGGGGGCGGTAGGTGAGATGCAGGTGAATTGAACAGTCAGCGATGACGCTGGACCAGATGAGACTTAGCACCGACGACAATTAGTTACTGGGGATCAAAAGAAACTCGGGTAATAGGTGGTGGTAGTGGTAGGGGGTGGGGGGCGGGAAAGAAAAAACAAAACAGTCGTACAGAATTTGCGCAACAAACATCAATATTGTACTTCTTGAACACTTTTTAACTGCTTGGCATCCACTGGCTTAAACAATTCGAGTATTGTCAGATGGGGCCCCCTGTAAAGTGCGAAAGTAATCATTAATCACGGCTGTCGTATCAAAGGTCCCGGGTTCGAATCTTCGTGAAGGCTAGAATTTGTTCTGGGTGGCATCCCTGAGTTTACTCAAGCTTTGATGGGGACCCGGGGCTTTGTTCGTAATATGAACCAGTATGTTAAAACAGATATATCTCTATATATCATACAAGCTAAGTTCCCCGGCGTGGCCCTGGGGAAAATTAAATAGGGCTGCTGTATAAGTAAAGTACCCTTCGGACCAAACTGATCATAGGGTTGGTGAGGCAACGTTCACCAGTTTCTGTGGCCACGGCACACTAGGGGTTGCGTGGCCAGCACAATGCCCACCCGCCTTTACTTTACACCAACTAATGTTAGGTCAGAGCTGGGTAGACTCGGGTACATCCTCAAGTTCTGGGGAAAAATCCTAGCCTCCACCAGGTTTCGAACTCAGGACCTTCGGATCGCTAGTTGAACGCGCTGCCGCTCGGCTACCGTGCCCTAATTTTTTGCGTAACATTATGTTAAGAAAATCTTGTCGCAAAATGAAAACAACAAAACATATAGGTCAAGGTCTAATATCGAAGACTAAATGACATGTAACATTTAAAGACCTTTTAAAGCATAATGATATATATTAATGCAATGTCTACTGGAAATTATTTTTACAAAACTATTCCTACTATAGACAAAATTAAAAGAAAATTTTAGGTCACTAATTAACTAACTTTGAGTCGGAAGGAGAAATGTTTTGAAGATATGTATCGATATTTCAGAGTATCGTGCCATCGATACCAGTTCGATTTGAATGGTCTCATGATTAAGCCCGGAAGTGAACCAGACGTCAACAGAGTGAACTTCCGGGGGGGGGGGGGGGAGATTTTCAGGTCAAGGCCTTGGATGACCCCACTGACGTGGCCACAATACGGTTGATTAACTCACTCGTAGCAGGAGCCAACCAAGCTGATATATATATATGTGTAGGTGACGTCTGCTGTAAAACGGTAGCTTCATCACGGGGCCGCATGTGCTGAGAGGTTTTGTGTCGTTGGCCTTCATTGTATGTCCACCTTTGTATGTTCATTGCCAACTCCAGACGGAACTGAGACACACACAAAAATTTTTTTACAGACAAAAGACTTAAGGGAGACAACAATTGGCGTTTATTTTCCTAGAGCGAATCGATGATACATAGAGAACCAGCGCCCCTTTTGTTGTAAACGGACGTTATAATGAAAACTATAAACGACAAACAAGTAAAACCATAAATCAAAGATAGACGCGCATTGTTCTAAGTGATTTAATGCAAATTGCATTTCTATTTAATTCGCCGAAAAACGAATGAACATATCGATTAATAAGCCGAACCATTATATGAATTTCGTGTTCGATTGTTTTTATAATTAACATTAACATCGACGCATATATTAGTTTGGGATAAAGTAATAAGATAGAATATAATAAAGAAAGAGGAGTAGGACTTCATACACAGCGAAAAAACTACGCAGACATAAATTAAAGGGAGACAACTCTCTCGTTTCAGCTTCTTTCACATTTTTCCTTGTTTTTTTTAATTTCTTTTTTTTTCCTTCAATATTCTAAAATGATCGTGAAGACAATGATGAAAAGATCCAACATTATGGACGAACGTGCGGACACCTTTTGGTCAGCATGCTTTTCTTCTACTTCTTTTTTTTTTATATTCAAAGTGACCGTCCCACTGAAGAAACGGACAATAAATTTTAATAGCTGACGGCCTTTCATCCGGTCAGGTCTCCAGACCTGCCTCCGTAAATTGTCTTCTTTTTCGGACGACTCACGGGGAGGCATGAGGAGTACTCATATTTCACCAAGGCTGACCATACTAGCCATTGTCCACCAGGCGTGCAAGGGAGGGTCAGCCATATTTTATGGATCTCCCCCCCCCTTTTTTTTTCTTTTGTCTATTATTCGCTCTAACCAATTTTTATTTTATTTGACCAAATTTTTTTTTCCTTTGGAAGAAATCCTAAATTTACTTGAATGGTCAACTTAGTCCACTCCATTGGTCACGTTAGGACAATTTTTTTTCCTCCAAGTTCCGGGGGGTCAATACAAAGCAGGTCACTGTTGGGTAAAAATTAGGCCACGTTATCTGGACGGTAGCCTTCGGGGCGGGGGGGGGGGATCTTTCTATAGACCATATGGCTGGATATAATGGCCAGCCACGGCGGCAGAAGAAAGGAGAAATTGAAGTGTCCGGTCAATGGGTTTAATAGCCGAGTCCAGTCTTCTATTCAGCTAGGGCTTCTTTATTTAATGGTCAAACAATAACTTCTAATTTTTTATTATTTTTTTTTTGAAATAAAATTTTTTTTAAGGTTTTGTATTGGTCAGAGAGATTGACCTTCACCAATTGGTCAGTTTAATTTCTTGTCCAAATTAGTTAGCCTTGAAATTGAAAACTTTTAAGACATTTTTTTTTGTCTTTGTTTTGTTTATTTATGGCCCATTAAGTCGCATTCATTGCCTTTTTTTTTTATAAAGTAAAGTATCCCTTCGGACCTAATTGATCCATAGGGCCGAGGAAGCAGCGATCACCAGTTTCTGTGGCCATGGACATACAAGGGGATGCGTGGCCATCACAATGCCCAGCCGCTTTTACTTTACCCTTAACTAAAGTCAGGTGCCCATCAGAACTGGGTAGACTTGTGTTTTAACACTAATTTATACGTTAAGGAGAAACAGTGGGCTGTTGAGAACGTTACATTTTCGCTATTGGATTGGGACCTATAATATATTTTAAAATTGTATGGTTATTCTTTAACACACTTTTAGTTTACATCGCTTGTTTGTCTGTTGTGAAGTTGTTCCGTATTACAACTACTCCAAACAGATTTCAACAGATACGTAGTAATCGTGTAAACTGGGTTGTTACTGTAATGTTTAAAAATGTACATATTATAAATTCTTTAGTCACTTTAATATTTATATAATTTTCAACTATCTTTTTTACAATTTTATTATTTAAAATTTTGTAATAGTAAGCCATTTATTATTTTATAAAAGAAAGAAAAACATTTATTAAATGTTAGCGCAAAGAAAACGGGTTTATTACCTCCCTTTAAATTAAATTAACGTTTCCTAATTAGATTCTACAGTGATGCCAAACAATTTATGTTTTGTAATACCGTCAAATGGGGTAACTTTGTACCACTTTTTTTTACTGTGTTTTTATGGGTTAGTTTATTTTATACTAAATTTTTTTTTTCACAAAATCCTTAGTCATTTTGATGATGTTAATTGACAAGTTTTAAATATTATGCATGCATAAAGGTCAAAAGTGTACTACATTTCCGGTCCTATTCGCTCATTTGCTAAAAAAAAACATGTCTGTTAGCTGCGTTACTGGTTGTTGTGTGAATAATAAAAGATGTAGAGGATTAAATTTTATTTGATTTCCAAAAGATGTTGCCGAAATAAAACGATGGATTGCGAACGTCAGACGTGAAGAATCAACTATTTATAATCTCAAACTAATTGCTTAATGCTAAAGAATTTTAGTTTTTTGTTCTTATGTATCTACGGATTTATTTATTTTAATAACCAAGGACGCAAGTCTTGACTAATTTATTTTATAAACAAAGCTAAATTTAACTTAACGCGACTAACACTTAGAGTTAATTATATCGCATACTCACTTTTGATGTTAAAAACGGATCTCTCACCAGGGTCGTATTTAGGATTGTGGCGCCCTGTTCCCAAATTTTTGTGGGGGTGTCTCCTAGCCTCGCCCCAGCGTTCCACAACACTTCAGAAAAAATTGACGTTAATTCATGTTACATTCTGTAAAATCATAAATAAATTGTATGTTGTGCTTAGCTTGGTTGGACTGGAGCGCTTAAAATTGTAGGGGAATAAATGAATTTTATTTGACATTTTCAACGAAAGAATGGGGATGTCACTAAAAAAAAATATGTTTGTGATGTGTGGGGGCCCTTTTTATGTGGGGCCTCAGTTCCCATGGAACATTTGGATTATACCTAAATACGCCACTGTCCCTCATAACTAATCTTGTAGCTTTTGTATAATTCTTACAGACCAGAACTGGCCGTCTAGGTTGAAATCAATTGTCAAACTCAACCAAAGCATATTTTTTTTGTTTACGAAAATGGCATCGGAAGTTCATGATATCTTCTGTTTGAAAGGCCAAGCCTCATTAAGACTTGTCAATAGCGCTAACTAAGGGGAACAACAAACGTCATAAAAAGGAATAATTAAGTAAAAGCCAATAATGTTATTATAATGTTATTATATTATGCAATGCGTTAACAGCTTTGTGTGGTGGTCAAAGTTACCCGGACAGGGGGTTACTTTTATCAACAAATATTCCATACATATTTTTTTTTAGAGTATAGATCTATAATAATATATTTATATAACAAATTATATTACAAGCAATACAACATTTAATAACAAACTAAATTAAATGGCAAACTGAAAATGAAATATACAAATTAAAATAAATATTTTCTAATCTATTTATAGGCTGTGTGCCTTTGTTTGTAGATAAGAGTTGAGGTGTCCATTTGTCATCGAACCGTAATTGAAGAAAAATACCAACTGTTAAGATTATCCTAGAAAAAGAAACAAAAAATTACAAACGTCATTCATGGCAAAGACCTAATAAAAACTAAGACATTTGGAGAACTTAGGAGTAATAATAAATGATAAATTATCTTGGAATCCTCATATTGATGAAGTAATAAATAAATCCAACAAAACTTTAGGATTCATAAAAAGAAACTTTTAAAAATGTAATAAGAACATAAAACTAAAATACTATCTCACATTAGTTAGACCTATAATAGAATATGCATCTTCTGAGCGGTACCCATCAACTAAAGAAAACATTAAAACATTAGAACAAATTCAGAAAAGAGCTGGCATCCGGGCATGGAATGGGTTACCCGAAACCAGGAAAACCCACTAGCTTAACATCATTTAAATCACTAATAGAAATACAGGACTAGAGTCTAACCACGAATGTGACGCAATAATCTTCTTTATATAATGAGCATCTGTAATGTATAAGAAAAGATTAGATTAAATTTTCAGAAATTTAAATTTTCAGAATAGTTACCGATGACTTGTCGAGAAAACTCCGCTTTGACTGCTTCGACGAACTTCTGAAAAAAAAACTCTCAATCTAAATATATGCCTTAAATCAGGGAAATAAATGAAGTTTAATGTGTACAGTTTCAATGCAAATCTATTCCAGTGGTCTAACAGTTCAAGTGTTACCCCGTCTTTGTAAATATACGTTCAACTCATTGAAATGTGTCTGTTCTTTTTTCACCAAAAAAACACTTCTTGGAGCTCTCTCGCGTTTGGCACGCGTTTCTTAGGTTGCTGACCTCTGTGTTGGTTGATAATACGCAAATACTTTGGTAGTTATTTTCTCCAAAAAAAATTCTTAAAAGTTAAGACTAATGCAACAAACTATTACTAAGCTTATTAGTCCAGTGTCTGGCAAAGCCAGACATTATTTTTCAGGGTGAGCGGAACTTTCGCGTGACAATCATTTATCAAAATTTTCGAAAATTTAGTAAATATTGAAAAAAAAAACTATTTCACAAATTTCACGGGGAAGGTCTTAGCCCCCCTCCTTCAGCGCCCTTGTAACTTCGCCCCTTGTTCACCACCATGGATCGCTTCTTACAAACCATCGATTCTCGGTGATAATTCACAAAACAGTCTTTCTTGTGTGAGTGTGGGTGTTTTTTTATCCACCATTCTTTATATAGCTGGTAAAAACATTTTTTTTTGTGGTAAATGTAATAGGATATGGTTGTTGTTTGTTCTGTGAAGGCATCTTTAGGTAACTTTGAAACTAGATGGCGTCTACTCCAGTGCATCGCTGCCACCAATGTATGCAATACGTATAAAAAGACAAGACTTGATTTTAAACCACGAATAAGCTAAGAACTCAACAATCTCTCTCTCTCTCTCGCTCTCTCTCTTTCTCTCTCTCTCTCTCTTTCTCTCTCTCTCTCTCTCTCTCTTTCTCTCTCTCTCTCTCTCTCTTTCTCTCTCTCACTCTCTCTTTCTCTCTCTCTCTCTCTCTCTCTCTCTCTCTCTCTCTCTCTCTCTCTCTCTCTATATATATATATATATATATAAAGTAGACTGTGTGTGTGGATTCCGATCCCCATAAGTAAATTTAAAGTCACATGAACTTATTGTCTCATATTTTACTTTTGCGATCTTTCTTCCGGTATATGTCCTCCCTAACTAAGTGGTTAGCGTATCCGACTGCCCTATGTACGACCTGGGTTCGATTCCCTGCTGAAAACTTTTTTTGTCAGCTTTTTATTTTATTTCCATTAATTACAGCTTTATGTCCATTGTAGTATATAAAATGTTTATCTGAAGCTTACATAGGCCTATGCGGCCTATGTATTTTTTTTTGCTCTGGGCAACGTCGGGTAATTTACCTTGTCTTCTATAATAATGTTCTGTAATGGAATGTAATTCATTGTCCTGGAAGGAGGACGTTATCACTATGACCTTTGAGGCCAGAGGTGGAAGGTCAGCATGAGGATACACAAATACATACGCCAGGAAAATGGACTTCTTATCTGGACTAAGCATTGGCGACATTCAATTTATTTTATGCAACGAAAACTTGTATTAAAGGACATTCATAAAAAAATTCAAATTTTTGAATCGGTATTATCTACTTTCGTTTTTACTTTTAACTGAAACCATTAAAAAAAAAAACATCCTATTCATGCTTAGTTTTTGCTTACTTTTAATAATACTGGAATTTTTTTAGGCCAGGGAATTTGGTCATTTATTGGCTTGTGAGATGGGGAGCTAATGGGAGGGGGGAGGGGTAATGCAACGTTTATAAGAAAAAATAAAAAAACGTAAAAGAAAAATAAGAGTGTTGAGTTTGTGTGTGTTGTGGGGAAGGGAGGGAGTCAGAGACTATAAGGCAGCCTAAGTTAAGAACAAGTTTCAGAGAATGGGGAAAGTGCCCCCCACCCCTCCCCTAAATGTGTTACGAAAACACGCGTACGTAGTAAAAAAACAAGGTAAATGGAAAAAGTACAACATAAAACAAAAAAAAACAAACAAACAACGGCGTAATAGGTCATAGGTCATAGGTGGTTGGTCTGATGTCCACGAAAGGACTGCATTACGAACAGCCAATACGACAGCCCGGAGTTGGAACCGATATAATCCTGATATCGTGTAAAGGAGGAACCGTATGATTGAA